>OU618559.1:11563784-12163784 GCA_914829495.1 Eilema sororculum
TATATATATATATATATATATATATATATATATATATATATATGTATTAAAAATTGGCGGTTTTTTTAGATCCCGTTCTCGCTGCACCATTTAGGGGGATGAAAAATAGATGTTGGCCGATTCTCATAGATACCGGATAAGCACAAAAAATTTCATCAAAATCGGTCAAGCCGTTTCGGAGGAGTATGGCAACGAAAACTGTGACACGAGAATTTTATATATTAGATATATTGTACTCAGTTCAGTTCAGTGCCACAGTGTCAGTGTCACCACACGTCGGAAGCTCTCGACAAAATGTATGAAAAATTTGAATTGTAATTACAACATTCATAGATCGTGCACATGCACGGTAGTGTTGATGTGTGGGAGACTACGTCACATCCGACAACGGTGCCAATCCTGTTGTTACAAACGTATTCCATCTTTGTCTTTAATTCGAAAAAAAATTTATGGCGATATATTTTAGTCCCCTCAAAGCACAGAATCAGCACCAATAACAAAACACTACTACAACGATATCTTTCTAGAGTAGTTAAAACCGATTGTGTCCATGAAAGACTAACTATTGCTCACGACTTCAGATGCATAAAATTTTCATCGGACTGAGATCTGATCTTATGACCTACAATCCTATTTCTGGGATAACATATAGCCTATGCTATGTTATATCGGGGGCACTATTCACTATACACTAAAAAATATATGTCGTAATTTGATGGCAGAAAACGTAATTTCTGTTAGTAGCCAAAATGGGTTTAAAATACCATTAGAATCAGAAAAAAGATACTGCGTCAAATAACGTGGGTCTCATTTCGATATCTTAAAAAAATACTTACGTTGCGTTGTCACTGTTAAGACCATTACCCGTGTCCATTTGCTGTGCAATAATCTCGTCTTGGACTTCTTTTTCTACCTCATAAACTTACCATACACCTGTTCACAGCTTATGACATTTTTACGTTCCGAAAATAAAAACTGAATTGCTATATGTGACCAATATCCTGTTAATAACAACTTTAGCAATTATTTGATAATTTCATTTGAAGGATAAGAATAATTCCATCATCTACCTGCTGTTACGTGAACACTGGTTCCGGTAATAAAAAATGAAAACATTTGAACATAGCAGTAATAAACGGTAAATACCGGTAGCTCGCGATTGCGGCGCGTACCCCCATCACTGGGTGGTGAACGCGGTCATTACCTTTTAAGGTAATGCATCGTTCTAACGCGCATATAAAATGAGTCACACGAATTGATTACCAATCAGCGCATTCCGTCAAACGGAGAATCGGCTGACGGCACAACACTGATCGACAACAAGAAAAAAAACACGCCCCGCGCTCGCGCCGAGGTAGACGGCAGACCTCATTCGATCGCGAGACTTCGCGGAGGAACGTGATAATCTGAACGTGAACGTCATAATCTTAAAACCTAGATAACATATAGTCTAGATTCTGCTAGTTACTATTATAAGTAGAACTAGGCTAATATAGTATTGTATAGTAATATCTCGGCATCTTACGTATAATATAAATAATCCGTGTTCCCAACATAAGGGAACTTGGTACCGGCTGGAATACCGGTCCACTTCATACCGGCTGTAATATCAGCACCGCACCGTACCGGCCCGCCTCCGAACCAGCTGAGGTTGCCTGCCCGCTCCGTACCGTCTTGAAGACGGCCTTGGCGACGACCCCGCGGACCGAACTAGCAGCTGCGAAGCCTGGTGACCTTGGGGGGAAGACAACGTCACACTCGCACGGGGCCAGCCCGGAACCCCAAGTTGAGTACATTACTCAGCCAACCGTTTATAGTGACGTGTACGCGTACCCGAACCGACACTCGACCTTGTCTTAGAGTAGTTTTATTATTGTAAAGCAGGACCTACGGATTAAAGTTGTAGATCTCGTACCAATCGTTTTCTTCATCCTTGACCCCGTAGGGCCCCGTATCATTGGCGCCCGAACAAAAAGAGTGTCTGTAGGGTATACGTCCACGTCGATTACTGTGAGCGGTTGCGCTACTTTGTATGTGTGTAAGGGTACTGTCTTTTGTGCTCACTCCTGTACTGGGTCGGGAGAGAAAAAACAGCTTAGAAAGCATCCAGTTGCCTCTCGTTGGGTTAGGCAGGTGGTAGGAGCCCACCAAAAAACCAAGGGTTTTAAGCAACCCACCTTCCAAATTTTTTTTCGTTTTTTTTTCTTTTAGAGTCCCCGAGCACAAGGGAGGGTACCCAATTATTTTGTGTTTGTCTTCCCATACAGGAATTAGTTTAATATTATACTACCTTGATTGCCGAACTCGCGACCAGGTATTGAGCTATTAGTATTTTAACTATCGAATATTAAGTAGATAACGAATTTTAGTATGTTAGTTATCGAGGAGGGACCTCTCCCAACTCAGCTACTTCGAGTAGATTTTTATTGACTATTTAGCTCACTGAAGCTTAATTTAGAAGCATGACGGACCGTAAAGTAAAGGTACGTTTACGTAAAGGACGAAATGACATCCTCATATTTTGTAAATTTTTATTTTTTATTTTTATTGTAGGGTAACTACGTTGTACTATGTTTAGTCTCGTTGTTCCAACCATCCGGCTTTCCCCATTGTTCGTTGCCAAGTACCGTAGTTTATATCCGATGCCTTAGGTTAGCTAGGAGCTACGTGGAAAGGTATACCTAGGTGAACGTTAAGTGGTTGGAGGGAAGCACAACTACGTTTTTTATTGTTTTTGTTTCTACTATCTGCAATAGTAAGTTAGGTAAAAAGACATGTGGTAGAGTTTAGTGCAAAACTCGAGCTGGGTTGTAGACCACCGTCATTCCTGTTGCAGTCGTTATGCGGTCTGTAGGAATTGATGATCCAGATTAACTACGCACTTAGGGTAAGCCCGTAAGCACCGATCATCTCGTGCATATATTGGTTTATGTAGTTTATATATTAAATAATCTTGTTAATTTAGTTGATTTCAGTTCATAATTAATCATTTTGACACCGTTCTAGTGGTCTCGTACTTAGCATTGTCAACCTAGGCTTGAGGTAACCGCTGGGTTAAAAATAAGCCTTCACTGTGTATAAAAGCTTCCTTAGTGTGAAGTCTTTTTTTATCTGAGGGAGACTTATGTTCTCCCTGGGTTCTATAGCACGTCAGAGCGGTTAGTGACTCTGTTGCCGGTAGGTTAGCTTCAAGTGGTTTACAATGTACCGTCGAGGAAAGCTGGCGCCAAACTTAACACCCCAATCGCAAGTGGTACCTCCCATCAGGTTGTCGTTAATAGTTAATGAGTAATGATTTTTTTAGTTTTTCAAAAGATTTTCGGCTTTTCTGAAAAGTTTGACATCTGGTACTTAAAACAATTACGTTTTCTGCTATAGAATCATAATTCAAAAGTTTTATATAATTTTAATTATTAAAAAAAAAAACACAACTGCCGATTGAAACAAGTTTGATAGCAGGCGGTATACTCCGCACGCCGAATGATGATCCCTATGACGTTTCAACTGACAGTTGTATTAGTTATGCGAAACAATTTCGATAAAATACTGTTTTTTCAGGCAAATGTCATGTCATTCAGCCAGGTCATTCAACATAATAAGCAATATTTATTTATATGGAATAAAAGACTACGCGCATTGATGAACATAAAACACTAGATAAAAAAGTAACAGCCTTATTATATTTTATTTTACTATACTTTAATTTTTATTCAAATTGCATAATTTAAAGAATTTAAAATTCTTTTTGAATTGAATTTTAAAGAATTCATAATTAGCTGGCAATTATGGATTACATGGAAAAGTATTTAAATGGAGGCCATAGACCTACCGTATTTTTTTAATTCAGTCATGTCATGTCTTGTCAGTCTGTTTTGTCTTCTTGTCACACCGCATCACATCGCGTCATACGAGTGCTCTAACGCCTTGTATGCGCCACGTCTTTCTTTGTTAGCTGAGTTTTGTTTCTGTTTTCGCTGTTTTGTGTTATTTGTTGATTTTCTGTTACCTGTTTGTTGATTTTCGGTTTTGCAAAATGCCGAAAAGACAGCGGAAAACTGTTCTCAACAGTGAAGTTCGCGAGTTTGTAGTTCGTTTGCGAGACTATTTTGCTCGTGAACAACAAAATGTTGGACCCTTGTTACCGCTTGACAATGTTCGCGATCGTGTAGCCGATGCTCTAGGAATCGGAAAGGCTACTGTTTCTCGAATAACAAAGGAATGCTATACGCAATCATATTTATGGTTACTACCTACGAGGTGAACTACCGACCTGCCAGAAGTTATTATCTTCATTAAAAGCTGCAGAACTCTTCAAAGGCGGTGCTACTTCTCTTAGAATTGTTTTGAAAAAATTTGGATTCCGCTATAAAAAATGTGACAAGAGAAAAATATTAATGGAGCGTACTGACATAGCTTTACTACGATGCGATTTTCTTCGCAAAATCAAACAAATTGATAACTGGGAGAAGGTAGTATACCTTGATGAGACATGGCTGAACGCCAATCATACTGTAGGTAAGACATGGACGGATGACACAGCGAAATCCAGCACAAAAACTCCTGAAGGAAAGGGCCAGCGCTTAATCATTTGCCACGCTGGCACAGCTACAGGTTTTGTGCCGAATTGCCTGTGGGCTTTTAAGTCAGTGAAAACAATGGAGTACCACGAGGAAATGAATTTCGAAAACTTTAAGACATGGTTTATAAAACTATTAGAAAATTTGAATGAGCCTCACTATATTTTAATGGACAATGCTTCATATCACTCAGTTCAAATTAACAAACCCCCCAGCAGCAATAACAAAAAAGCTGAAATTATAGAGTGGTTACACGGCAATGGTGTGGAAACTGACAGTCAGATGTTAAAAAAAGAGTTGGTTAGACTGTTGAACTTTCACAAACAACAGACGCACCCATCATATTTTTTGGATGAATTGGCCAAATCAAATGGACACACGGTAATTCGGTTACCGCCCTATCACTGCCAATATAATGCAATCGAGTTGATATGGGCGCAGATCAAAGGTATCTATTTATATAATATTATGTATATGCATATATTTCTAAAAATAATTACTGAATGTACAAATATTTTCAGGTCATGCAACTAGGCATAACACAACTCCGCCATTCACGGCAAATAAAATGATGGTTTTATTGGAAGAAGCTTGTGCTCAAGTGACAGCTGACGATTGGCGAAAAGTGGTCGAAAGAACGAAGAAAATTTGCTTACAAGACTGGGATCGAGATGTACAATACGACAATATCATTGACCAACCGTTAATAATAAACGTCACGGATAGCTGCAGTTCAGACTCAGATTTTGAAGATCCGATTGACCCTGTATCAGATTCAGATTGATATAAATAAAATACAAACTCAAAGCATTTGTTTTATATTTCCAGCAAATTATCGATATTTTATTTATCGATGTGTCCCTTCTTAGTCGATAACAGCTTGACGACGTAACTTTTGCAGCACGTACCATGTACATTTGCATTGAGTTTTTTTCTATTATTTCCGAACATTACGTAATAATTTCTTAATATTCATTTTTATAATTTACAGTTGTACACAATTATGATTTTTTCGTCTTTTTAATGGACCTCTAAAGGATTTGATGTGATAGGACGTCAGTACAATGTTAAGCGCTAACGAACTGTCATAGGGATCATCATTCGGCGTGCGGATTAGTAATAGTAATTTTATTTCATTCAGTTCATAAGGGTATTTACATGTACATTCCTATTAGCTACCACATTTTCACATTTTATGTACGTTCTTAGGTACATTTTTTTATTATTATTGCATGGATGAAAAAATCTTATGCGCTGAATACCTTTAATTTGAGACATCAATAATTCGAAAAACATCGGAATAGATGAAACGCTCAAGTGAGACTTGAACTCACGACCTTTCCCTTACAGGGGGAATGCTCTTCCAACTGAGCTGTTGAGCCACACCTGAATCATTTAAAATTTTCCTTCTTTCTTTTTATATCCGTCTTTAATGGCGACGGTGGATTTTTCCGATGTTTTTCGAACTTAAAAGTTAGCATAATAAATGCTATACAAAATTCATTCAAACATCAATAATTGAAATCCGTAAAATGGTTCTGAAGATAATATAGTAATAAGGAATATTACAAACATACCTATATACATGCATACACACAAGTTGCACGCGAAAAACAAACCCCTTCTTGACTGTGGGATAATGTCCTACATTCTAAAACCGTACTATTATTTAAATTTTTTATTGACACAAACGGTTTTAACTACTCTATATCTTGCAAAACTCATGTCTATAAAGTTTCGTATTTATTTTGGCAGAAATGTATTACAGATATCGTACTTTATTGACGGGTAATATAACCCTTCAATGCACACTCATTTACTGATGTGGAATTGCAGTAGGTATTTATTTATAAATGTTAACGAAACGAAACTATATATTATCATTTTTAATGAATTTTCATTATTCGCACACTATTTGAATTATATTTTCTTCCAATGTGGGTTTAATGCTTAATAAAATTAAAAAAAATACCGAAAAAATACCTACATAAAGTAAAAATACGTCCTGTTGGTTAGCCCTGCAACTTTGATAAAAGTATTTCGTAATATTTTGAGCCAAGCGCCGCCGTGTCGGGCGACATTTGGCTCCTTGTTTACATCAAGGAGTCAAATATCCAATGTCAAATGAACGTATGTATGTTGCAACTTTTCAACGTTTTGTAAAATCCGTTTTAATGGTATATACATAATAAATTATTTTTGACGTTGACTTTGAATACAATCAAAGCGGGCAAAGTCGCTGGCAGAAGCTACAATAATTCAGTAAACACTCACCCATCAAAATATTTTTGCAAAACCCATTATTGTGCCTACATGTTTGTGATTTCAATAACAAATAGTAAGATTGAATTGTGATATTGTGATATAATTTATCTATTTTAGAATTCATTAAAATCTACATCTCCACATAAGATATATTATCCCAGAAATACACACACACAGACCCAGAAACACACAGAAATAGGTAATATTTTCTATTTTTTTAAATTTTCTGATTCATGAACATGTAGTCTCCCAATGTGCGCTATTTCTCCCGAGCCTCCGCCTTCTGCATCCAGTCAGTATGTTACAGTGAATGTCCGAAATGCAGCGTATGCTAAGATAAATAATTGTCTTTTGACTTTCTTGTTGTATTTTTTGATGTAAACGAAGGGTAATTGGTAATGCACTCCGACTTGATCATCTCTCAATTCACGACTCACACTGCAATCAGTTTTGTAGGACTTTTAACGAATTTAATCCCGGACTAAACCGGTACACGGGCTGCGGTAATTATTTAAATAGAAATCATGCATTTCAGGGTTAAATCAAACTGTGGGTTGTGCGATAGAGAGGAAGCTTTACAAAATCGAAATAAGCCGATCTTCTCACTCTTCTCCTCGACGTATCGTACTATGCACCTTTGAAAGGCACATCCCTTGTATTATGTGCCTTTAATCGTACCTCTGATTCGAACGTGCGGGGTGAGGAAATGAAATCTGCGCGGGGGTGGGAGCTTCCATTCTGTACGCTAGTACTATTATCTATTCTGTGGTGTCACTCTGTGTTGACATCATAAACATAGTAAATATAAAGACTTGAAGCTACTGCGAAATTCATTCATAAAATCATATGAAGAAAACGCCAATTCTCCATCTTGCTTTCCAACGTAGTGGAGATGTAGTAGCACCTGATTGGTCAAATAAAATTGCCAGTGATGCGGTGATACAATTTTAATTATCGATATTTTCCCAAATATTTAAAGAACGAAGACCACTTTCCATACATAGTGAATGACTTTTGAAATGCCGTTGACTTTTTATTATTCTATCGCATAATGGTACTGGTATTACTGATGAATAGATACTAAAACATTTTTTTTATCTATAAAACTACAAAATCAACCGATCAATCAATCAATCAATCTGCAACCTGAGAATACAAATAATCGGCATCTACTTAAGCTAACCACTTAATTTTTTCTTTCAAATGTATAAATTTTTAGTCTGTGCCCTTTTTATATCGATAAGCAGTTATCGACAATTTACTGGATTCCCTACTAGGCCGCCATACTGCTTTCCATTCATTCATAAAATCCAAGTTTAGGTAGGCAGTTTTTTTTCGTTGTAACTCCAAGGCTGACATGGTGTTGACTATTTTCTTTTTTGTATGTCTATGATGTTCTTCAATACTCTAAGGTTCTTTTCGCAGTTTTCGCATAGACATACTTTAAGGTTCTATCATAAATATCTTTTTGTGCAGAAACCGTTAATAGAAGTTGTATATTGTATTAACATTTATTCTTATTCAGGTAATTCATTGCTCATTACGTGTGTGACTTGAAAACAGTTCAGGATACTATAGAGTTTAAAAGTACTTAGTAAAAGGGTCTCTAATTACTATTAATCCAAGCAGTATTGAACTGATATGAACTTAACCATGGAGAAGCTGTTGTTGTGTAGAATATGTCTCACGGACGTCACGCCGTTGTGTTCGATTGTGAACACACATTTACACGACATCTACGAGGCTTTCACCAATATGCCGGTAAGTGATCCGTCCATTAGACAGTCACAAGCTTGACACTAGCATCTGTAGCGTCCTTACAGTAACATAGCAATAAAACACCTCACACCAAAGCCAACCAACCAATGCTAATGTAACTAAAGTAGGTAAGTTTCAATTGCAGAGGATGGCACTTTCATTGATGTTGTGGTGTTAGATGCAACATGTTTACCTAGAAGGAACAGTATTCATACTCAAGACTTGATGACACCCGGGTTATAGTTTTCTGGAATCCAGATTCAAGCACAAGACGCACTCACATGAGTGTGATGAATATAATGATGTGCTGAATTTTTAGAAATTCTGGCTGATGGGTATGATTGGTAATATGATTATTTTCAACAGTTTGTTACAGAAGACTGTAGACCAATACAGGTCTGTGACCTCTGTCGTGCAAGCCTCAAGGATAGCTACGAGCTGTGGAGAAGATGTCTCCAGAGTGAGAAGCTGTTCACTCAGTTGCTGAGAAGTAATGTGGTGAGCGGTCTGATATTGACTCATACCTGCAGCAAGTATCTTAACAAGGAGAGAGTCCGCTATTAATGTGGTTTCATTCTTACAGCAAGTGACCCTACAAATAATGTCCAATAAACACTTGGACTTTGGAGATGTGGTCCAGATGACTCCAATTGAATGTGATAATGTTGAAGTGAAACAAGAAGATGCTGAAGGTAACATTGATACTTATTATTTTTTTATTACTATTTATTAGCAGGCAGCCAGTTGAGACAACTCTTAGTTGCCTGTATCCAGTTATCCATTGTTGGATTTTTTATCAGTTGTAAGTTTATCAAGTTTGTTTTTAAATTGGTTTGTGGATTTAGCATTTACAACATCTTCTGGCAATTTGTTCCAAGCCTCCATCACCCTGTTGCTCAAAAAGTGCTTTCTTGGGTTGTTATTTGCTCTCGTGTTGGAAAGTTTGAAATCGTGGCCCCTTAAATGTGGGTTTTGTGTGGGTTGAAATATTTTGTCAAACGTCTGTATGTCATGGTGGCCGTTCAGGATTTTAAATGTTTCTATTAAGTCCCCACGTTCTCTGCGTTCTTTAAGGGTATTAAGTTTCAGTTTAGTTAATCTCTCCTCATAAGACAAGTTTTTCAGTTGTTTGGGCAGCTTAGTAAATTTGCGTTGCACTTTTTCCAGTAGGTCTATATCCTTCGCAAAATACGGGCTCCACACCTGGAACGCATACTCCAACAAGGGCCTGACATAGGTATTATGAATTTTTAAAACCATATGTGGAGTCAACATACCAAACGCTTTCCTTATGAGATATACAAAGCTGTTGGCTCTCTTCACAATGTTCTCAATGTGATCCGCCCATTTGAGATCGTCAGTGATTTTGATTCCTAAGTCTGATGAAACGTGTATTGTACTCATTCACAGATGATGCAGCGGTGGAGCAAGATAACACAGATCTATATCATAACGCTCTAGGTTTACACACGGAGTGTGACATACCGTCGGACATCGTGAAGGAGGAATCAGACGCTGACGATGGTAAGTGTTCTTCATAAACGTAAATGATTACTTGACTGATTGACTCACCACCGGAGCCGAAAGGGACTGTGCTCGGCTCTGGGCAACAGATCTGACGAATTTGTATCACTGAAGTACTCACAGCTAAGGACATTTACAGACGCACGAGATGACTCAGGTTCAGAAGACGACACTGAAACAAGCGACATAACACAAACTGAAGCAGACGATGTACTACCAAGTAAGTAGCTATAAACGGTAACTATAAAAATATGTGGAGTCAACATACCAAACGCTTTCCTTATGAGGTATACAAAGCTGTTGGCTCTCTTCACAATGTTCTCAATGTGAATTTGAGATCCTCAGTGATTTTGATTCCTAAGTCTGTTTGTGTTTTGACCTCTTTTAGCTCAACATTGTGTAGATAGTATTTCTTCTTAGGGTTTTTTTTGGCCTATGTGGAGGACGGTGCACTTTTCAGCATTTAGATTTATAAGCCATTCCTTAGACTAGTTTGCTACCTTATTTAGATCTGATTGCAGGCGATCAAAATCAACTAGGGGGTTTGCAAAGATCTTCGTGTCGTCTGCAAATATGCTTACGTGTGATTCGAGACAGCGTGGTAATTCAAAAGAGAATATAATGTAGAGCGCAGGACCCAGCACAGATCCCTGGGGGACACCGCTGTTGATTAGTCTTTGCTTGGATAACGTATCTCAAACTCTAACACAACACAGTTCTTTGGCGCAGGAATGCTTCAATCCATTTGAGAAGTTTGCCGCGAATTCCGACACAATCCAGCTTGTGCAAAAGACGGGTAGTTGGAACTTTGTCGAATGCTTTCTCGTAATCAAGATAAATGACGTCAACGGGGTTGCTGTCATTATAGCTCTCTGTCCAGGAGTCCAGGCAAGATAACAGGTTGGACACCGTAGAGCGACGTGGGCAAAAACCGTGCTGCTGCTCAGAATGTAAAGTGTGGAAGTTCTCAAACAAGCACCCCGCGGTTATTACCATTCTGTTATCTTACTTGCTCCGGGCATCCATGATGATGGTTTAGTTGTTTATTGTCTTACCGAGTGTAGATACACCAGGCTACCATATTGATTATTTGTGATTAGTGATTATTTGTGCAATTTGTCTTGAACCTAGACAAATTGCACAAATAATGACTGTCTAAACACAATCACTACTGTATTGCTGATATAATCGCAGTCCATACGCAGAGCTAAGACAACATCAAACTTGTGTCAGCTTTTGCGGCAGCAGTCGAATTTTTGGTTTTAAATCATTATTATTGAATTTACAGATGAACGAGATGTCAACAGCTCATCTCCAGATTCAGTAGATGTTACTGCAACATGCAGCTTCCTAAAAGAGGAACCAGAAACAGACAATGAAATGCTTGGTGAGTGTGTGGTGTTTGAATGAGTTTACACAACCATATGTTCCGGTTTTTGAGATGTAGGTATTACGTAGGTATGTGTGTATCAGGTGCAAAGTTCATCATCCGTGTGGTGACAGAAAAATAATACAAATATACCCTTCTCATCGCATGGGTGTCGTAAGAAATGACTGACAGAAAATACGTAAAATCATATTTCGAGATATCCTACCCTCGCAGAGACTAGGAAAACTCGAAAAGACCCGACTGGCCAGCGTGGAAGCAGTAGGCCAAAGCCTCCGTCGGTTCCACGTAATAGGGGGCGGGCGTTTTGCCGTCAAGTGGGCACTATATCATTGGCATGTATGTTTACTTTCGGATGAAGGATCCTATCCCTCAAAAATACATGTAAAGTAAAGTAAGAAGACATATCCTAGTAATATTGTACAATTTAGACCTTAACTGTAGGAGAGTCATCTGCGCCCTTCGTAGGGTCACCCCTCCGCATTCGGAGCAATCCCGTTTGTGTCTGTAACCGTTAATTACTTTACAGCAGTTTGTGAAGAAGATCTTTTAAAAGGAGATGATCACTTCCAACCATCAGATTCAAGAGAAAGTCTCGCGGTTCAAAAGAAAGATCAGAGTGACGTCACAGCAGGTAAGTGTACTGGTATGTCAATTTCATACATTCGTTTTGTACAGCAGATGGTACACCATCTGCTGTACATGGGGACATTTGTATAAGTAGTGTGTAAGGATAAAACACGTATTGTACTCATTCGCAGATGATGCAGCGGTGGAGCAGTATAATACAGATGCGTATCATAACAATAATAGAATAATTTATTTCATATAAGGTACAAAGCAATGAGACATAAAAACATAAAATAATACATTATGTATTGTAATCTTAATTAAGTTGTACAGAGGCATAAGATAGTTTGGCGGGATTTTCACACAGCGAGACCCACCGCGACCAGGCCGACCCGAGCGTTACTGCCAAGCTCCTCGCAACTAAATTCATTGCGTACAAGGGAGTATGACAACCCAGCCCAGGGCGACCCGAGCGCGGCGCCCCTCTGGTGAAACCCGCTCTTAATGACACACCAACCCCAAACTGAGACATGCTCGTATCTTGGTAGTTGATGGCTCACCGTTCTAACACAGTATAACCTCTCGTCAATCTTACAGTAGTTCTTCGCGTTTGATGTTTACGGAAATGCCGCCTTTTGCAGTTTTGATGAAGCAAACGTAATATTTTAAGTCTTAGTTTTTGAATTTCGGTTTCGGTTTCGCTTTCGGTTTCAGTTTCGGTTTCGATTTCGATTTCGATTTTCGTTTTCGACTTGAATTTGAATATTGATTCGGGTTCGGGTTCGGGTTCGGGTTCGGGTTTGGGTTCGGGTTCGAGTTCGGGTTCGGGGTTGGATTCGGATTCGAATTCGAGTTCGAATTTCGCTAATTGCCGGGATCACTAAATTATTGATATATTCTTAAGGAGCCTATCCACAATCAGTTCGCCTGCAGTTTCAGATGGTATCGAGAGGCCTGCAGTCTTAAGTTGACAGCGCCCACACACGAAAGCAGTTTTGGCTTGCCGGATATGCCCTACTGTCAGTTTTGCGGCTACACACGATCAGTTAGAAGTCGACAGTTTCCCATCGTATGATTGTCTGCCGGCAATATCGAGATTGACGGCCATTTTACCGACGTTGAAAGATGGCGGATTTGAAATTTAAAAAAAATTACGAGGTTTTCAGGGTGACTAATTACGAATAATAAAATCCATTTAGCGATCCAAGATGGCGGACTTGAAATTACTTACAAAGTCAACATGAGCATCGTTTGCAAGGTTTTCGGGGTTGCTAATTACGTATATATCATCCATCTAGTCATCTTGGATTGCTACATGAATAGTATATTCGTAATCAGCAACCCCGAAAACCTTGAAAACGATACCCTAACCGATTTTAGTAAAAATTTCAAGTCCGCCATCTTGGATTGCTAAATTGATGATATATTCGTAATCAGCGACCTCAAAAACCCTGAAAGCGATACCCATAACGATTTTGGTGAAAATTTCGTGTCCGCCATCTTGGATCGCGAAATGGATGTTATATTCGCAATCAGCGACCCCAAAAACCGTGAAAGCGATACCCATATCGATTTTGGTGCAAATTTCGAGTCCGCCATCTTGGATCACCAAATGGATGTTATATTCACAATCAGCGACCCCAAAAACGCTGAAAGCGATACCCATATCGATTTTGGGGAAAAATTCGAGTCCGCCATCTTGGATCGCGAAATGGATGTTATATTCCCAATCAGCGACCCCAAAAACCGTGGAAGTGATACCCATATCGACTTTGGTGAAAATTTCGAGTCCGACATCTTGGATCGCGAAACGGATGTTATATTCGCAATCAGCGACCCCAAAAACCCTGACAGCGATACCCATATCGATTTTGGTGAAAATTTCGAGTCCGCCATCTTGGATCGCGAAATGGATGTTATATTCGCAATCAGCCACCCCAAAAACCCCGATCGTCCGATGGTTATAGGCTATATGTCGTGTCACTCAATTTTGTGTGGCGCCCTCTAGAGCGCATAAGGTACTGTGTTCAAAAATAAATTTGAGATAAATATGCCGTGCTTGGTATCAAATTAAAGGGCTTAATAAGCACATTTCAAATATGTATAAATTATTAGCTTTACTTGGCCCCAAAATAATATAAATAAAAAATAAAGTTCAAAACTAAAACCCGACTACCGAAAAATCACGCTCTAAAAGTAACAAACAAGAAAATATCAAGGATAACCGTGGTCGTATGCCACTTACTGTAACAAAACAATATATTCTAGGGAAAACGTGGCATACGACCACGGCTATCCTTGATATTTTCTTGTTTGTTACTTTTTATAATTTGCTTTGTGTATGTAAATAGGTACTTAGATCCATAATATATTTCTTTTTTTTTATAGCCAAAATGTTAAGATTAAAGTTTAAAGTTATAATTTTGTTCACTCAAGCATTTCTATAAGACTTTCTGTATCATAATTTAGTAATCTTAACCAATCGATCAAACTATGTTTAAAATCGTATTTGTTCAGCTCATGTAACGAGATCTTTTTACAAATTTTGTTATAGAGTCTAGTACTCATTGCGTCATCTTGCCGCTCTGCAGGGTACGGGGGAGCACTGGAGTGCGCCACGTCTCCTTGCCGGTATATCTGGATTTAGTGGAACCTGTGAATGGCGGCGGAGCATGGCGCGGAGTATAAATAATTGACGTACTGTTAAGACCTGGCATTCTCTATACAGTTCTGTAGTAGAATAGCGGCGTGGTTTGAAGTTCATAACTTTGAGAAGAGCTCATTTAGCTCTTTCTAATTTTAAAACTATGGTTTTATGTGTGCCACCCCATGCCGGAATACAGTACCCTATAATTTATTGATACAATGCAACGTAGACCGTGTGCATTATTGATTTGTCGGCAGAAGAACGAAGATTTTTGAAGACATAGAGTAGTCTTCTGACTCGCACTGCAAGTGTTTCTTTTCTGAGGGCGCCAGTCTAATCGTTCATCAATTTGGATACCAAGGTATTTTATACTGGTTACATTAGTTACGCGAGGACAGGAGCAAGATGTTGCCGCGTTGGCACAGCTATGGGCAGTGACTAACAGGGTTTCCGCTGATGGCTCCGGCGAGTTTGGGAGATAGAAGCGAATGTATTTTGTCTTTTCTACATTTATGGTCAGAAGATTAGAGGACAGCCAAGACATCACTTCTCTTAGGTCCCACTCGGCCTGAGTCTTAGCGTCTGCCCAATTCTTCCCGTGTATTATCAGAGCTGTGTCATCTGCATATGTGAAAATTTGACAGTTCTGCAGCTTCATCCTGCATAGGTCGTTCACGTATATTAGGAATAGGGTAGGTCCGAGAATACTCCCTTGTGGGACGCCATATTCAATCTCCCCCTCGTCACTTACCACTGTGTCAATTTTTGTTTCCTGGGTACGGTCAGTTAGATAATCTTTGAAAATATGCAAAGTTATCCCACGAATCCCAATCTGCTCGAGTTTTGATATCAGGATGGGAACAGAGACCGTATCAAACGCTTTGGATATATCCAGGAAGACGCCGTAACATTTGAACTTGTTATCTAATTTGTTAGATACCGCCATACTTAAATTCGTTACAGCGTCCTCCGTCGATAGACCCGACCTGAAACCGTACTGATTTTCAGAAATGAGGTTGTATTTCGCAAGGTATTTAGTCAGACAGCTGTTGAGAATTTTCTACAGTATCTTTTATGGCGCGCTCAATACCGAAATTGGTCTATAGTTAGTAAGACGCCCTCTGTCCCCATCCTTACACATGGGAGTCTGCCTTTCTTAAGCTTCTTGGGAAGACACCAGTAGTAATCGAAATATTACAAATATAGACACTCGGTGCTGCGAGTACATCCCGAGAGAGTTTGATTACTGAGGCTGGAATATTGTGCCAGCCAGTAGCACAGGTACTTCTCAGTGATCCAATAATTTGCAATACTTGTTCCCTGTCCACCGGTAGTATTCCAAGCGAATTACATGGAGTTATAGTGGCGCTGCCGTAGTGAGGTGAGCTTTCGGGTAGAACAAACTTTGAGGCGAGGTCTTTGCCAATATTAATGAAATACTTATTGACACAGTTTGCTGACAGATTGGCGTCGGCTGATAGGTTCAAAAGCTCCTTTGCCGGTTGCGCCCGACTCTTTCTGCCTGATATTGTGTTAATAGCTTCCCACATTGCTTTCGGGCTGTTCTGAGCTTTATTAAACTGTTCTTTTTCGTATTCAGTTTTAAGTTTTTTGAGTAGGGCATCACAGAAGTTTCGGTACCTTTTATACGTTGTATTAAGTGTCGTATTATTGCTATTTTCCTGGAGGTTAGTATGCATCCTGTCACGGTTATGTATACAGCGAAGCAACCCGTCCGTGATCCACGGTTTTAAGATGCGACGTCGCCTACCAATCTTTTTCTGCGTTGTGTGCTGCATCACTGTTTCTCCTATTATCAAGATAAGTTTATCAGTAGCAGAATTAGCATCGATTTAGAAAGAAAGAAAGAAAAGAAAGAAAGAAAATATTTTTTATTTCGCTTGGCAGTACTTCGACATATCATGCAACATAAAATAATTCCTTACTTTAATTATTGTAACATAGACTTAGGATACACACTTAACTCTAGGAACCGTGAAATTGACACACTGCCAAGTTGAACACCGGACCAAAATCAATCCCATCAATGTCATGCTTGATAGATGTATAGTCTAATTGCGTTACTAGCTGTACCTTGACTCTAAAAGAGTCAAGGTACAGTCTTCTGTGCTGCTTTAGGCATAGGATCACTGGTAGGTGGTCTGTCACTGGAGTATCTACTACGATTGCTGCTGCTGCAGTTTTTGCTTTCAGCATAACATGGTCCAGACAATTTAATTACCTGGTAGGAAACGAATGTGCTGGCAGCAAACCCAGCGAAGCTGTGTGCAGTAGATAGTCGTACTGATTTCTATCTACGTTATTAACCTCCTTTATGTCTATATTTATATCCCCTATCACAGCTATATTTTCGAACGACTGTAGAGAACTCGTCAGCGTTTCAAGGCTGCCATAGAAAGGGACCAAGTCATAGTAGGCGACCTATAGATTCCTATTATAGCAGTACTTCCCACTCTGCATATAAGACAGTTTGCATCTAGGAAAGCTGGCTCAGATACTGTACACGATAGTCCGTTCCTTATGTACATTACTACTCCATCATTCTGTATAATATTGTTAGTAGTGGCGTTGGATGAGTAGCCGTCAAGAAAAAGCAGCCCTCCTAGGCCTTTCAACCAGCATTCTGAAAGTATTATTATGTCGAATTCAAATTTAATTTTAGATAATACCGATACTATAAATTTGTTTAAATTCTTATTTA
This sequence comes from Eilema sororculum, assembly GCA_914829495.1. Lineage (NCBI taxonomy): Eukaryota > Metazoa > Arthropoda > Insecta > Lepidoptera > Erebidae > Eilema > Eilema sororculum. The sequence goes on from OU618559.1 coordinate 11,581,235, forward strand.
TATATATATTCTAATATTAATATGTACAATTTTAAGGTTGATATTTGGGTCCGGCACAAGCTCAGCACATTGCTCAGCACATTTTTCTGTGGAGCGAAAATGGGAGCCAGCCACTATGTAGCTATCTATTTCATCAACAATTCTGTGTATATTAGTCATTTTTAAACAGGTTGTCAACATTACATAGTAACGCAACCATAATAGCGCAGCACCAGGGGCCAAGCACGATGGACACATAAGGTGTAAACGGTTCAATGACTAGGATACATAAGTCGATCACACATAAGACAATTACAGATTTTATCTCACAATAATGATACCTAAAAGCGTTAACTTCTATCCTACTAGTATACACACATCAAAAAAAGTTTGCGATCACTTTGAAAAACTGAAATCTTTTTTGTTACTGTAGATTATATTATTATGATTTTTTCTTCTTTTTTATTATTCGAACACAAAACAATGACACGGTTCAATTGTTTTTTCTTACAAAAAGGCTTTCAGTCCTAGCTTACGCTCATTCAGAAAGCTGATTTAGTGAATTATAACCGATTCAAGATATTTTTCGCGGAAAGTAGTGATTGAAAAAATGCCAAGAGGATTATCAGAGGTTTTACGAGCTAAAATAGTAACTTTGAGGGAAGAAGGATACACCACGAGAGTAATAGCACGCAGACTTGCTATATCCCAATCCTGTGTCGTGGCTACGTTGCAGAGGTACCACGGAATGGAGAATTTAGCTGACCGACCCCGCAGCGGTCGCCCAACTATTTTGACAGCTGCCCAAAAGCGCTATATTAGATTGCTGGCAGCCCGTGATCCCACAATCAACGCCACTAAAATAATCTCTATAGCCGACGGCCGACACCTCTGCTGGAGATCCCGGACTCTTGCTTCTAGTTTGTCCATACATTCCCTATTTTCACGGTGTTCCCGTTCTAATTTTGAAATCCTTCGATTTTATCACGATATCCTCGTAGTCCTTATTCATGGACACCATCGACCTCTCAAGATCGGTACTAGTCTGTTGTATATTTGAGCATTGTACCTTAACTTGTGCGACATCGGTAACCAACTGTGTTAGGGTCCGCTGCTGCTCCGATTTCCACTCTTCCAACATAGTTCTCTTAATAACATAACACTATGGTTGCAAAAAATGCAACAGTTTTTAGAACAAAAGGACACGGATATAAATAGAAGGATAAATAGAAGAAATAGAAAATCTGCGGTAGCTTAGTGGTGTGGGTAATGGACTGCTGAGACGAGGTCTCGGGTTCGATCCCAGGTTTACCATGGCACACACCAATGACTTTTCGATGCTTTTCGAAGTTATGTGTGTATTTATCGCAGGTTTATAAGTGCCCGGTTAATGGCCATAGGCTCGCCACCTATTTACATTGGGACCTAAACATAAACTTGGGAAATGTGGGTGACATTTTTGTTTTTGGTGGAATAATGATAACGTATATATTACCTTTGATTAGCCTGACGTTTCGACCGGGTTACACCGGCCGTTTGCAGTCTGCGGTCGGCTACGATAACATATCTTAAGGATGAAACATGTATTGTACTCATTCGCAGATGAAGCAGCTGTGGAGCGATATGACACAGAGCGACATCATAACGCACTGAGCTTACACACTGAGTTTGACGTAACTATCGTGAAGGAGGAACCGGATGACATCGACACTGGTGAGTTAGTACCACACAGAAATACAACCATGGTGAATGTTCTGATGAGTTCTTCCAATTAGTCCCAACCTCTCCTTTCATATTGGTCCTGTTTGGCAAAGATAACCGACATCCTGTGCCTAAGAAAGGCGACAGGACAGATCCGTCCAACTACAGGCCCATCGCTATCACCTCCCTTTTCTCGAAGGTTATGGAGCGTGTTATTAATACACAGCTCCTGAGATACCTTGAGGGTAACGATCTACTGAGCGACCGCCAGTACGGCTTCCGCCAGCGTCGCTCGACCGGTGGCCTTCTTGTGTATCTCACAAACCGTTGGGCGCAAGCCATCGAGAGCCAGGGTGAGGCACTAACGGTCAGCCTAGATATAGCGAAGGCCTTCGATCGGGTATGGCACAGAGGTCTTCTTGCGAAGCTACCATCTTATGGACTCCCTGAGGGGCTGTGTAATTGGATTTCCAGCTTTTTGTCCAACAGAACCATCCAAGCCGTCGTGGACGGTAGTCGCTCGGGCTCAGGCGCAAAATGTCACTTTCGCAAAATGTCGCCTGTTCGCAAAACGTCACTTTCGCAGAATGTCTCTTTCGCAAAATGTCCCTTTCGCAGAATGTCTCTTTCGCAGAATGTCTCTTTCGCAGAATGTCGCGCCAGGGACTTAGAATAAAATTTCCATTTTCAAAACCAAATCACTTATTAAAATTTAAGATAGATAGATAACACTTTATTGTACATACATTATTTTACATTAGAGACAGTTACAGTGTAAACATAAAGATCAAAACTTTGTACTTAAATTACATAAGTATGTATTCCAAATACATAAAAAAAAATTGATACTAACTGTATCAAAATATAAAATAAAATTTTGGTACAATTTAAAGTTTCGGTGATGGCAACTCTTATAATAATATGCAAGGGTAGTTAGAGAAAAACTTATAAATGTAAGTATCATTCATTATTGCCGAGCTGTGTTTTGTCTGTTACATTAAATAAAATAAAAAATAGTGAATGGAAGTTTAAATATGGATCAAGAATTCCAATATATACGTAATCAAAAAGGACATAAAACACTTCTACATTGTGAGTACAGATATCAGAAGAACAAAACAAATAAAAGTGGAAGTACTTTCTGGCGGTGCATATATAGGCGAGACTGTAATGCGTCACTAACATTAGACAAAACAGGAAAAAATATCATTAAACTGAAATCGGTGCATACATGTGAGTCAATGGAATTTAAAAATATAATTAGTGAACACATAACATTATTAAAACAGGTTGTTTGCAAAGATTTTCGTCCCATAAAACAAATTTACGAAGAAAACGATGAAAAAATTCGTAAAAAAATACCTAATAGTGAACACTATCGGATTCCTACGTTTCAATCAATTAAAGATACGTTATATAGGGCAAGAAAGTCTTATTTGAACGTAGATCGACTACAACATAGCAGTACCGAAACTGCAATTGTACCTGAAGTCTTAGGTAAACATTTCCTTGTTTGTGAAGATGGACAAACTGACAAAATTTTGGTATTTGCAACACCTTTAGTAAAGAAGATTGTGAAGAAACCTGGATCATATTTTGCAGATGGCACGTTTATGTCAGCTCCGCCACCTTTTTATCAGTTTTATGTCTTACATTTTGACATTGGGTCTACAGAAAAGTGTACAAATATAATCCCAGTAATATATACATTGCTACCTAATAAATCCCAAGAGACATATACGCGGCTGTATAACATATTAAAAGAAAAATTGGGTATAATTATTACAACCTTTAAGAGTGATTATGAAATGGCACAAATAAACGCTGTCAAATCAGTATTTCCTGAAGCGCTAATAACAGGATGTTATAGACATTACAACGCAGCAATATGGAAACATGCAGAGAAAAAAGGATTGCTGCGTACACGAGAAGGGCGAAATATTGCAAGAATGGCTGCAATAGTAGCACTGGTACCGGCTGATCAAATCCCTGCAGCTTGGGGGTACATTTTAAGTATAGCTCCAGATACTCAACAAATGAATAATTTTAGACGTTATTATGAAAACCAATGGTACCCAAAAATGCCGTCATCCTTACTTAGTTGCGCCCACCAACGCCACCGAACAACTAACGCTTTAGAAGGGTGGCATCGGCGTATAAATGCAGGCCGCATACCAAAAAAGCCAAATTTATATATATTCATCGATAAATTAAGGAAAGAAAGTAAATACTGGAACAGAAAAATAACAGATAATTTATTTACAGAAACAAAAAAACAGAACAGAAGGCAGAAGAAAGATATTAACTTTGATATTAAATACAAAAAGCTGTTGAAACTATTGGGACGTAAAGAACTGACGCTTCCACAATTCTTAAAAAAGATTATTTTCTTACAAATGTGCAAATAGTCAAATTTAGGTTTTATTATGTGTTTACCGGTACATTTTTTGAGTAGATCTCAATGTTTATTTTAGATTACAATATTTCATTAGAAAGTAAGTAGATTCTGGTATGAAAATTTTGGCTGAGTGAAAAAAAATTATTTTTAATCATTTACGAAAAATTAATGCAGCAAATGTTAATTAATAACCATGTTTACCTGTGTTAGGTACCTGTAATAGCTAATATTATCTATCTATCTACTAACAGTATTGATTTTTTTGATTTATGTAAATTTTAAATGTGTGTAAAATATTGAATTTCTATTGATAGTTTTTATTTGGAACAGGAACATACGGCTTTGTGTAAATTTAAGTACCAAAGTTTTGACATCATAATTAGGCTTTCTAAAATTTTAATAAATGGTTTGATTTTGAAAATGGAAATTTTATTCTAAGTCCCTGGCGCGACATTCTGCGAAAGAGACATTCTGCGAAAGAGACATTCTGCGAAAGGGACATTTTGCGAAAGAGACATTCTGCGAAAGTGACGTTTTGCGACCAGGCGACATTTTGCGAAAGTGACATTTTGCGCCTGAGCCGTCGCTCGGACCGCATGGACATAAACGCTGGTGTCCCACAAGGTTCCGTGTTGTCTCCGACCCTGTTTCTGCTGCATATTAATGACATGCTGTCGAATGACTCCATTCATTGCTATGGAGACGCATGTTACACGGGCCGTGCAAACATCCCCCAGTCCGAGGTGGAGGGGAGTCGCGAACAACTTGTGTCAGAAATCGAGACTACTCTCTCGTGAGTATCCGATTGGGGTCGACTAAACCTGGTCCAGTTCAACCCCACCAAGACACAAGTAAGAAAACCCCATATATTGTAGCACCGCAATTCCTGGGCACACGGCTTACCATTGCCCCGAGTATCGGGATCCTAGGCGTCGACATTTTAAGTGACGTCCAGTACCGCAGTCATTTGGAGGACAAGGTCAAGCTGGCATCAAAGAAGCTTGGAGTTCTTTACAGGGCGAAGCAGTACTTCACTGCGGGGCAGCGACTCCTTCTTTATAAGGCACAGGTTCGGCCCCACATGGAGTACTGCTGTCATCCTTTTTTTTTACCGGAGCGCCCGCACGCCAGCTTGACCCTTTCGACTCGGTGCAAAGACGTGCGTTGAGGCTCGTCGACATCCTCGCAGTCCCATACTCGCAGGCGATGTGGAATCTCTCAGCCTCAGGAGGGATTTTGCCTCACTGTGTGTTTTCTACCGCCTATATAATGGTTTGTGCTCAGATGAATTATTTGACATGATGCCCACAGCTACATTCTATCATCGCACCGCTCGCCATAGACAGGGAATTCATCACCACACATTGCATCCGAATACGGTGCGCACCATACCGCACGAAAGAAACTTCATCCCACGTACGCTCAAGCTGTGGAATGAACTCCCTGCCATGGTTTTCCCAAGCAACTACAATATGGAGTTCTTCAAGAGGGGCTTTAGAAGGTTTCTTCAGGGTAGGCAGCGCGAGTGTAACGCCCCTGGTGTTGCATACGTCCATAGGCCGCGGTAACCACTTTCCATCAGGTGGGCCGTGTGCTTGTCTGCCACCTAAGTGGTATTAAAAAAAAACCACGCAGCTGGAGCCACGGGCAAAAGTATTATATCATTTGAATGAAATTTTTAAAACATTTATTATACTAACTTTTTAAATTCGAAATACATCGGAAAAAAGAAGCGCCCAAGTGGGACTTGAACCCACGACCTTTCGCTTACAGGGGGAATGCTGTGCTGACAGCTTTCCTGTACTACGAAACACGCAACGACAGCTCGGCCATTGTCGCGTACATATGACCTTTGCGACATGAACAGAGAAAATAATCGCAAGTTATCGCAACGTAACTCAGTAATGGTCGCCTTTGCGACATGAACAGAGAAAATAATCGCAAGTTATCGCAACGTAACTCAGTAATGGTCGCTCTGTTTACCTTTTTTCTCTCGTCTCGTTGGCTTTACTTTATATGAAGTTACAGCACATTACTGATTTACTGTACAAATATAAATGAATTGATCCATGTGGTTTTTTGTTCAGGTACCCCTGTTTCTATAAAACCTCGACTAACCACGCAGATGAACGATGAAGATACGCCTGCAATCAACCTTACGAGAAGTGACCAAACAAAGGACAACATTGAAGAACTGAAAAGTGAAACTAAAAGAGTTGTGGAAGACAAACAAGTGCAGAAGAATCAGATAGTGGAAACACGCGACCAAATAGATATCAGATTACGTAACAATAAACAAAATGATAGCACAGCCGATCATAATGACGCTCACCAAGAAACGCCTGAAAAGAAAATCAGTGCAGACCAAAGTGTTAATAGTAACTCAAGCAACAAACTTAAACAGTTGTTCTGTGACACTTGTCAGAATTATTTTAGACGTCAAAGTGATTTAATAGCACATATGCGTACACATGTCTGTGAGAAACCTTATAAGTGTAATGTATGTGAGAAAAGTTTTAATCACAAATGTAGTTTAGCTAAGCATACTCGTATACACACGGGTGAGAAACCATACCAGTGTAATGTATGTAAGAAATGTTTCCGTATGAAGGGTCATTTAGATAGTCACACTCTAACACACACTGGTGAGAAACCTTATCAGTGTAATGTATGTAAGAAATGTTTTAGTCTAAAGAATATTTTGCATAGACATACTCGTATACACACTGGCGAGAAACCTTACGAGTGTGATGTATGTAAAAAATGTTTTAGTCTCAAAGGTGGTTTAGACTTGCATACTCGTACACACACTGGCGAGAAACCTTATGAGTGTAATGTATGTAAGAAATGTTTCAGTATGAAGGGTAATTTAGATAGTCACACTCTAACACACACTGGTGAGAAACCTTATCAGTGTAATGTATGTAAGAAATGTTTTAGTCATAAGATTATTTTGCATAGACATACTCGTACGCACACGGGTGAGAAACCTTATGAATGTAATGTATGTAAGAAACGTTTTAATCGCAAAGAGGTTTTAGATGGTCATATGCGCATACACACTGGCGAAAAACCTTTTAAGTGTAAGGTTTGTGAGAAATGTTTCAGTGATAGGAGGAAGTTGGTAAAACATACTTGTTTAAGCACTCATTAAAAACTACAGTCGCTCACTTTAGAGAACCCTGCGAGTACTTTAGGTGTGCTAGCGTTAAGTGCGGCGTGATCGCGGTGACATCGGTCCTGGAACAAACCTCAAGCGACAATAGCAATGTCGTCTTGACCATATGTGTTCAGCTTATTCTTGAGGTATGTGTACGGGATTGACTTCAATGAATAATCTTATTTTCTCTTTCTTGAAATATTGAAAAATAACAATTTTAACCAGGGTGTCCACGGACCTGGAAGGTCAGGGAAAGTCAGGGAAAAGTCAGGGAAGCTATTGTGGGTCAGGGAAAGTCAGGGAAATGACTTCTCTACCTGGAAAAGTCAGGGAAAACCAGGACTTTTTGATGATTGATCTTTAAAATTAATGTAAAAGTCTAAAAAAGTTTAGAACAAATAAAAATAATATTATCTTATCAGTCATCAGTACTTCTTATATAGGTACATATTTATACTCCAACAGCTAATTAGAGAGAGGAAAATGACAGTTCTTTTATCATAGATTAAGTAAAAAAAATACAAAAAAATACTTTTTTTTACTTAATCTATGATAAAAACTGCTGTCATTTTCCTCTCTCTAACTAGCTGGGGTTTCGTACATAATACCGAAAGTTAAATAATCGAATAACAATAGGTCGACAACGATTGGTGGGACGATCAAATCATCGCTGGTACGTTAGGTCGAAACGTTAATACGTCGAGGTATCATTACGTGGAAAATACAATAGGTCGAAAGATCTAATCGTCGCTGGTATATTAGGTCGAAATATGAATACGTCGACGTATTACTACGAAAAAATGCAAACGGTCTATTGTCCCCTCCCCATAAAGTTGAAATTTTCAAAAAGCCAGTCTTTGCGGAATCTATGAAATAAACCTATGTTATAACAGGGTTTCGTACATTATACCGAAAGTTAAATGATCGAACAACAATAGGTCGACAACGTTTGGTCGGACGATCAAATCGTCGCTGGTACGTTAGGTCGAAACGTTAATACATCGAGGTATTATTACGTGGAAAATGCAATAGGTCGAAAGATCAAATTGTCGCTGGTATAATAGGTCGAAATATTAATACGTAGATGTATTATAAAAATGCAAACGGTCTATTGTCTCCTCCCCATAAAGTTGAAATTTTCAAAAGGCCTGCCTTTGCGGAATCTATGAAATAAACCTATGTTATAAGTATACTTCTGGTTTGTAGCTTGTTCATTTTGTAAAAGTTTAATGGTTTGGTATAATCCTCGTTTCTGTTTGTCTAACAACTTATTCCAACGTATGTGCCGTTTTAAAAATTTCAACTTTATGAGGAGGGGACAGAAGACCGTTTGCATTTTTACGTGGTAATACGTCGAATATTTCGATAGGAATATTTCGACCTAATACACCAGCGACAATTTGATCTTTCGACCTATTGCGTTTTCCACGTAATAATACCTCGACGTATTAACCATCGAAACTTGTATGTGTCTTTTTTTAGAGATAGAAAAAGACTGCTACAAGTTTCGATGGATGGCCCAAATGTGAACATTAGTTTTCTGAAAAAATTGAAAAATGTTCTTTCTTCCGAGGAAACAAAAAGTCCCTTATTGGACATAGGTGTGTGTGGATTGCACACTGTCAATGGTGCTTTCAAAACAAAAGTAGATTGGAAGACTTGAAGTACTAAAAACTATGTACAATCTCTTTAAAGATAGTCCATCACGACGAGCTTTATACACACAAATCACAGAAGGGACTGTATTTCCACAAAAATTCACATCTATTAGATGGTTAGAAAATGGTCCTTGCATTGAAAGAGCTATCAAAATTTATGACAAGGTCAACCAATTTGTCAATGATCGTACAGTCCCTGAAAACCATAATCAAAAAATCGTAAAAGACATTATGAAGAATCCCTTGGTAAAAGTCCACCTATCAACTAAAACTTTTTTGCGCCGATTCCAAAGCGAGAAACCTATGGCTCCGTTTCTCTACACTGCCCTCCTAGAGTTACTTCACAATCTCATGGCGAAGATGGTAAAGCCATCCAAATTAGAAACGGCTTCGAGTCATAATATTATTAACCTTGGTTTACTTTAGACGATAAAGAGAACCTGCTGCCGCGCCGTTAGAAAAGACAGATATCGGATATGAAGCAAAGCGCCTGCTTAAAGATGCTAAATGCAGTCCGCAAGTCGAGCTAGCCCTTAAATGCGACTTTCAAAAACGAATTGTTCAAATGGTTGTGAAACTGTTGGATAAAAGTCCCATTAAGATTCGTTTTGTTCGTGGTTTGACGTTTTTCGATCCACGAGTCATTATGAATTACTCCGAAATAGCATCGAATCGCATCGACATAGTGCTTGAAACGTTACATGGACAAGACAAGATTCAAGGAGAGGTGGCCGACAGAGCTAAAAAACAATACAAAAAAATGTTATCTGAAGCTCAGGGAACTTGGAGACAAAAGTTCGAAGACTTCAATGAGGATGCGATTGGTTTGGACAAGTTTTACCATCTACTCATAGGTGGAGTTAAACAGTATGAAAACATATGGAAAGTCATGAAAATTTGTTTCATCATTTCTCTCGGTAATGCAAGTGTTGAGGGCGGGTTTTCTGTCAACAAATCACTGTTGGTAGAAAATTTGACAGAAGAGTCACTGATTGCACAAAGAACTGATTGAACTTATTGATGGCCCTGAAAACCACATCACGAGTAACAGCCTACTAGTGTCTGTCAAAAGTGCTAGGAAGAAATATCACGCGTGTCTAGAAAAAAAGAAAGAAAATGAGTCTAAAGAACAGCAAAAACAAGCTGAAAACGCAAAATCGAAAAGAAAATACGAGAAGTAGAGGTGAAAAAGAAGAAACTGGAACTACAAAGAGAAAGAGAAAATATAGAGTTGCAATTTTTTACTTTAAAAAATTACAGCTAAAAAGGTCAGGGAAAATTTAAGAAATGGTCAGGGAAAGTCAGGGAAAAGTCAGGGAAATGTTTTGACGATTTAGAGTGGACACCCTGTTAACGTAAAAGAAAATTATAGAAAAAAAACACGATTACGAATGGATGTGAATGAAGTTGTCCGCATTCCGCGCGCTCGGCGCGGGCCATACGCGCGATCTTCATATCGGTCACACGATTTCGCCGCCCGACGATAGAAGGCGTTGCTGGTCTCAAACAATATGAGCATGTGTTAAAGGCCCCCATCCTCAGGAGGGGCCCCAAAGGACGCTCTCACAGAAATTCACAACAATTATTGGGTTCGCCTTTCTCACGATGAAGACCCATAGTAAATTATTGTATGGCAGAATGTCTGTATAAATTGGTTTTCTTAACTTTCCAAAAGGGTCCCCAACTCTAGGGCCCCTTGCGTAGTTTTCACTCGTATTGTTATTATTAGTTTTTTGATATATATATATATATATTTGGTCCGTCAATTGACTGCACCCCGCTAGATGGCAACAAAGCTGAAGTGCAGTCCAGAAGATACAGACCACCATTCCCGGTGCCATTGGACGTAAAATGGTGGTCCCTAACTTGACGGCCTTGATAGATGCCTTTTCACGCCCTGCTTGAAGAACCCGGGACTGTAAGAGGAGGGAAACATGATGCGGGCAGAGCATTCCAGCTCTTTATCGTGCGGCAGAGGAAAGAGCCCCCAAACCGTTTAGTGCGAGATGGTATGGATTCCACCGTGTGTGGATGGCACCGCAGACCAGCACGTGTTGCTTTGTATGTATTTCTATTTATTCATGAGGAAATTAATTATTGATATAATATACTAGCTTTTGCCCGCGGCTCCGCCCGCGTGGATGTCGGTTCCCGGCAATTATTCGAATTTTTCACACCTTTTAAACCTTCCCTAGACCTCCACGAAAATTTCAAGACCAAGATAAGATAAATCCGTTCAGCCGTTCTCGAGTTTTAGCGAGACTAACGAACAGCAATATATTTTTATATATATAGATTTAGTATATTTGACTTCCAATCATTAAATATATAATTAAACGCATCCAAGAGAAATTTCGCAATCCAGAGAGGAAACGCAGCCAGCGAGATGGGCACTTTTGCGCCGGGTACAGGTCTGGGCACGCCATTTTAGTCGCGAGCGCGTTTGCGTTTTTTTTTTGTATTTTTATTTTATTTTATTTTATTTAAATAGGGACAACAAACAGTTACAATATATAATGTTACAATAATTTAAAGCAAACATGACTTATATAGGTAATGTTGTAACCCACTACGTTATCCACGGATTAACAACTGAAAATCGGAGTGTGCCACTAGAAGCTACATCACACACAGTGCTGACAAAATACATAATAATATAAGGAACAGTTCATTACATTAAATTCATAAGAATACAATAAAAACATAACAATAATATACAGTATGGATACGACATATAGGCACACCAAGCTATTCCAAAATCTTTCAACGGCTTCGGAAAATAATACGGTAATAATAGCTGGTGACTTCAATTACCCAAGTATTAAATGGCCATTACATATAGATCAACACCTGACTGGCTCAGCGGAACTATTTAAGGATATGTTTTTGGATTGCAACTTATATCAACTAGTAAATAGTCCTACAAGGTTCAGGCTGGGCAATATGCCCTCGCTCTTGGATCTGGTGTTGGTAAATGAGGAAATATTGGTAAAAGATATAATCCACAAACCACCTATCGGTAAGAGCGACCATTGTGTTCTAGAGTTTGAGGTGCAGGTCCAAACACAAATGTCAAACAATCTACCCAAACTTCGACGACTCTATCACCACATCGACTATGAGGAATTCGGCGTGGATCTTCTAAATAATCTTGGAGCGTTTAACCCCACAGGCAATATTGAACAAAACTGGGCAGAAACTATGGTGGCACTTAATAAAACAATTGACAAACATGCCCCACCTAAAATCATAAGCTACAAGGCCAAAGACAAACCCTGGATTGACAGGAATGTTCTAGAACTAATAGCTAAGAAAAAACAACTATGGGATAGATACCGTTCCTCAGGGTTTGATGAAGATTATAAGGCATACCGTGACACTAGTAACAGGTGTGTAGCACTGGCAAGGAAACAGAGAGCCCTGTTTGAGGCGCATATATTGGATGGCGGTGACAAAGCCTTCTACTCACACATCCGACGTAGCACCAGCACCCGGATGAGCATTCCACAAGCTATGAGAAATATTAATGGAGACCTTGTCACAGATCCAAGTGGTATAGCAGAGGTGCTTGCAGAGGAATTCCAGAAAGCTTATTCAGCTGAACCGGTCCTACACCAATTACCTAAAATAACTGGGATTAAGCGGGTGGAACACAGCTTGAGCGATATTGATTTCACACTTGAGGATGTGGAAAAAGCAATAAAAGGTCTACATGCACACTCTTCAGCAGGCCCAGATCAGCTACCAGGATGTGTCTTCAAAAACTGCGTACATATACTAGCGCCCATCTTAACACACTTAATGAATACATCATTTGCGGCGGGATGCTTGCCACAGGACTGGAAACATGCCATAGTGACCCCAGTGTTCAAGAGGGGAGACAAACTACAGCCTGGTAATTTTCGCCCCATCAGCCTCACCAGTATTGTAGTGAAGATGATGGAAACAATTATTTCGCACAGCTTGACCGGGTTTTTGAGCAGAGAGGGCATTATCTCAACCAAACAACACGGATTTGTTAGAGGTAGGTCAACAGTCACTAATCTGCTGACATGTGTACAGGACTGGACAAAGGAACTCGATGGCCGCAACCCAATAGATGTCATTTACCTGGACTTCGAGCGTGCATTCGACAAGGTTCCACATCAACGACTTCTCAACAAACTGGAGCATTGTGGGATACGTGGAGCTCTACTCAAATGGATAAGGAACTACTTGGAGGGTAGAACATTCCAAGTGCGTGTCGGTGGCGCCCTTTCCAAGCATAGACCCGTTGCGAGTGGCGTACCCCAGGGCTCAGTGCTTGCCCCCCACTTGTTTGGAATATACATAACAGACTTAATCGAGGTGATTGAGTGCCGGTCTGCCTTCTTTGCTGATGATGGTAAGTTCTTTGCCAACCCACTTATACACTCAGGACAGCTGCAGGATGACTTAGATCGTATCCAAAATTGGACTAAAGATTGGATTATCAAATTAAATGCATCTAAGTGCAATGTTCTGCATTTAGGGGGCAACAATCCAAGGGCTACATATAGTCTTGAGGGAAACATCCTAACTCCAGTCAACCTCCAAAAAGATCTGGGAGTGACTGTGGCTCCTGATTTGAAGTGGGCAGAACATATCTCCAATATTGTAAAAAGGGCTAACTCTTTTACATATGTTGTTCGAAAGTCCTTTCAAAGCATAACCATCGAAGTTTTCAGGAGAATATTTAAGACCTATATTAGGCCACTCTTGGAATATGGCTTCCAGATCTGGAGCCCATACCTTCACAAGGACATCAATCTGCTGGAGAGTGTCCAGAGGAAAGCCACGAAGATACCACCGGCTCTACGACGCATGTCCTATGAACAGAGACTACGTGCACTGAAACTGAGCACTCTCGAGCAGAGACGACTTCGAGGTGATCTGATAGAGGTATACAAGATCATAAATGCGCACTATAATCTGCCAGATATCCAGAACATTCTTCTCAGGAGGGACAGCATACGGCCATCCCGCGGACACGGCCTTCGATTGACGCGGGCCTCTGCTGATACACTGGTTGCCCATCACTTCTTCAGTAATAGAGTGGTCCATAATTGGAACTTGCTGCCGGAGGACGTTGTTTCTGCCACCTCAATAAACTCATTTAAAAATCGACTTGATAACTGGCTACGACTAGACAATTCAGTGCTTAAAAAAATGACGGACAATTAAATAAAAATAAAAAATCTATAGACTATTATATTTTATCACTAGAAGTGAACACAACAGCTTGTAGCTGCTTGTTCATAATTATATAAATAAATAAAATAAATAAATAAATAAATAAATAAATTTACGAAAACCGCTAACCATCCTGGTCCGTAGGAATGTAACCAAACAAAATTTAAACTTAAATTCCCTAATTTAAAAAAACCGAAATTTTCTAACAAAATAATTATCAAAGTATATGTTGAAAATGAAACTATCCGTATAATGTCATTGATAGTTACTAAGTCATTAATAAATACGCACACGCCTTTACACACATACACATACGCACGGTTTACGACTATAGGGAGGTAGTGTAGTAGGTAGGTAACTTACTCGGAATAGCGGAGCGGCAACAAAGCACGCCGCCGGCCGCGCCGGCGCCGCCGGGCCGTGCCGCCGGCTGGCGCGCTCACGTACCTACGTACGTAAGTAGGTACCACCAGATTCCGTAGAATCACAGGTTAAGACGTATAGTACGCAGAACTTTTAATAACACTGTAGATTGTAAATTTAAATCTTTGAAATTTTCAAAATGTCCGCCACTTGCTTGAATACACAAATTACATCGCCGAACAATATTGTCCCGATTTCGATTCGGATCCAAAGCCATAGCTTTCAATTTGTTAAATGCCTCAATAATTCGGCTGCGCAGTGTTTCTTGACTTTCAGACACACGTGGATGGCACAATAACAAATACAATAAGTAATAATAGTTTTAAATAACACACAATTTCAAAATACACAATAGTTATGAAGAAAACACTCACACTGGATGGCACAACACGAAATAAATACTTACTATTATAATAGTTGAAAATAACACTATTTAAAAATACATAAAAGTTAATTAGTGTCAATTTCACTCTAAAAAACTATGTCGAATAAAATCTCGATGCGAACATGCGCGCGTGCTCGCGGTCACTGGCGAGTGGCGAGCAAACGTCACGCACGTCACGGGGGAATCCCCGAATAGCGAGTGAATATTTGAATGAATATACAGTGCGGCAACGTCGCATTTTACAATTTCTATAGTAATTAGGTTTTCCATATCTTGAATCAAATCAGGACAAGAAGTTTTTTTGTACTACCAAGGTGGCAGACAAGCACACGGCCCACCTGATAGAAAGTTATTACCGTGGCATATGGATGTATGCAAGACCAATATCCTTTTTGAAGAACCTCATGTTCTAGTCCCTTGGGAGACTCATAGCAGGGAGTTCATTCCACCGCCTGAGTGTGCGTGGGATAAAGTTTCTTTCATACCTTACAGTGTACACCGTTTCTGGGAAACAGTTTCAACGGTCCAACACCAAGCTATGCCGCACCATTAAGACCTGGAACTCTCTGCCAGCTCACGTGTTTCCTTCTTCCTACACACCCGGGTCCTTTAAGCGGGGCGTGAAAAGGCATCTGATGAGGCCGTTAAGCTGAGTGCCACCACTGTTAACATGGTACATGTTTATGATGGTGACCCTCTTTCCGAGACTTTGCCTTTAGATTACCATCAGGCGAGGTGAAGTCAAATTGACGTGTCTGTTATTTAAAAAAAACTCATTGGCGACAGCTACTAGCTGATGGACTCACATGGACAAGTAGGAGTGGTCATAGTGTTCTCCGAAGCTCCGTGACAGCATTTTGGAGATGAAAGACTACAGCGCCCAACTTAGGGTCGTGACTCTTGAGGACTGCGTCGAAACTAGGACAAATCCGGGGAAGCCCGGACGGATGGTAACCCTAATAGTACCTAATAAAAATTTTACGACTATCGTTTCTAATGCCGATTACACACTCGCTTACATTTTGTTCTGAATTAAATCTGAATCGTGAATGTAGAAATAAATTTATCTTAAAATTTGTAACAATTTCGAGTCGGTCTTTTCCTGTATGTAAAGTTCAAAGTATTCATGATCAATAAACATAAACACTACTGGTGAAATTATTAAGCATAGGCGGTATACGGCGGTACATCATCGACCGCGAGGTCGAAAAATCCTGTCTCTGCCTGCCCCTTGACGCGGCCATGCCGTCCGCGCGGAGGTGCGGTGCCTCACACGCGCATACGCATAACCACTCTATGATCGAACCGGTCAATTCCGCGTTAAATACATAGGCGCGCGCTACGCGCGTCTATCGCCGTACCGCGTGGATGTCGAGTGTGAAAGAGTCCTTATACGTAGGCATACCATTGAATGAGAATTTAAAGTTCATTGAAAACTGCTATTCTACAGAGTGTTCACAGCTGATCAAAATTCACTAAAATTAAAACTCTTGTTTTTGACCTTAATACTTGACCGATTTTGTTCAAACTTTGCCCGTTTCATGCTAACAGGGTACCAAGTATGTGGCTTCAATTAATGCCTATATGTCGTATCCATACTGTATAATTTCAGTAAATAATCAATTAATTAATTAATGAATTAAGTGCAGTACATAAAATTCAATAACATTTAATTATAAATAAATAAAATCAAACAAAAATTACGAAATTCAATGGAGTAGCTGTACAAATAATAACAATTTAAATAAATTATACTGAATCTGCAGTCACTCAATGCATTAATAATCAAATTCTATAGTTATATTGAATTAATAATATTTTACGTGGAAGATTCATCACTGATTAAAAAATAAAATTGAAATATTCTTAACTTAAATTCATTCTTTGAGCATGCAAATATGTCTATATCAATAAAATTATTGTTGTACGTTTGCAACATACGACGAATGGGGCAACGCAGGCCAGAGTTAGTTCGACATGAATTTTGCAGCGAAAAGTGTACCAGCACGAACCCTGCGCACATTGACAGTGCGAGGCACTATGTAACATACCTTATTTGTAAGGTCTAGTGCGTCAAAACGGCTATGGACAATGTCATAAAGAATGTTGGCCTCCAGATATTGGCGTCGGTCGGTCCTCAAGACTAATCATCCTATACTTAGTTAGTAGTTGTGAGTATGACAAATAACACCTGGATCCGTGGCACCTGAAATACATGGCACGCAAAAATTTTGATGAGTTTATGAAATCTGTATATTGACATTTTTTATTGACATTTGATATTGACATTGTATATTGACATGATTATGATATAATAAAATTAAACGCATTGTATAAAATATTATGTAGTGCTAATTTGTTATTTTACTAATCTTAGTTGGTGTTGAATACATAATATATTTTTGGATTCGAGCTGTTTTTTAATACATACATATACTCACACCTGTAAATCCCTGACAGGGTAGGCAGAGGTGTATTAACACCCACATGTCGTCAACTATGAGTTTCAGTGTCACGTGCCTATTGCCGTCTTAGGTGCACCATACTACCTGCGAAAGTAAGAGGTTTACGTCAAATTTAACATTAACAGTATAACAATGAGTCCAACGGTTTCTGCTAAAAGTGTTACACCAGTGTATTTAGTAGCTCTGTTAAAGTTATCAGGGTTGCAAGTCAAATGAGACATTATTTACGTCAAAATCCTTATGGGTATTTATTTGATTGTGGTATGGTAATACTACACGTTAGCTGTCATTTGCTGTCAGTTCTTATGTCGTTGAGTTGAGATCATTTTGACAGATTTTGACCAATTTAACGTTAACAATTACAATAACCGGCTGATCGTGGCCGGTTACGGTTAGCGTCAAGTATTGACGTCATAATAACTGTTATCAAATGCTTACATACATAACATAAACTCACGCCTGTATTCCCCGAAGGCTACCCCTAGAGGTACTAGCACCCACATTTCGCCAGTTTATGTTTTTAGGCCCCAATGTAATAGGTGGCGAGCCTATTGCCTTTAACGGGCACTTATAAACCTGCGATAAATACACACATAACATCGAAAAGCATCGAAAAGTCATTGGTGTGTGCCATTGTAAACCTGGTATCGAACCCGAGACCTCGTCTCAGCAGTCCATTGACCATACATATTTTGTACCTGATCGGTACTTTAACAGCACTGTTAATGTTAAAGTAAGATGGTGTAACCAGCCTTAGTTCTGGGCTGTCTGTATGTTTACTGTCAGATGGAGAACAGCCCTATACCTTAGTCGCCTTCTACGACACCCACTGGGCTGGGGTGGCGCTATTCTATTCCACCTGGAATCAACACGTCATCTACACGGCTGACGGCTTTTATTAATAACTAGCTTTAGCCCGCGGCTCCGCCCGCGTGGATGTCGGTTATCGCGACCAAACATAGCCTATGTCCTTTCTCATGTTCTAATCTAAAGTAAAGCCAATAAAGTGAGAGAAAAAAGCTAAACAAAATTTCAGCAGTTCCAATTTATTTGAATATTATTACGTATCACTTCAAGCGCATTCCAGACAGGAATGAAATTGCTCATAAGATGGCGGATCTGACAGTTTAGAACCGCTGTGCTGACACCTTTCCTGTACTACGAAACACGTAACGACAGCTGTCGTTCGGCCATTGTCGTGTGACATGTGCGACAAGGACAGAGAAAATAATCGCTAGTTATCGCAACGTAACTCAGTACCTAATGGCAGCTTTGTTTACCTTTGTTCTCTCGTCTACTTGCTCTACTTTACCCATATAGCAAATTTCATCAAAATCGTTTCAGTGGCTTAGACGTGAAAGCGTATAATAATAATAATAAAGAACTCTTTATTGGTCACCAATTAAATATACAACATATCAAATTAAGTATCCTTAATACAAGTTTATGTGTTACACAATTGGCGGCCTTATCGCACAGAGGATATCTCTTACAGGCAACCATGGGATGGAGAGAGATCAGTTGAAGAGATTTGGGGCAGTTGGTGTACTTTGATATAAAATATTATAGTGTAGTTGATTACAAATAAATGTGATGAGTACCTAGAGAGATATATCTATTATCCATTACTAATATTATAAATGCGAAAATAACTCTGTCTGTATGTCTGTCTGTCTGTCTGTCTGTATGTTACGCTTTCACGCCTAAACCACTGAACCAATTTTGATGAAATTTGGTATAGGAGTAGATTAGACCATAAGAAAGGACATAGGCTATGTTTGGTCGCGATAACCAACATCCAAGCGGGCGGAGCCGCGGGCAAAAGCTAGTTACTTAATAAAAACATACATACTGTTACGGGAGACGGGTAACGGGATTGGAAATAAACAACTGCGTATTTGAGACCACTTTATTTTCACACCCCAACAGCCAAATCTCGAACACGACACTTCACGACGCGACTGTACCACACGATGCACTACTGCACTTTAGTCTTATTCGCGGCACTCACAGCGCGACTGTACTGCAAGGTCACTGCGCTTTCACGACACTCACAGCGCGACTGCACAATTACTACACTTTTCACTATTTTCTCACTTTTCTTCCTTTTCCCTTCTTCCTCTTCTTCTGGTACGGGAGCTAGTGCTCCTGTGGAACATCGGATACGACTGGGTGCTTCGCGGTGAGCTCGCGTTCGGTGCCACCGTCACGTGCTACGCGGACGATACGCTAGTGACGGTGAGTGGCGCTACACACCGCGAGGCGACCCAGAGGGCCACGACCGCTGTTGCTCAAGTCGTGGATCGGATCCGGCGGCTGGGTCTCGAGGTGGCTCTGCACAAATCCGAGGCCTTGTTCTTTCATGGTCCTCGGCGCAGGCCACCCCCGGGATCCAGCTTGACAGTAGGAGGTACTCCCATCGACATCAAGCCCCGGTTGAAATACCTGGGGCTCGTACTCGATGGTCGGTGGGACTTCGGAGAGCACTTCCGAAGTCTGCGCCCCAAACTGTTGGTGTCAGCTAACGCGCTGATGCGGCTGCTGCCCAACTTGAGGGGCCCAGAGGACTCCTGCAGGAGACTCTACGCGGGTGTCGTGCGGTCCATGGCCCTGTACGGGTGCCCCGTGTGGGCGGACGCCCTGCAGGCCAGGTTCGTGCAACTGCTGCATGCACCGCAGCAGACGATGGCCTGCAGGGCCATTAGGGGGTACCGCACGATATCCTTTGAAGCGGCGAGTCTCCTAGCCGGATCGCCACCGTGAATCCTGGAAGCGAGATCCCTTGCGGCACTGTATCGGTTCCGTAAGGAGGCGCGGGGGCGGGGATACGATCCCGAGCCCGAAGACATTCGGGCCGAGAGGTCCCGGCTCCACGGGATCATGGTGGCGGAGTGGGAGCGACGACTTGAGCAACGACGCGCAGGGCATGCCGTCATAGAGGCGGTAAGGCCCATCATGGGGGAATGGCTCGAGAGGCCACATGGCAGCCTCTCGTATCGACTGACGCAGATTATCACCGGGCACGGGTGCTTCGGGAGATATCTGTGTCGGATCGAAAAGGAGCCAACGTCCGAGTGCCAACACTGCGACGCGAGCGAGGACACGGGGCTGCACACGCTCACCGAGTGCCCGGCATGGGCTGAACCGAGGCGGGAGCTAGTGGCGGCCCTGGGAGTGAGAGTTCTCACCCTCGCCACCCTGCTCACAGCAATGGTCCGCTGCGCGGACGCGTGGGCGGCCGGCGTCTCCTTCAGCGAGCAGGTAATGGTCGTGAAGGAGACGGCGGAGCGGGAGAGGCGGCGCGAGCGAGAAAGACTCGCGGATCGCGCCGCCCGCGCGCGCAGGCAACTCGGGCGTCGGAGGGCACTGACTGACCTCCGTCCCCCATGAGCGCGGGCCTGGGGGTGACGGGTGGAGCCGCCTGTCACCCCAGCAGAAGCAGGCCACGGCGGCGGCGCGCTGAACAGCGCGCCTCCCCATTCCGGGGGCGAGTTGGGGACACCGTTGTCCCCCCTCCTGAGGAGGGCCAGACCGTAAGGGATGGCCCTGGGTCAGCCGGGGTGCGAGGGATATGTCTTTGACAACCTCACCTCCGGCCTAGCACCAAGACCCACAGTCGGCGTGCGGTTTTAGTCGGTTCGAGTCCGACATAACCTCCCCTTCCGGCTCCGGCAGGGGGGGTATCCGAGGGGATTTCCGCACGAAAAAAAAAAAAAAAAAAAAAGGTACGGGAGCTAGCAACGTTTTCGAGAAAGAATTTCAGGTCAGCTGATTTTGTGATATGCTCTTGTTCTTGCTCTTTCGGTTAAAGTCTGGGCTATCTAGCTGGCGGGAGCGGTTGCGTTCATTACTGCGCATCCTACCTGCCAGGTGATAATCCTGGATTTTCAAAACATTTTAAGAGGCGTAATTTTATTTTTTTTGTTTTTAAATAAGACTACCTGACATACTTTTTTTATTGCCAGACATTTCTGACATTGCTAATTATGTGCCATACGCGATTCTTTTAATTTTTTTTATAAAAATTTAAAAGTATTTCATAATGTCTGTAACTTTAACATTATGTTATTTAAGATAAGAAAAGTTTAAAATTAATTTGCCAGACATTAATTCGATTGTTAAACCTTGAATTAAAATAAAAAAGGCATGAAAAGTATTGCAGTATGATGCTAGTAGTTTGAAAGAGACAGTTGCAGAATAAGCTGAGAATAAGACAGAGAACCATTGCAAATATACCATTGATATTATCTGACCTCCTCCTCGTAACCTGTAGCCTAGCCCTGAATTCCTCAGTAAGGTACTGAGAGGATTCAGTGCTAAGTAGAACCAAAGGGGACTCAAACTGACACCTTGGATAATGCCTCGCTCAATATTTATTGGTTCGCCGTTACTGCACACCCCTCGACATCCTGGATAGCTAAGAACTGTTCTCCATTGCCTCATACATGACGCCAAGAAGATGCACAGAGTTGTATCTACTTTATACAACTCTAGCACCCTCAGGAGCCATGTATGGGGCACAGAGTCGAACGCTTTCTTATAGTCTATCCAGCATGTCGATAGATTCTTACGGCTACGGTGAACTTGTTGACTAATGGCCCTATCAATGAGGAGGAGCTCCTTAGTACCACGGGCCCCACTCCTACATCCATTCTGAGAGGCACTCATAACAGTGTTTGTAGAGATGTGCTTTGTTATTTTACCTCTCAGAATAGATGTAAGAAGTTTATAGACCGATGGTAAACACGTGATCAGTCTATAGTTACTGGAGTTCGAGGTACTTCCTGTCATATGGAGCAGGTGGGTAACACCAGTGGTCATAAAAATTGGCAACGTCCCTGACTCGATAGCAGCCTATTATTATTATTATTTTGTTTCTCGGGTGTATCATATTCTGCGCTCGGGGGTGGTATCCGCCATGTGTGACTATCCCTAGCATATTAAACTCTCTTATAAGGGCCTCTACGTTTTGGCACCGGCCCGACGCACGCCTTCCAAAGGACCGGGACTCCATAGTCCCGAGAGTCACGGAACGGAGAAACAAAATAATAATAATAATAGGCTGCTATCGAGTCAGGGTCGTTGCCAATTTTTATGACCACTGGTGTTACCCACCTGCTCCATATGACAGGAAGTACCTCGAACTCCAGTAACTATAGACTGATCACGTGTTTACCATCGGTCTATAAACTTCTTACATCTATTCTGAGAGATAAAATAACAAAGCACATCTCTACAAACACTGTTATGAGTGCCTCTCAGAATGGATGTAGTAGTGGGGCCCGTGGTACTAAGGAGCTCCTCCTCATTGATATGGCCATTAGTCAACAAGTTCGCCGTAGCCGTAAGAATCTATTGACATGCTGGATAGAGTATAAGAAAGCGTTCGACTCTGTGCCCCATACATGGCTCCTGAGGGTGCTAGAGTTGTATAAAGTAGATACAACTCTGTGCATCTCCTTGGTGTCATGTATGAGGCAATGGAGAACAGTTCTTAGCTATCCAGGATGTCGAGGGGTGTGCAGTAACGGCGAACCAATAAATATTGAGCGAGGCATTTTCCAAGGTGTCAGTTTGAGTCCCCTTTGGTTCTACTTAGCACTGAATCCTCTCAGTACCTTACTGAGGAATTCAGGGCTAGGCTACAGGTTACGAGGAGGAGGTCAGATAATATCAATGGTATATTTGCAATGGTTCTCTGTCTTATTCTCAGCTTATTCTGCAACTGTCTCTTTCAAACTACTAGCATCATACTGCAATACTTTTCATGCCTTTTTTATTTTAATTCAAGGTTTAACAATCGAATTAATGTCTGGCAAATTAATTTTAAACTTTTCTTATCTTAAATAACATAATGTTAAAGTTACAGACATTATGAAATACTTTTAAATTTTTATAAAAAAAATTAAAAGAATCGCGTATGGCACATAATTAGCAATGTCAGAAATGTCTGGCAATAAAAAAAGTATGTCAGGTAGTCTTATTTAAAAACAAAAAAAATAAAATTACGCCTCTTAAAATGTTTTGAAAATCCAGGATTATCACCTGGACAGGTAGGATGCGCAGTAATGGACGCAACCGCTCCCGCCAGCCAGATAGCCCAGACTCTAACCGAAAGAGCAAGAACAAGAGCATATCACAAAATCAGCTGACCTAAAATTCTCACTTTCAAAACGTTGCTAGCTCCTATACTATTCTGTTCACTTTGAACTCCCAAACTTAACTGTCCTTTCACGGCTCTGACAGCTCCTTTTATACCCTGAATTTCGATCGTCTTTTCGATATTCATTTTATTATTTCTCCAGAATTTTCTATGATCTCCCAGAAGAGCTAAACTATAATTTCGATCTTCATTTCGTTTCTCATTTTCATTCTTCCAGAATGTTCTGCTAATAACTAGAAGATTTTAAATATAGAATCTTCTGTTACTTTTACCAAATAAAGATTTAAATAAATTAGAAAATCACAAAAACCACATATCGTGTCACCGGGATTCGATCCGTCGACCTTCTTTTTGGCAGGCGAGGTCTAAACCGCTCAGTCACAGCTGCTATTGACAATAAGTTTGAATTTATCGTTCCGATGCTTTGACATGTTACGTCACATTCGTAACAACACCAATAATATCTCTGTGGAATTTGGTTAAATAATGGACAGTAAATACTAACATACATACAGACAGAGTTACTTTCGCATTTATAATATTAGTATGGAAGTATGGATATGGATACTAAGAATCGCAAGTTTTATACAGATGAAATGGGCACTGGACGGTGTCGAGTACAGAAATTTATTGGGATAGACCGGCCAACGAGTCTAAAATGGACACAGCAATTTTGCCAAAAACGAGCCACTTTATGAATTGCCAGCAGATCTCAATGGATTTGATAGCGACTCTGTACTTCTGGTATTAAGAGAATCTGGCGTAATCTGGTATTTTGATTATCTGGTATACTGGGAACAAAGGTATTATATTCGTAAAATGTCCGCGGAATCACGATTATTCGTTTCGTATGCAGGATTCTAATTTCGTTTTAAACGTTACCGTACCTATGATAAAAATAAAGATAGCGTTGTTTTTCTATACCGTTTTTACAACTAAGTAGGTTTTTTTTTTATCGTGCGAAAAATCCCCACGGATACCACCCCCACGGAGCCGGTGGAGGCGGTTATGTCGGACTCGAACCGACTAAAACGCACGCCGTCTTGGGTCCTTGGCTGCCGGAGGTGAGATTGCCAAAAGCATATCTCTCGCACCCCGGCAGACCCAGGACCATCTCTTTCGAGATGGCCCCCTTCGGGTTGTGGGGACCAAAATGTCCCCATCTAGCCCCGGTTACGGGGAGGCGCACTTTGCGCCGCCGCCGCGGCCTGCTTCTGCTAGGGTGACAGGCGGCTCCACCGGTCACCCCCAGGCCGGCGCTCATGGAGGACGGAGGTCGTTCTGCGACCTCCGACGTCCGGTTCGCCTTCGCTCTGCACGGGCTTCCCGGGCGCGGAGTCTGGTCCGGACCCGACCGGCCGCCTCCTTCTCGAGCATTACTTGCTCGCAGAAGGAGGCGGCCGCACCCCAAGCGTTTGCGCATCGTACCATCGCTGTGAGCAATGTGACGAGTGTGAGGACTCCCACCCCTAGAGCCGCCACTAGGACCCGCCTCGGCGTGTCCCACGCCGGGCACTCGGTCAGCGTGTGCAGTTCTGTGTCCTCGCTCGCATCACAGTGATGGCACTCGGACGTTGGCTCCTTCCGGATCCGACACAGGTAACTCCCGAAACACCCGTGTCCGGTAATCACCTGCGTCAGCCGGTACGAGAGGCTGCCGTGTGGCCTCTCTAGCCACTCCTCCATGATGGGTCTTACCGCCGCGTGCCCTGAGCTTGGTCGCCAAAGTCGTAGCTCCCATTCCGCTACCATGTCCCTGTGGAGCTGAGACCTCACGGCCCGAATTTCTTCGGGCTCGGGTTCCCGTCCCTGCTCCCGCGCCTCCTTACGATACCGATATAGCATCGATAGGGCTCTCGCATCCAGGTTCCACGGTAGGGATCCGGCAAGGAGACTCGCTGCCTCGAAGGATATCGTGCGGTACCCCCTAATGGCCCTGCTGGCCATTGCACGCTGCGGTCCACGCAGCAGACGCGTATTCTGGACCGTCAGGGTGTCCGCCCATATTGGGCACCCATATAGGGCCATGGACCGCACGACTCCCGCGTAGAGTCTCCTGCAGGAGTCATCCGGCCCCCTCATGTTGGGCAGCAGCCGCCCCGAAGCGGCAGCTGTGTCCTTCAATTTGGGGGCCAGTCTTTCACTGGCCATCGAGTACGAGCCCCAGATATTTCATCTGGGCCTTGACGCCGATGGAAATGTCTCCCACTATGAGGCTGGAATCCTCCGGTGGCACGCGCCGAGGCCCATGAAAGAACATGGCCTCGGTTTTATGCAGAGCCACCTCGAGACCCAGCCGCCGAATCCGTTCCACGACTTGGGCAACCGCGGTCGTGGCCTTCAGGGTCGCTTCGCGGTATGTAGCCCCGCACGCCGTCACCAGCGTGTCATCCGCATAACACGTGACGGCGGCACCGTCCACGAGCTCACCGCGAAGCACCCAGTCGTAACCGATGTTCCACAGTAGCGGTCCCAGGACCGATCCCTGCGGAACCGTGCGACCGAGCCCGGTCGCACTTGGGTAGACGACTGCTCTCTCCGACAGATACGCCCCGACTATGCGGCGAAGGTAGAGAGGCACTTCGTGATACACGAGCGCCTCCCTAATGCAGCTCCAGGGCAGGGTGTTAAATGCGTTGGCGATGTCCAGTGACACCGCCAACACCACCTCGCCCCGAGCGACGGCGTCCTTCGCCAGAGTCCTCACGCGCATGATGGCATCCACGGATCCACGGTGGAGCGCCTCCGGCGGAAGCCATACTGGCCATCCGCCAGGTCAGGCCCTACCCTGGATAGGTGCTCGACGAGGCGCTTTGCAATGACTCTTTCAAAGAGCTTGCACACCTCGTCGAGCAACACTATTGGCCTGTAGGCGGACGGTGAGTCCGCCGGGCGCAACTAAGTAGGTTAATCTGTAGAATTATGTGTTATTAAAATAATATAACGAAAAAATATCAATTGTCAGCCATAGAATAGAATTTTATTAATGAAAATTTATTTAAAAAAATTTAGTAATTTATTAAAGAGTATTTTATTAAAAAAAAAGGCAAACCAAAGACCAATTAGTCCGCTAAACAAGCCGGCTCTGTGTGTAATCTCGGTAAACATCGAAGGGTTCTCTCAAAATAAATCAGAGATTCTCTCTGATCTTTGCCGCGAAACTAAATGTGACATTCTTTGCGTCCAAGAAACCCACCGAGATTTGCCACAGAGACGCCCTCAAATAGCTGGACTCACGCTTATCGCCGAGATCCAACATCCGAAGCACGGTAACGCAGTGTTTGCTGCTCCCGGCGTAAGCATCGTGTCCACCTCGAGCTCGTCCCATAACGGCATTGAAGTCGTTACCATCGAAACTGGGAACTGCACTGTAACTTCTGTGTATAAGCCTCCTGGGACACTGTTCCAATTCGACCCTCCAGAAAATTTTGACAACCAGCCAGTGAAAGTTGTGATCGGAGATTTTAACAGCCGGGGTTCCAACTGGGGCTACAGAGACACGGACTCGAGTGGACATGCGGTGGAGGAGTGCGCTGAAACAAATGATTTGAGTCTGATTCATAATCCCAAGCAACCGGCCTCCTTTAACAGCGGCCGATGGAAAAAAGGGTACAATCCAGACCTAATCTTTGTCACTTCTTCTATCAGCTCACAATGTGTCAAAAGTGTGTGTCCACCCATACCCCGTACCCAACACAGGCCCATCATGTGTATGGTACAGCCTATTGTCCGACCCATCAATGTCCCATTCAGACGCCGGTTCAACTTTACCAAAGGAAACTGGGAGCTGTTCGCACAGTCCATCGATGATGCCCTTGTTAGCGTCTTGCCTAATCCGGAAAACTACAACCGCTTCGTGGAAATCGTATCAACCGTTTCGCGACGTTGTATACCTAGGGGGTGCAGGACGTCTTACATCCCGGGGCTGTCGAGGGATTCTGCAGAACTACTAAGGCAATACGAGTCACTATATAACTCGGACCCTTTTTCAGAAGAGACCACCTTAATAGGCGAAGAGCTATTGGCAAATATTGGTGAAAAGCGAAGGGAGAGTTGGGTCAATACAGTTACTAGTGTCAATATGACGCACAATAGTAAAAAGGCCTGGACTACTATCCGCAAACTCACAAGCGAACCCCCTCAACCCGCATCGCCCAGTCAAGTTACTGCCAATCAGATTGCTCACCAGCTTCTGCTTAGTGGCAAATCACCGAGCCGCCTCGGCAGGGTCCCCAAACTGAAAGGCATAATAAACACCTGTAACGAAATCAGCAAACCCTTTAACTTGACTGATATCATTACCGCAATAAATCATCTTAAATGCGGTAAGGCCTCTGGAGTGGATGAAATCTCGGTGGAGCAATTAAAACACCTCGGTCCTGTTGCGGTGTCCTGGTTGCTACAAATGCTTAACCACTGCCTAGAGCACGCCTCTGTCCCCCGGCTCTGGCGAAAGGCAAAGGTCATCGCGATTCCTAAGCCGGGCAAACCAGCAGACGACCCGAAAAACTTTCGGCCAATATCATTGTTGTGCCATACGTACAAGTTGTTCGAAAGGATGCTGCTTGCCCGGCTAACCTGCTTGATTGACCCAAACCTGATTCCTGAGCAAGCCGGATTCAGACCTGTGAAATCTTGCTGCTGCAGACTCTCAAATTAACGCAGCATATCGAGGACGGTTTCGAGGCAGGGATGGTTACAGGTGCTGTGTTCGTCGATTTATCTGCAGCTTATGATACCGTCAACCTGCGACGATTGCTGTGGAAGGTGGAGTCCATTACCAATGACAGTAAATTTGTCAACGTACTTCGCGAACTCCTGCACAATCGCCGGTTCCAGGTCCATTACCTGTCCGACAAAAGTCGTTGGAGAACACAAAAAAATGGTCTGCCTCAAGGCAGCGTCTTGGCACCCATCTTATTTAACGTGTATACCAACGACCAACCGTCATCTCCCCACACCTCCCGCTTCCTATATGCAGACGATCTCGCTCTGACCTCCCAAGCTTCCAGCTTTGAACAGGTCGAACTCGAAGCCTGGGTGAGTACTATGACGCAAATTCTTTAAGGCCGAACCCGAGCAAAACTCAAACGTGCGTATTCCACCTACGCAACAAAGAAGCGGGCCGCAAGCTTACCATCCAATGGCGTGGGGTGCTCATTGAGCATAACGACTTCCCGAAGTATTTGGGCGTCTTTATGGATAGGTCACTAACTTTTAGGAAAAACTGCGAGAGCATTAAGCAGAAGGTGCATTCTAGGAACGGTCTCTTGCGTCGACTGGTTGCTTCAAAGTGGGGAGCTTCGCCTAATGTTCTGCGGACCACTGGCCTGGCGATCTCCTTCTCTGCATGCGATTACGCAGGCCCAGTATGGAGCCGCTCAGCCCATGCAAAGTTGGTGGATACAGCATTAAATGAAACTTGCCGGATCATTACTGGTTGCCTAAAACCGACCCCGGTACAAATG
This sequence comes from Eilema sororculum, assembly GCA_914829495.1. Taxonomy (NCBI): domain Eukaryota; kingdom Metazoa; phylum Arthropoda; class Insecta; order Lepidoptera; family Erebidae; genus Eilema; species Eilema sororculum. Next base: position 11,610,246 of record OU618559.1, read on the forward strand.
CTGTATCCGCTAGCTGGAATAGCGCCTCCAGAGGTTCGCAGGACTGTGGCAGGCTCTTCCGAAAAGACCAAATTGCTAGACGACACTCGGCACCCACTATTCGATTACCATCCTGTGCCACAAAGGCTGAAAAGCCGCAACAGCTTTATGAAGTGTGTCTCCCCTCTTAAAGTCAACGACCGGTCAAAGGAGAGATGCCGGCTGTGGCGGGAGACTGTCGATCTTCCTAGCCCTTTCGTCCCACTGTCTGAGAGCCCGCCACCTGGACATGAGTTACCATGGCCCACCTGGAAGTCTTTAAATAGACTTCGGACGCAGGTCGGCCGAAGTAAGGAGAACTTGTTCAGGTGGGGATTCTCAGATGACTCTAACTTGGAGTGCAAGTGTGGTGCTGCCCCCCAAACGATGAAACATTTGACTTCATGCCCTGCGTGCCCCAACAACTGCACGCAGGAAGATCTAATGAATGCTACTGACAATGCGATTTTAGTAGCAAAATTTTGGGCCGATACCGGAGGTCGGTACGGTTAGGCGTCGGAGGGCACTGACTGACCTCCGTCCCCCATGAGCGCGGGCCTGGGGGTGACGGGTGGAGCCGCCTGTCACCCCAGCAGAAGCAGGCCACGGCGGCGGCGCGCTGAATAGCGCGCCTCCCCATTCCGGGGGCGAGTTGGGGACACCGTTGTCCCCCCTCCTGAGGAGGGCCAGACCGTAAGGGATGGCCCTGGGTCAGCCGGGGTGCGAGGGATATGTCTATGACAACCTCACCTTCGGCCTAGCACCAAGACCCACAGTCGGCGTTACAATATTCATGGCATGTTTTTCTTATAATAAGCTTGTGTTATAGGTACTTACATTGTTGTAAAGCTGAAAGTATAACGTATTACAGGTTTATTCAATAAAATCACTGTTGGTGAAACTACTAGACATTTTTTATTTCTAAAAATGAAATCTATCTATCTATATCTATACATATAATAAATCTGTAAACGATCGATGTCTGTTCATTGAAAGGAAATGAGAAAAATTGTTATAGGGGGACTTTATAAACGTAATAGAAGCCAAATCAACGTTTTTTGGAATTTTTGTCTGTTTGTCTGTTTATCTGTTTATCTGTTTATCTGTTTATCTGTTTATCTGTTTATCTGTTTATCTGTTTATCTGTTTATCTGTTTATCTGTTTATCTGTTTATCTGTTTATCTGTTTAGCTGTTTATCTGTTTCTCTGTTTCTCTGTTTGTCTGTGAGTTTGTGCACGCTAATCTCAGAATCGGCTGAACGGATTTGGTTGCGGTTTTCACTAATATATTGTGGTAGGCTTCACTTAACATTTAGGGTTTGTTTTATTGAAATCGGTTCATAAATAAAAAAGTTATGTCAATAATAGCATATCACGGCTAACAATTTGTGAGTGTGTGAATAGATCGAACAAATAAAGAAGCAACAATGCTTACAAGAAGATATTATTTCGGTCATAGGAATCTGAAGAACTTCGAGAGGACAGAGTTCTACATCTCAGCCAAGTCAGGTCACGTTACTGCAGAATCTTCGGCACAGCAAGTGTCTCGATAGAATTCACATTTTTCTCGAACGATTTTCTCTCGAATCCAACAAATTAGTAAGCAGCTGGTTCGGTAAAAAGACTCCTGGCTTTCATAATTAATATCATCACGCTATTATAATAATGAATGGGACAGAATGTTTTTATGACATAATATGTAAACGTCTATTTCACACCATGATTTCATGGTAACTGTGGCTCAATACGTCTGCGGTGGACTTATAACTTAGTTGAGTCGCGTTCGATTCCATCTAAAATGTAATTTTCCTTTTTTATGGTTTTTATTTACTTTTGTTTAATTTTTTTATTTTATTGTGTATTTGTTGTATTTTATTGTATTTATAGTTTTATTTAAGTAAAATATAAATTATATGCTTAGTATTCTATAGATAGTACATAAAACTAAGCTGTGTGACAGTAATAGTAGAACTTATTATATGATATTCTTAGATCTATACAAAATTCTTCATTTCGGAGAATGAAAAAGTGAAAACTACCACCCGCCTGAGAAGTCATAAAACTAAAACTGGTATCCCCCATTGATACCGATTCCACCACATCGGGGCAAGCGCAATATTGGAATCAAACCGATTAAAATTTAACAGAGGAATGGGGCATTGGGCGTATTCTGGGGCTAGGTACCCCAATATACCTGCCTTGGTTACCTATCATCTATCATAAATAGGTGGTCTCAACGTGAAGAGCAGGGATTGCTTCGGCTAGGGTGATGGGTAGCCTAAGCTATCACCATCAAAGCCGCGCTCATGGAGGAAGTAAATCGTTGCACCTTCTCTGAAGCACATTACGTATTCTGGGAGATAGTTATCCCTATCGTATTACCGTCTCTACCATGGTGAATGTTCTGGATGCGCTATTCCAATTAGTTCCACCCTCTCCTTTCTTACACAGGACAACGCATGCAAGGCTCAGATGTCATCCACATACGGATCAGAATATTCCATCAAGAACCAAGTGGTTTGGTGACCCATTCCTATGTCGCACCAATAAGACCTGAAATCCCTGCCAGCTCACGGTTTACTTCTTCCTACAGTCCCGGGTCCTTTAAGGCTTTTGATGATCCCATAAAGATGAGTGCCACCATTGTTAAGATGGTACACGTTTATAATGGTGACCCTATTTCCGAGTCTTTGCCTTTAGCTTAACATCAGTCGAGGTGAAGTTAAATTGACGTGTCCTATATAAAAAAAAAAACTCAGGATCTTAAAAGAAGAAAACACATGTGTGGGCAGAGCACTACAGTTCTTAACCGTCGATAAAGAAATGAAGTTCAGAACAGCTTGGTTCGAAGTGGCATTATTTCTACCGTATGTGACTGACGGAATGAAGGAGAGATTAGTTGAAAGACTCCTAATAGGCTCTTTCACTCGCCGTTGTGCGGTAGAAATGGTAAAAAACAGCCAGAGAGACAGCGTCTTTATGCAACTGCAGACATTATACAATGTTAGTGACCTGATGAATACCAACGTACGCCGCTGCGATATTATCGATTCCATCTAATAAGTAGGTATCTAATAGTAAATACGTAAGTCTGTCCCAGAAATGATAACAGTACGCCAGGAGAAGCCAACCAATGTATTAGGTATATAAAAGATACCGCTGCTCCTATTATATAAAAGAGACTGAATGTGGGCAGAGAAACACTCAGTTCCGGTAAATTTCATCAGACCAAAAAAATCCACAACGTGGACATCAACTCCAGTATCAATTTAGAAGTATCTGTATCATCTGCTGGAAACAAGCTTACCAATACAAGGAATTATATAGCAAAACTAGCTTTTGCCCGCGGCTCCGCTCGCGTAGATGTCGGTTCCCGGCAATTATTCGAATTTTTCTCTACGTACAAACCTTCCCTGGACTTTCACGAATAATTCAAGACCAAAATTACCCAAATCAGTAAAGGCGTTGTTGAGTTATAACATTGCAATGAAAAGTGGCATTGTTTTTTATATATAAAGATGAGGCTATATGACCCCATCCCAGTCAATGCTGTATTTGCTCTCTTGCCCACTGCGCCCCTCTTCTCTACCTGTGTGTAAAGCAATGAACAACGATGTGAGTGTGTTGGCTCGGCAAAAAGGAGAACGACTGCTCACTGCTCAGGGCGTGCAAGGCACCGGGTTTTCTTGAAACTATTTTGTGTGATACTTGATGTACTTAGGTATTTTAATTTGTTCAGTTCGTAAGTGGTGGCAGCATATTTTAAGAATTTGGGAGGAAGGAAGAATATTTAAACCATTAAAACTGTTTACCAAGTCCATATATAATCACATACTTGATAATGATTTCGTCAGAAAATGTTGAATTTTTCAAAATCCGTCCGCAATATTTGCCAAGCCCATAGAAGAAGTCTGTCAATTTTCGTAGTTTTCAGTAGTTTAGCCCTGTATTTATAAGTCAGTCACTCAAAAGACTGTCTTCATAATATTTAATTTAAAAATACAAGGTGGAAGATGTCAAGCGAGTTTTTGAAATGATTTGAATACAGTTTTGTTTCTGTTATAATTTAAATAAATGTTTCCTTTGCGTAAAATTCACTATTTCCAGTATTTCGAGTACTTCCGTTCCAGTTGGGATAAAAATCTTCCACCATGTTTAATAATGAGTTTGAGCTATTCCGAACTAAACGCGGACGAAGTCGCGGGTAACAGCTAGTTATTAATATAAATATAATTATTGATGAAATGCTATCCCAATAAAATATTGTGATTGTTTAGGTTTTTTTTTTTTTTTTACTTTTATTAATATGTAGTTGACTTGTAACCAGCTTTCATAACAAATAATTTAAATATAACTGAAAAAAAGCACAAAATTAAAACTAAAATAATGATTAAATTAAAACTAACATAATAACCTATGCTCCAGGTGTGAAGTGTAAAATGTCATAACGCCGGGGGCCTGCTGACCGACTTCTGTATCGCGATCTTGCACCCCGCAGACTCACCTCTCGACAACCTTAGCCGCTCAACGGGTGTTGCTCCATGGCCGCACTATGCGTGGCCATTTTAATGGGGCCCATGCAATGAGTTGGCGAGTCACCACCTGCCTTTTTAACAATTTTGAGACTTATTGTCATGGCAGGCGTCCGTTAGTCTCCCTTCATAGCCCCTTCACCAGTCCATCCAATACTCAACCCCATAGCCCATAATCTAGTTTCCATTATTCCAATAGTCTCTGCACCTAGCGGGGACCATCCCCAGGTGTATCATATTGTGCGCTCGGGGGTGGTATCCGCCATGTGTGTCTATCCCTAGCATATTAAACTCTCTTATAAGGGCCTCTACGTCTTGGCTTCGGCCCGACGCACGCCTTCCAAAGGCCCGGGACTCCATAGTCCCGAGAGTCACGGAACATAAAGTATAATATTTACAAGAAAATAAAAAAAAGTCGAAGAAGGGGGAGGGACGACAGTTCAGGCGTCGAAGAATTCCTCCCCATCGATGTCGACTGGTAACGTACCCAAAAGGCTGGCGGCATTGCCCCGTTGGATGGCAATGCCAATCCATTGTGCAAAAAAGAAGCCAGCCCTTTGGTCACGCGAAGCATCGACCAGTCGCTTTGCTATTTCTTTGTAGAGCGACCGTGCGCTCGGACCCCACGAACCCAGCGTCTCGACCCCAAACGGCTCAAATATATAATTGCTGGACAAATTATCATATTTTCGCCGTTTGAGGGTCTCCGCAGATGCCGCAGCAGCACAAGCGCAGTACGACGTACTTGGAAGATGGGAAGGCGCAAGGGTATCGACGCAAGTTGCGTCCCACACCAAAGGCCTGCCCATCTTCCAAGGCACCAAAGACATACCGTCCGGTCTCTTGCCATCGTCGCGCACCAAACCAACTGGTTCAAGTGTGGCTGGGACGCCAGCGGTGACAAGAGCCCGGCGGATAATGTCATTTAAATGTGCATGACGTGACATGCGTCCTGCGCTCCTGCCGCATGAAAGGCTGTGATGCCCGAGGCTGTCGACTGCTTCTCCACAGTGGCAACGATGAGGAGAAAAGCGACGTTACGTTTATCTGTACAATTTTCACATCCTTGTATCACCCCTTATTATTAAACCAGGTTAAAGCTATTTTTATCGGAAAGGATATCAGAGATCACAGCAGTGACTGAACATGCCAAATTATAAAAGGACATAATAATTTTATTAGCGTCAGTTCCTTCAGTGGTAGTTTACTGCCTAAATTATGACAGTAGGTACACGTGCATACTCGTACTAAGAGGGAAAAAGTCATATTCATTGTTTTTATAATATTATATTGATTGATTCGTTTAGTTTTACTACGGTGATGATTACCCAACTAGCAAAAATATGTCGTGTAGTAGTCGCGGCAACGCAAATTATTCAGCATTTTGGCTCCTACTAGAAGTCGTATAAACGTAATGAAAACGTTTATACAACGCGATTTGGGCCCATTTTATTCAGCAATTCAGTCACATAGACATCGTATAAAGGTAACGGAGTGACTGTTACAAGCTTAAGTTGCGCTATAACTGTAACTTATATGACTTTTATGTTACGTTTGTTTGTTAAATTAAGCAAATGCGTCGTGTTGTGTTTTAAAAATTATAAAAAATTATAAGTACAATTTATTTAGCAGACATGTTAATTTGTAGGTTGCACCAAATGTAGGTTCGTAAACTCACGCATAGGTTTGCAAAGTATTGCGAAGGTAAGTTTTCTGATGAAATATACTAGGTTTTATCATAAATATTTAACGCCCCCTTCAATTCTTAGTAATATGAATATAATAACAAATATTTTTATATTAACATTCATTTGTACACCATTTTTACTGCTAACAGGTCGTATAATAGCTTCTTATACAGCAAATTAGCAGTATAAGCGCCATGATTATATTTTAGGGTTCCTTAGACCTTCCTAAAAAGTTTTCTAAAAAAGATCTTTTGTTTATTTATTTATTCAATCAACCACTTATATATATAATATATAATCAAACACTTGTCTTAGTTTTCTTGTGTACGAAAACTAAGACAAGTGATAATTGAGCAGTACAAGCAATTATACGACACTTGGCACTAGGCTTGTAATAGTCGTATGAATGCAACTTATACAACATAATAGCAGTATAAAAGCAACGATGTAGCTTTAATTCGACTGTGTCACAAGAAAGTTATATAATGTGCTTTTACTCGACGAAATAGTAACATAAGGGTCGTATACTAGCGACTTATACAGCAAATCTTATACGACACTTTAGTCATATAAGTATGCAGAGTAAACGTTTACTCAGCATCATTATGTGACCGAAATGCTGAATAACTAAAATGCTATATAAGATGCTTTTATACGACACATGCTGAATAATTCACACTTACTCGACTTTTATATCGCCGAATAGCTGAATAAACTCAACCTTATAAGACTAATTTGCTTGTTGGGTACCGCCGTTGTAATAAGATTCTATATTGATAATGAGATTTATTAAAAGTGTGGATGCATGTTTGTTAGGTATTTAATCAAACCACACAACGGTAGAACGAATCTGGATGAAATTTGGCAGAGATAGAGAATTAAAAAAAAAAGGAATACTTCATAATCCAATCAATTCAATTCGAAAAATCCAAGAAATCCATACTAAGGTGAATTTCAACATCTATGAATTTTTAGCTAATTTTGGTGTTTTTTTTAATTTCTAGGTATTTAGGTAATCTCTTTCAATATTTAGCTAGAAATACCTATTTAGATGCCTATTTCACTTGAATAGTCAATTAGCCCTGGGAATTACTTGTTTATTTTATACACCTGAAGTGCCAATACACCGAAATTGGTGTCTAACACCAAAATTGCATATCAACTTATTTTTATTTTTTATTTATTGTTGCTTATATTATTTCTTTGTTTTTTTTTTTTGGAATTTGGCACTTAATAGGTACATATAACTCTTAATTTTCACCCTTTTATCACCAACTTCATTTTTATATGGCAAAACCATTTTAATTCTTAGTAGTATCAGTATAAAAGCAAAACATTTGATTGTTTAGAAGCAAGGATTATATTTTACTCTAATGGCGCCAATATTATCGACGAACTTATTCAAGATTGCTGGGAAAAGATTTAGGCAGTTATTCTCAAAGTGGGAGAGGTGGTACTCGGTATGCCTAAGGGTGGACGGAAGATAGGCCATGGACACTTGGTAGTGACAAGACTAGTTGGTAGTGTGATGTCTATTTCTGAACTTACAAGAGTCCTTCAACTAAGTTTCTCACGCGGTGAGCTGATGGGCATTGCGGTTCAAAAGGGTTCCTGAGGTTTACACCAACCGGGACCTGTACCACGATTCTGATTCCGTTGTTCGCTGTTGGCAATATCAGAATTTCCTTATCACTGTCGGGGTACATCTAGGATCGGTCCTTAGTCCATTCCCAATCAGCGCAGCGTGGTATTTTGGTCGCATAGCATCAGACAATCACTCCATAACTGCCCATGTATGCTATTAATATCGGTGGTGGACGCCGATAGATTGGTGCAACATGTGAGGAGCTTGAGGACGGTAGAGGTCAGAAGCCTTCTGTGGAGAAGATTGAGTACCTTTTACACGATAGCAAAGTGCTAGCTGCTGGAGCAACATAAGCAGGAGTTGAGTGTCCCCTACATTTTCGACGTCGTCGCTTTTTTGCGTGGAGTCTCGTGCAAAAGATTGCATGAGGCACTCTTGCATCCACGGTAGCTTTCATGTAAGTGAGAAAGCAGAGGAAGAAAAGCCAAATGATGTTGACAGTGGAGAGGAGGGAAGAAGGGCGGGCAGGTTTTAACGGTGTAGGCTTGGTAGTAAAGAGTGAGGCCGCCTTTCACGCCAGTAGAAGCAGGTGACGGAAAGAGCGCACGATGCTCCACCGCACCGGCCTGTCCCTACTGCGGCATCAGCTGACTTCACCCAACTACTCTGCTGTATGGGTAGTTCATATGCTAATGGTTAATCTGAGAGAAAATTAGGAAAGCTTCCGAACAACCCTCAACAGCCAACAACCTCTTTCCCACCTAGGGAGAGAGGCGGTGCTTTCTCCATTGCCCAGGGTATACCACGTAGAGGCCACCTGACCTAGTAGCCCGTCGGACTACGTAGGAGCTTAATCAAATAACTATGAAAACAAATTTTGGTGTAAATATACAATTTTGATGATTAGTAAAATCCCACCAAATTCACCAAAATTGCTCCACCAAAATTAGTTTCACGTCTAAAAAAATTATTTATAAAAATACTATTTAGAATATAGTGGTTACATTACCAAAATTTAATACACATACTGAACCTGTACACTATACTTAAATATTAAAACATACAATGAAAATAAAACGGTTTAAATAATCAACACAAAAATTACAATATTTTTGTCAGAGGCTTATGAAACGACCTACTTACGTGTTTGGCAGAAAAACGAAACGAGACTGGGGACAACTGGCACTGGTGCTCATTAACACCCAACTGAAAGTTTCCAATGATGATAGTGTCGTCCTTATAGGTACTTTCAATACGACTCCTTCGATGTTTTTATAAATCCCACCAAAATTTTACATTTGCCGCGGACGCATCTTATAAATTATTTTTAAGATAAAGTATAGTACTAAATACTACGAATGACATTATCGAAGATAGCTAAAATAATGCCGAATCGGATTATTATTACGTATACTCAGTAAACTAATGAAGTTTTGATTAAACTGTGATCATTCCCAAGAAAACAGGTTGTGGACGCGCCACCAAGCTTAGAATTTAGGTGAAAATACATTTTTTACACACTCACAAAAATAGTTTCAATAATATAATTTATACGTTCATATAGAGCAAAACGATATCTTTCTTACAAAAAATAATCATTACTATATGTTAACTTTAAGGTATGATTTTCAGTCACGCCGCGAAAATTTTACGTTTGAGAAATTCACCCACACAGTTAATGTCATAAATGCTGAACATAGTAAATCTGTATGTTATAAAGTATTATGACGAAAACTCAATAGAAGAGGAATGCGGAGGAATTTCATGACGCATTTTAATAATATTCTAGAATTATTTGTAAATATGTATTTTAGGTTTACTTTATTTAGTTTTAGTTTTATTTAAATAATGTAGGTATATATTTCATTAACCTGTAAATAAACGTACATTGAATAATAAAAAAAAAAAAAAAAAAAAAAATAGAATAAATCAATTTAAATGTTCCAAATGTAACAATAACAAAACTCTACAAAATCTGATAATAAAAACTACGATATTAAAATGTACAACAGTCACTGCGATGCGGACGCTACTGCAGGACGAGAGCGGGGCATCGCGCGAAAAAATGGGAGGAGGGTTGTTTGCAAAGCCAGGTGCCATGTTAACTCGCACGAGCTGTAGGTCTACCAGAATCCTAGGATGAAGAATTAAAATTAAATCTATTAAAAAAATAATTACCTACGATATTCATATAGCAATGTTGATGTCATCACGTCAAATTCGTCGATCTCATGGAGATGGAAACTCTTGTACGACTATTTCTTTAAAAAAGACATAGACGCACATGTCTGACTGGCATACAATCTACACAAAGTTTGACATTGATATAACTACACCGAAATGTCGAATATTTTATTGTTTCAAAGTTTCTGGTCTTTCTAGCGGTTTGAACAATAATTTGGCTTGTACCATTTTGATACTTTTACATAGAATTTCATTCTTTGCCACTTGTGTTATAATATAACTTCTTTGTAATGATGATCATGATATAATACCTAGTTGTAATTATTCAATTTTCTATCGATATTATTGTATATTTAGTTCAGCTATGACGCGTTTGAGGTTTACTTTAATTTATGTAATTTCTACAGTTGTTTTCTTGGTTTCTAATAAATTGTTCCTATGTAAGCTCAACATAGACCGAGATAAATGCGAAATTCTCTTGTAATCCATACATTTGCACTATGGACGAAGTTATTATGACGAAAAACTATCGAAAATATATTCTGAAGGACGGTCATTTCTCTTTGGACATTTTTCGGGTATACCACCGCCCTGGAGAATCATTTAGACACATTATTTCTTTCTCATCAAGATTGCGATCACATAATAACAATACATCTTCTTATTCCATTTTACGATACATATTTCTCTATTGAGATTGAATAGACAAGCAAACTGTTGCATAAATATGGACAGATTCACGTGTCATTACAACGAAGAGATGACAATAACCGAAAAATGCTCAAGCAACTGAAAAAGAATAGGAATACTTCGCAGGTAGGATGATAGGGTAGGCCCACTGGCTCTATCAGGACGGGGATCCCTTTCGCTAGCTCTTGGGACCCTGCCTCATTAATTCGATGGAATAGGAATGGGAATGGGAGAGGGTTCCCCGTTCCCCGTCTTGCGGGATTATAATCCAGCAGGGTTTAACAAATAGGGCACGAGTGTGGTGATACTTCCAAACAAGTGATAAGGCCCTTATTGAAAACGTGTCGTGTCGGCTGGTGAGCTTAAATTATGACATTGCCTACGTCAACGGGTGCCAACAGGAATAAAATATCTTTAACCCTTAAAGGAGCAATGTAGTTTTAAACAAAATAATATTAAAATGAATTTTGTCTTAACTAATAATAATAATAATAATAATAATAATAATAATAAGCCCCCTAACACAACCATACGTCCGAATCGAACATCAGATTCACGTGGGGGGCGGACACGCGATAATATAATTACTGGCGCGGCAAACATGGCTCTGGAAACCCATTCAAAATGGAGACGAGGTTAAGACGTAAACGTATAGGACCGCTGCCCGGGGGCGATCGCCGGGGCACACCTGGAGCTGACGCTGGGTGTCTCAGCATGCGAACCGTCAGCGGTGAGGAGTTGAGCAGGCGGGCTCCCACCGACAAAGATACTACAGCCGAAACAACTGACGATGGTACCAGTCTGACCGATAGGACAAACACCCCAGTAGAACCATATAGCCCTAGCACCATTTCGTACACACCCTCTAGAGTATCATCACCATCCATACCATCGTCAGTACCGTCATCCCCAAGTAACATTTTTAATTCTGGCCCACCCTATCCAGTCTTGAGTGTTGCGCAGGAGGTAAATACCTTTTTACCTGCGTCCACTAAGGCTGGGAAACCAAGGCAGCGCATGAGATGGAGCAAAGATGTAAATACGTTCATCATGCGCACATACTACACCATTACAAAATTAGAGACAGACATGACTACATATAGAAAACAGTTGTACGAACTTTTCTCACAAAAATACCCAACAGTTATAGTTACTGAACAACGAGTATCTGACCAGAGGCGAACAATAGTAAAAAACAAATTATTGACTGTAGAAGAACTGAACCGATTAAAAGATGAAGTACGATTACAACTACAAGAACACGCTGATGATAGTATAGAAATGAACACTCTCACACCAACACAAAATCAAATAGAAGACGACAATCAATCACGACATCACTTTCAATCACAATCACAACCGCACACACAAATGTCACACATATCCACTCAAACAGAGTACATAACATTAACGGTAGAGAACGATATTGAAACAATAATAGAACATAATCCTGTAATAGAAGTACACACCCAAGAAATTCTTGATAAATTTAGATCAGCTATCACACAATACTCTGGTATGGATCCAGTTGTACGACCTAAATTGCCTAAGCTAAAATATAGCTTCAAGCTCTTTCATTTAACAAATTTGTTTAACCAAAATATACTGAACCAATTTCTTACCGACGATACTCAACTCACAGATATACACACACTTATATATTGTACTGCATTAGTTATAACTGAAGAACTAAATTACAAAGTAATAGATAGAATAGGTAGCATAAGATCAAAACATAGCAATAAACCACCATGGCAGGTAAGATTAGAAAAAGACATAGAAAAGCTTAGGGCTGATTGTGGTAGACTCACACAATACATAAATAACAATAGGTCAAGTAAAGTAGTTAAGAAAGTAGAAGCAATTTTTAAAAGCAGAACACTACACACCAAACATGAAGATAGTAATAAGAAACCTGAGGAATTTTTGGACACACTAAAACAAAAACTAGCACTAAAAGTACATAGGCTAAGGAGGTACACAAAAGCACAAGAACGGAGAAATAATAACACGTTGTTTGCTAATAATGAAAAGCTATTTTACCGAAACCTTTGCAAACCACAAAGGGAAACTGATACAACCACAAATACAGAAATACCTACACAAACAGAGCTTGAGACATTTTGGGCAGGGATATGGGAGAATGAAGTACAGCATAATGAAAAAGCAGGATGGATTGCGGAAGAATTAAACAAATGGAGCGAAATAGACGAGATGGAGTTTGAAGAAATAACAGAGTCAGATATAAGGAGTATTACAGCTAAACTACACAACTGGAAAGCACCAGGTGTAGACAAAATTCATAACTTTTGGTTTAAAAAATTGACAATATTACACAAATACATTGCTAAAAACTTCACTGATTTAATATTAGAAAAACAATATATACCTGAATTCATTGCTACCGGAATAACATATATGCTACCCAAAACTAAATTTTCACCACTACCTTCCCAGTATAGGCCGATAACATGTTTACCCACAATATACAAGATTCTCACATCTGCACTAACTAGGAAAATTAATACACATATTGAACACAATCAGATTATAGCAGAGGAACAGAAAGGATGTAGGCGGGGCCACATGGGATGTAAGGAACAGTTAATCATAGACTCTACAATACATAAACACGCCACCACCAAAAATAGGAACCTACACTGCACATACATAGATTATAAAAAAGCATTTGACAGTATTCCTCACTCATGGTTGTTACAAATATTACAAATATATAAAATTAACCCTAAAATAACTCATTTTCTACGTAACATAATGCCGTTTTGGAAAACATCACTCCAATTAAATTGCTCAGATAAAAACATTACTACCCGAGAGATATCTATTAAAAAGGGTATTTATCAAGGAGATTCCTTAAGTCCACTGTGGTTCTGTCTAGCTCTAAACCCCTTGTCACATCTACTGCATGGTTGTCGAGCTGGATATAACTTCAAAAACACATCTACCGAAACAAAAATCTCACATCTTATATATATGGATGATATTAAGCTATACGCGAAAACAGATAACGAAATGAAAAAATTAGTAGAAACAACAGCAGCATTCAGCAAAGACATAAATATGGAATTTGGGTTAGAAAAGTGCAAGACATTACATATAATAAAAGGCAAGATCCGGCCCGGTAACTATGCAGTAGATGATATTAACGATATAACAGCAATGGAATCAACCGATTTTTATAAGTATTTAGGATACAGACAGCTAAAAGGATTAGATCATTCAGCAATAAAGGAGACACTAACTAAAGAATATAAAAGCCGAATTAACTCAATTTGCAAAACTCAACTGACTGGAAAAAATCTTATTAAAGCAGTTAACACCTATGCTATCCCGATTATGACATATTCATTTGGTATAGTAAAATGGTCTAAAACTGATATAGAACAAATAGAAAGAACTACACGCACCACATTAACGAAACACAATAATCTACACCCCAAATCTGCAATAGAAAGGCTTACTATAAAGAGACAGAATGGAGGTCGAGGATTAATTGATATACTGCATCTCTGGCAGAAGCAACTACACAATCTAAAAATATTCTTTCATATGAAAAGCCAATCCAGTGACATTCATAAAACAATAACTGAAAATGACCACAATTTCACTCCACTAAACCTACATGAAACCTTAAACACACAGAATCGTGACATCGATGATCCGCAAGTATTAAAAATAGAAAACTGGAAAAAGAAAACGCTTCATGGACGACACCCTCATGACCTAGAACAACCTCACATAGACCCGACGGCCTCAAATAAATGGCTTCAGATAGGTAACTTATTCCCAGAAACAGAAGGTTTCATAATAGCCATACAAGACCAAATAATAAACACTAAGAACTACCGAAAATTTATCATTAAAGACCCTACAGCTACAAATGATAAATGCCGCAAATGTCACACACAATCTGAAACTATACAACACATAACCGGAGCATGCACTACACTCACACAAACAGATTATACACACAGACATAATCAAATAGTTAACATTGTACACCAAAGCTTAGCACACAAACACAATCTCATACAAAACACCAACACACCATATTACAACTACAAGCCTGAAATAATTCTCGAAAATACCTCACACAAATTATATTACGATCGCGCCATACTCACTGATAGGACCATTCACTATAACAGACCAGACATTACATTACAAGATAAAATAAATAAAACTACTTACCTGATAGATATCGCAGTCCCGAATACCCATAATCTACAGAAAACCATTACCGAAAAAATAAATAAATACGCTGATTTGAAAGACGAAGTTATGAGGATTTGGAGACAAGACAAAGTCTATATAGTTCCAATAGTAGTGTCCACTACCGGAGTTATTCCTAAACATCTTCATCATAGTTTAAAACTAATAGACCTCAAAGATAATATCTACATACCCATCCAAAAAGCCGCTATTCTGAACACATGCAGAATTGTGAGAAAGTTTCTGCAAATAGACGATACTGAAAACTCACACACACTAACACAAGACACACACACACCAACACAAGACACACACACACACTAACACAAGACACACACACACCTCATTTACTTGGTTCCGGCCCGTAAATGTGGTTAAGACCAACTCATTGAGTTGAGAATAAAAAATGACACTAAGATAATAATAATAATAATAAGCCCCCTAATACAACCATACGTCCGAGTCGAACACCAGACTCACGTGGGGTGGCGGACACGCGATAATACTATCACTGGCGCGGCTAACATGGCTCTGGATACTCGGGGAGTGGGGGTTCTGCTGGGATCGGTTTGCTGTGGTTCTGTGGAGCGACTCCTCTATCGCGCGTCTGACTGACTGTTTGATATTTAGGGGTCAAACTGGTGGTCCGTTGGGTGGTGGGGGGAGAGCTCTGTGGGACCGGGCCGGGTCGATCTTCGCCGGACACTTACTTTCCTTATATCTCTCTCTATCACTCCCTATCTCTATTCCCTTCTTTATCTGTCTCTCTCTATCACTCCCTATCTCTATTCCCTTCTTTATCTGTCTCTCTCTATCACTCCCTATCTCTATTCCCTTCTTTATCTGTCTCTCTCTTGCTGCCTCTCACTTTCTGTCTCTCTCTCCTCTCTCTACTCTCTCTAACTCTCTTCTTAGATGTGGTGGCTATGCTGTAAGTAGTTAGGGTGGACCCAAGCCAAGGTGAAACAGGATACGCTGAGGGCTGCATGGCTAAGGGGGAGCTTAGTCGTTAGTATGCGAACTCTGAAGATGGGGGATCTTCAGTTGAAAAGACCCTTACCATGGTGAACGCGGGGCTCTGCCATGGTGGACCTTTTATGTCCCCAGCTTCTCGTGGGAATAATATGTTAGAATTGGAAAATCATAAACGAAAATATAATCTTAGGCCGCTGCCCGGGGGTCGCCGGGACCCAACTAGGAACGATGATCGTAGAGCACAATGTATACGAATGAATGACAACGCAGTAACGAATGACCAAATATCTCTTGCAGGTTCTAGTCCCACGTTGTTTTCTTCGATTCACTCAAGTAATCAGTCATTTTGTACCTCCCCAGTTCCAAGCACTACTGAATCTTCAACTACCTATCATTCTGTACAGCTAGTGAATGTTGCGCAGGAGACGCATCAAGTCAATGAACCTGTGCCCACCACTAGTGTTGTAAATAAACGTAAGAGATGGACATATGAAATGAACGAATTTATCTTACGAACGTATCTACAACTGACGAATCTAGAAACAGACACTAAAAGCTATCTTCCGCCACTTCACACAAAATTTTTAGAAAAATATCCTACAATGGAAGTCAGCAGACAAAGAATAGGTGATCAACGTAGAGCTATAGTTAGGAGAAAATTATTACCACAGGATTCAATAGATAAAATATATAACGAGGTTAGAACAGAGTTACGAAATATTCAAAAGCAAGTAACACGACACTCTACACAGTACTCTACACAACATTTTACACGACATTCTACACAAGATCCTTCACAGCTTTCTACACAACATTTTACACAATCTAACACGGGAGCTAAGACCCAACCGGAGCAACGCCTTCGATGGACAACTGAATATAACGAAGCAATAATAAGATCATATTTTAAAGTAACAGAATTAGAAACTAATAAGACACTCTACAGAAAGAACCTTCATCAAGAATTTATTAGGCTATATCCACACTTGGCACATCTAACAGAACAGAGAATAGCAGATCAAAGAAGATTAATAGAAAATAACAGATACATCAGTAAAACAAGGTTAGAGGAAATAAAAAAGGAAGTAACAGATGAGTTACTACTCACACATAGAAACAGTGATATAGGCTACGTTAACATAGAACAGACACAAAACGTACGACTAGAATCTTACGAAACAGAAAATAATTGCAACACTTTTACAAATATTGAGGTAGAACGTCTTTTGGAAGAAACCACTGAACCCACTACTCATCCTACACCCACCCTGGAGCAAAATTGTAAAATAGAAGAAACATTTTCGCAAGCTTTGCAATTCTACACAAATACGGACCCCACTGCTAGGAACTATATACCAAAACAAAAGACATCCAAAAGCTTCACAGATACTGTAAATTACATAAACAATTTTATACTTCCAGCATACTTAAACAGTGATACAAGCTTTGAAACCTTGCAAACGATCATTTATTGTGCCGCATGGACGGCTGCAAAGCACAATGGTGCCAAACTTTCTCTCGCACCTACAGAAGTAACAGGTCAAATACAAAAAGATTACAAGCCTAAATGGCAAAGAAGGTTAGAGCGAAAAATTCTAGAATACAGAGCTAAAATAGGTAGGCTTACTCAATATATAGAAGGCAATAGAAATAGAAAATTAGTCAAGCAAGTAAATAAAACATTAGAACAATATAAAATTCATACATCACACGAAGAACCTAACACGCAACTAACACACTTTCTAGACACTCTTAAACAAAAACTTACTGTTACAAAAAGTAGACTTAATAGGTATACAGCTTGCACTCAACGTAAGTCACAAAACAATCAATTCTGCAATAACGAAAAGCAATTCTATCGTAAGTTAAAGCAGTCAACAACAAACAGGCACACACCTAATAACACCGGAAGCATCACAAATACGCCACAACTGGATGATTTACAAAAATTCTGGTCTGATATATGGGAAAAACCCGTTAGACATAACACTGAAGCCGAATGGATAAAAACTGAAAAGTCCAGGCAAGCTAATACAAGTGAAATGCATTTTGAATGTGTACCAATAGAAATTTTTCAAACTACTATCCAAAAATCGCACAATTGGAAAGCACCAGGGTCTGATTACTTACATAACTACTGGTATAAAAAATTCACTAAGTCACACCCATACCTGCACAATTATATCAACAGCTTTATTATAGATTCTTCAAAAATGCCTGCATATATCACCGATGGTGTAACATATATGCTCCCGAAAGACCCCAAAGATACTGCTAATCCCGCCAAATATAGACCAATAACTTGTCTGCAAACAATTTATAAAATAATCACATCTTGCCTGACTCACATGATTTACAAACACCTAGAAACCAATCATATTTTAACAGAAGAACAAAAAGGCTGCCGAAAGTTCAGTCAAGGTTGCAAAGAACAACTTACAATAGATTCAGTAATACATCGCCAGGTCCAACGTAGTAAAAAAGATTTATGTACTATGTACATTGATTACAAAAAGGCATATGATTCAGTACCCCATACATGGCTTAAGGAAGTTCTACAAATATATAAAGTAAATCCGCAGATAATTACATTTTTAAGCAATGTTATGGAACGATGGACAACACATATACATTTGAATACCCGTACAGGAACAGTAACAACAGACTCAATTAAAATTAAGCGTGGAATATTTCAAGGAGATTCACTTAGCCCATTATGGTTCTGCATGGCTTTAAATCCTCTTTCTAAACACTTAAACTCGTTAGATTCTGGATATCTACTTGATTATTTAGAAAACCCAACTGACAGACTGACCGAAAAACGCACGTGTAAAATCAATCACCTGTTATATATGGATGATATTAAACTCTACGCAACTACACCTGATGATCTAGATATATTAGCTCAATTTACTGAAACTTTCTCCAACGATATTTCGATGGAGTTTGGTTTAGATAAATGTAAAATAAATTCAGTTATATTAGGAAAAATACATAAACATTCTTATGAGGTACAGACTGGCGAAACTATAGACTCTCTAGACGAAAACGATACTTACAAGTATTTAGGTTACAATCAGTCCAAGCAAATACACCATAAGGAAACAAAATACAAACTTACCCATCAATTTAAGCATCGATTAAATTCTATTTTAAATACACAATTAAATTCCCGAAACTTAATTAAAGCTGTGAATGCTTACGCTATTCCCATTCTCACATACTCCTTTGGTATAATTAATTGGACTAAAACAGAACTCAAAAATTTACAGCGAATTATAAACACCACTATGACTAAACACAGGAAACATCACCCTAGATCTTGTTTACAGAGACTTACATTACCCAGAGAAGAAGGTGGAAGAGGTATAATAGATGTGATTAATTTACACAACAAACAAATAACAATTCTCAAATCATACTTTAGCTCAAAAACTACTACCTCAACATTACACAAAGCAATAGCATATAATGACCAGAAACACACCCCACTAAACATGCACGACTGGACAACACAAAACAACGAAACCATTAAAAGCATATAGACTAAAATAGCAGAATGGACTCAAAAGTCTTTACACGGCAGACACCGGCAAGACTTATGTCAACCGCACGTCGACAAGAAAGCGTCGAACGAATGGCTCCGTGGTGGATATCTTTTTCCGGAGACAGAGGGATTCATGATGGCAATACAAGACCAAGTTATAGAAACACGCAACTATCAAAAACACATAATACGAAACCATCTTGTATCAGATGTTTGCAGACGGTGTAACAGTTCCTCTGAAACCATCCAACATATAACAGGAGCATGCAAAGCAATAGTGCAGACCGACTATAAACACAGACATGACCAAGTAGCCAACATTATACACCAGAAAATAGCTCTAAAATATAATCTTATTACTTCAACACCACTACCTTATTACAAATATGTTGCTGAAACCGTACTGGAAAATCAAACACACAAACTATATTTTGACCGTGCTATACTGACTGACAAAACTATACACTATAACAGACCAGATATCACTTTGATTGATAAACAAAACAAAACTGCACAGTTGATAGACATTGCCGTACCTAACACCCACAACCTACAGACCACAATATCAGAAAAGCTATCCAAATATGTTGAGCTGAAAATGGAAGTGACCCGAATGTGGCGACTGAACAATGCGACCATAATACCAATCGTGCTTTCCACTACAGGAGTAATCCCGGCTCAACTACACCAGTCAATTAAAACCATAGACTTACCTTGCTCCATTTATAAGATTTTGCAGAAAGCAGTGATACTCAATACTTGTCGAATAGTACGAAAGTTTTTAAATAATGACAATACATCGAATACGCACTCACCCACACAGACTCACCAGTAGGTAAACACTTGGCTTAGGCCCGTGTTTATCTGAAAAAACCGGCAGAGCCGAGTTTCTAAAAGAATGAAAACACAATAATAATAATAATAACCCCGCAGGGGCAGCTTGTGGCGAGCTGTTGGTGAGTGGCGACACCACGTACCCTGATTCTCCCGAGGGTTGGAATTTATTCCGCCCCGCCTCTTGTGCTTGCCTTTATTGGCCGGCCAAGAGTGGAGTCGCAAGAGCGGAACCTATGCTCCAGGTTGGAAGTGTAAAATGTCATAACGCCGGGGGCCTGCTGACCGTCTTCTGTTTCGCGATCTTGCACCCCGCAGACTCACCTCTCGACAACCTTAGCCGCTCAACGGGTGTTGCTCCATGGCCGCACTATGCATGGCTATTTTAATGGGGCCCATGCAATGAGCTGGCGAGTCACCACCTGCCTTTTTAACAAATTTGAGACTTATTGTCATGGCAGGCGTCCGTTAGTCTCCCCCATAGCCCATTCACCAGTCCATCCAATACTCAACCCCATAGCCCATAATCTAGTTTCCATTATTCCAATAGTCTCTGCACCTGGCGGGGATCATCCCCGGGTGTATCATATTGTGCGCTCGGGGGTGGTATCCGCCATGTGTGTCTATCCCTAGCATATTAAACTCTCTTAAAAGGGCCTCTACGTCTTGGCTTCGGCCCGACGCACGCCTTCCAAAGATCCGGGACTCCATAGTCCCGAGAGTCATGGAACAGAGAAACATAATAATAATAATTTATTTCTTAAATCAGTGTACAGTAAATTACATAGGTTCTTAACTTGTAACGTGCATTATTATATTATGGTTATTGCTTATGTAGGTTTTCTATCTAGGAATGTAAAATTATAAATATATAATTATATATATAATTAAATTATACATACCCATATTATGTTAAATTTAAATGTGAGCATTCAGGGATTTTAAATAGGAATTTACTAATATTACAAAAATTTCTGCCTGAACTAGGTAATCCTGTGCTTCAGGCATCAAGTGCAGTTTAATAATGGTTATATAATCTACATAATATTACAGGTTCAACGATTTACTAAGAATAATACAATGCTAAAGTGGTTCATTTCTACTATCTAAAATAATGTCTTAATTAAACAACTTAATACTATTTATTTAACAACTGTCATTAATTCCTCTGTTTCATCGTAGGACATTCGTTGGAGGGCCTTCTTTACTGCTTGCTTGCAGCATATATAATTTAGAGAATAAATGTCTGATAAAGCGTTTATCCTATTATAGAGTAGCGGTCCTAAAAACATATGAAATTTATTTTTAATTTGCAGTATGGCTGGTTTATCGGATAAAGACATTGATAATTTCTTACAAAATTGGGATCAATCTGAAGATGACTTAGAATCTTCAGATTCTGAACCCGAAGATGAAGTAAATTATTACCGATCTGCATGGGAAATTCAACAAGATCTCGAAGATGCCCTCGAGGAAGAAGAACAAATTTCTGAGGAGAGTAGAGTATTACCTTTTGATGAAGACCCACCTATCATTACAGGCGATGACCAAGTTGAAATTTGCGATCCCCCTCTCGTCACTAATGAAAGTCAAGGTAACGTTTCTAGCAATGTGCAAAGACAGTCGAGACCTATTATTTGGCGAAAACGAAATCTTCTTACCAGTGATGAGGACCTTGTTTTCAGAGGAAATATTCAAATGCCCCATGACGTATTAGAATGCCAGTCACCGTTAGAGTTTTTTCATTACATTTTCAGACCTGAACTTGTAAAAAAAATTGTTGAAGAAAGCAACTTGTATTCCACTCAAAAGCATGTGTCAAATCCTGATAATATAGATGAGAATGACTTAAAAAAAAATTTGGGTAGCTCAATAGTTCATTATCCTAATAGAAAACTGTACTGGAGTAACAAATATGGCTATGATCCAATAAAGAATACAATGCCATCTAAGAAATTTGAGAAAATGTGTTCAATTATTCACTTCAATGATAAAGACAAGAACTTACCCAGCTCTCATTCTGACTACGATAGACTTTACTTGGTTAGACCTCTAATAGACTCATTTAACGAACGATTTGCCTTGATACCTATGGAGCAAAGATTATCCATAGATGAACAAATGTGTGCGACAAAGATGAGTCATTATTTCAAACAATATATGCCAAATAAACCTCACAAGTGGGGTATCAAGCTCTTTCTCATTTGTAGTATTTATGGATATGCCCATAAGTTGGAAGTTTATACTGGTCGTGGTAAATTATCTAATTTGCCAAATGAACCTGACTGAGGTGAGTCTGCAAATACGGTTATAAGGCTTTCCCGTATGGTACCACGAAGAGTCAATCACATTATATACTTCGACAACTTCTACACATCATTACAGCTTGTAACATATTTGGCGAAAGAAGGCATCTATACTCTTGGCACAGTACGTTTGAATCGCCTTCGTAACTGTAAGCTTATGGATAAAAAAGACCTAATGAAGAAAACTGTACCAAGAGGATATTACGAGGAAAATGTAGCTACTATTGATGGTGTAGATGTCAGCGCAATCGTATGGAAAGATAATAAAGCCGTAAATTTACTGCCGACATATGTGGGAGCAGAGCCTGCTACTACTTTGACCAGGTTTGATAAACAAAAGAAAGAAAGAGTGTCTATTCCTTGCCCTAAAGCAATTAGAGAATATAATATTCACATGGGAGGAGTAGACCTCTTAGATTCATTCATCGGGCGATATCACATAAGAATAAAAAGCCGCAAGTGGACTATGCGGCTATTTTATCACCTGGATTTAGCTACCGTAAATGCTTGGCTAATATACAAGAAAGTTAACCGAAATAATAATACTTTTTATTATTCTATCGCATAATGGTACTGGTATTACTGATGAATAGATACTAGAACATTTTTTACATCTATAAAACTACAAAATCAATATGATATAACTAGTTGATTAAGAATTTACTTCAATTTTTAAATTAAAAGTTAGTTACTCAAAGACTGTAAAGAATCTTTGTAGATTTTACGTCTTTCTGGGCGAATTATTCGAAACTCCGGTTATCACAAGGAAAGTCTGACAGAAAGCCCTAAGCACACTGCAACCTGAGAATACAAATAATCGGCATCTACTTAAGCTAACCACTTAATTTTTTCTTTCAAATGTATACATTTTTAGTCTGTGCCCTTTTTATATCGATAAGCACTTATCGACAGTTTACTGGATTCCCTACTAGGCCGCCATACTGCTTTCCATTCATTCTTAAAATCCAAGTTTAGGTAAGCAGTTTTTTTTCGTAGGTATGGCACCTCTTGATACTCTAAGATGCTACAGCAAGATTAAAAACAAATCCTCAACCATAGACTTCGAATACACCACAGGGTGGCCCTAATCAACATATACAAATTTTAGTTATACATATATGAGGCAAACATGAGACAGACCATGAAACATCACTTTGTCTCTTTCTTCTAATATAGAGTTTTGCCTGTAAAAAAGAGACAAAACATTTAAGTTATTTCTCACTTGGGAAAATGAGTGTATAGATTTGACAGAGTGCCGAGTTTTGGCAACATCCATGAATGATTTGTTACACTCATTCATTACTTTACTCTACACGAAACTACAAGAAGCATGATAGTGATGTACTCCAACAAATGATTTGTCGATGAAAATACTCTTTTTTCACATAATAGTACAAATTAACTAATAGCTGGTACAGATAACTCACTGTCTGGAAAATAAACAATCTAACTCAGTTATGTTCCTTAAGTTAGAGAGATTAACCTCTGCATACCTACAAATTTGTCGGCCTACGGTTATTATTATTTTCTTACTTCGCACTCGCTCGGCCACAGCCCGCCAAAAATAGCTTAGTGGAGATCGCCGAAGATTTGTGTTAAAACAAATATTGATGCGTATACAGAGAGTATCACGCAATACAAAGCTGGCTTTTTCACAAGAAGTTTTATTAAAAAAATTAAATGCGAGGTTTTGCATCATTACTGCTCGGAGAAGAAGATGTGAAGAGCCTCATTTACAAAAAATTAAGAGGACGCCTCATCGAGCGTGGTAAACATACACATAACACCAAAACGGAAAAATTTATTAAAATGCACCTGACAAACAAGAGAACCCCCGAAAGTTATTACTTATATATATTTAAATTTATGTGTGAATTTTATGATATGAAAAATATTTTTGCCGATTCTGATGCAACACATAGCACTAATCACAAGATTCTTTTAATTAAATGTGTAATACAGACTTTTCTAGACATCAGGTTTAGACACCACGATCGTACACAATGCGATAAGCTGTCACATCGACAATATTTAAATAAAAAATGCTTATAATATTTTTATTGTTATTTTCTTCGCATAAACCGTCATTATGATACCATGCGCCTAGCATTTTTCTATAGGTACTCCTAAATATAAGATATCGATACTAGAAGCTACAGCCCTAACGTAGTAACCGTCGGCCATACGTTCATTCACGAAAATGGAACGTAGGTATACACGCCTAATCTGTAGGTATGGCCAATCTACTAAGCGCGCGAGCGTTCTTCCTAAATCTATGGAATACACTACACTCATAGACATAGTAAATATTTATAAAGACTTGAAGCTACTACGAAATTCATTCTAAAATCATATAAGGGAAAACGCCAACCTCCATATTGCGTTCTAACGTAGTGGGGATGTAGTAGCACCTGATTGGTCAAATAAAATTGCTAGTGATGTGGTGATAGAATTTTATTTATCGATATTTTATCAAATATTTAAAGAACGAAGACAACTTTCCATACTTGCCATTTACTTTTTATTATTCTATCGCATAATGGTACTGGTATTACTGGTTAATAGATACTAAAACATTTTTGACATCTATGAAACAACAAAATCAATATGATATAAATAGTTAAACAAGAAAATATGTATTTGGAATATCACCTTCTACAATGGTAGGCCAGCCTTAGAGTACTTAAAATGCTATACCACAGTCTAACGATTCATACTACATACAGTTTGTCGACGAAGCGGTCTTGACAGAGAAATCGTGCGGGGAGAGGGGAGTGGTGGGGACGGGGTGTTATTCGGTACAGCCGTACATTTCACTCGGTACTAAGGGTTCAGGGCTGTCTCATTTGTAATCACGTTTTCTAAATAATAATTTTTTGTGACTCCACCGCAGCTCCGCTCACGTGGATGTCGGTTTTCGTGACCAAACAGCCTATGTGTTAATCCAGGGAGTCAGCTAACTCCATACCAAATTTCATTAAAATCCATTCAGTACATTTTACGTGAAAGAGTAACATACATACATCCACCCATCCTTCAATACTTGCAAACTTTCACGTTTATAATATAAGTAGGATAATAATATTGCCTGGTGATAGAGCTATTACATTGATAAATATAAATTTAGATAATAAGAAATTACTTCCACTGCAACCTGAGACCTGCAACCTGAGAACAACTGCAACCTGAGAACACAAAAATAATCGGCATCCACTTAAGCTACCCACGTAATTATGTAATTTTTCTTTCAAATGTGTAAATTTTTTGTCTGTGCCCTTTTTATATCGATAAGTAGTTATATATATAATAGGCTATGGACAGGCATGGCGAATCATTGGCTATCAGTCTTGATATCGCCAAAGCCTTTGATAGAGTCTGGCACAGTTCACTACTCTCCAAGCTTTCGGCCTATGATCTGCCTGTTCGACTGTGCGACTGGGTTGCCAGCTTCCTGCATGAGCGTAGTATCCGAGTTCTCTGTGACGGCTGGGCCTCTGAGTTCATGCAGGTTAATGCTGGCGTGCCCCAGGGGTCCGTCTTATCGCCCAGTCTATTTCTTCTGCATATAAATGATATGCTAGCAGTAGGCAGTATCCATTGCTATGCAGATGATAGCACTCTACATGGGCGAAACTTCGGCACACATTGACATGCTCGGAATGGATGTCCGCTGCAACCTGAACAACAATAATTATATCGAGAGTGTCATCAAAACAGCGTCGCGCAAACTCGGGATTTTGAACAGGGCGAAGCGGTTTTTCACGCTGGAGCAGCGGTGTACAAGCACTAGACACAGATTCGCTCTTGTGTGGAATACTGTTCTCATCTCTGGGATGGTTCCGCGCAACACCTGTTAGACGCTCTTGACAGAATGCAGCGACGTGCAGTTCGTATTATAGGTGATCCTGAGGTTACCAACACCTTGGAACCTCTGCAGTTGCGTAGAGACGTTGCCTCTCTGACCGTTTTCTACTGCCTCTACCACGGCGAGTGTTCTGAGGAGTTATTTCAACTGATCCCACCCTCTCCCTTCCTATCCAGAACAACACGTGCTGGTCTGCGGTGCCATCCACACACGGTGGAATCCATACCATCTCGCACTAAACGGTTTGGGGGCTCTTTCCTCTGCCGCACGATAAAGAGCTGGAATGCTCTGCCCGCATACGTGTTTCCCTCCTATTACAGTCCCGGGTTCTTCAAGCGGGGCGTGAAAAGGCATCTATCAAGGCCGTCAAGTTAGGGACCACCATTTTACGTCCAATGGCACCGGGAATGGAGGTCTGTATCTTCTGGACTGCACTTCAACTTTGTTGCCATCTAGCGCGGTGCAGTCAATTGACAGACCAAATATTAAAAAAAAACCGACAGTTTACTGGATTCCCTACTAGAATCTGTGAATAAACAGAATAAACAGACTGAATAAACAGAGCGCAATATGGCGGCATATTGCGCTCTGTTTATTCATAAAATCGAAGTTTAGGTAGACAGATTTTTTTCGTAGGTATTGCAGCTCTTGATACTCTAAGACTACATATCTTATAGTACAAATCTTCTAATATACATATAGTACATATTATATTATTATTATTTATATATCTTATAGTACATATATCTTATAGTACATTTCTTCTAATTCTTCTTTTGTAGTACATATCTTCTAATCTGTGGACTACACTACTCAACGAATGCTTTATTTTAACCATAGACTATTTGTATAGTACTTTATCGTGAATGAATGGTTCTTTACTCAAATCATATGAGGAAAACGCCAATTCTCCATCTTGCTTTCCAACGTAGTGGGGATTTAGTAGCACCTGATTGGTCAAATAAAATTGCCAGTGATGCGGTGATAGAATTTTAATTATCGATATTTTCCCAAATATTTAAAGAACGAAGACCACTTTCCATACATAGTGAATGACTTTTGAAATGCCGTTGACTTTTTATTATTCTATCGCATAATGGTACTGGTATTACCACGGAGGAGAGAAGTAACGGAGATGCCCCATTGATATTTCTCTTAACAAAAGCGCGTCGCCCAATGCGGGTGGGAAGTAGCCGGGGCGGGGGGAGTTCATGACCTCCATCTAGTGTGGCATAGCGAAACCGAACAAAAACAGAGCTTAAACAATTATCATTGTAGTTCGACAACTCGCCACTAAGCGCTGCACAGAATTCTAGAATAATCTATGTGTATAATGACAAGCGGGAGTGTGGGACCACTGATTTACCTATTGAACACTTATATTTTGTACTAGCTGTTACCCGCGGCTCCGTCCGCTTGAATTCATATATAAAGATATAAGAAATTTCTGTCATTTTTTACATCTTGGGCTAAACTTAATGGAGTTTTCGTTTTAGATATTTTTTAAAATACGATTTATACGAACTTTAATGAATAAAGGGAATAATAATGTTCATGATAATTATAAAAACCTTACAACATTAGTACATAATATACATAATATATAGTTTATAGATGGCTATTTTTTGTTGGGTCTGGGTGTTTCTATGTATAGTATGTATATGTATTTACAAAAAAAAAGTATCTATGTATGTTTATCCGCATTCTAGATTCCATAACACAAGCTAGTTAAGCTAAGCTTACCATGGATCTAGATAGCGTTGTGTAGAATGTTGTGGAATATTTAATTTAAGTATATATCTTGTTTACTTAGTAACTAAGCCATTAGGTACTGGTCGCCACGTGACATCTTCACATTATAAAACCTGTGATATACATACTTACAATGAGATACTTAGAGAGAATGAAAAATTGTTCTGCACGTACTTATGTCGTGGTCGTAGTCGTGCTGTTTTTTTGTGGCTACCTAGTTTATTTAATTATAATATTACTTGTAAGTACAGTCAGCGTCAAAAGTCAATTAACGTACACACAGAGCTTGTTTTAAGTGGCAAAATACCTACAATTATATTATTATTATTATAATACATTATATATTATTATAATACACATTCTTTTTGTGTCGGGGTTTAAAAATAAATAGTCATTCACGTTTTATTTTAATTGACAAAGTGACAACATTAACACTCAAGTTGGCGGCGATTTTTGTTCGAAGCAAAGGGCGATCTACAAAATTTTGTAGGTTATTAAAACGGCGGCTTTCTTCAACATCAAAGGAGTGCAACTTCTGTCCTTATCTATTCTGTGCCAACATCCGCGCGGGCGGAGCCGCAGGCAGAAGCTAGTTAGGTATAAAATTCTTTAGTGATGAGATTTAGTGGCCACTAAAGAGTATAGTTTTATTGAAATGGTGTCTTTTAGATAGTGTAATATTCTCGAGTTTACTGTAATAACGAAATCTGATATTGCAATATTATTAAAGTGCTTCGAACATATTTTAGTGTATTTTGTGGGGTACCAGCTTGAAGACTTATTTAAAATACGAACCCACGCATTTTTAATTTCTGGATTGCCAGGAAATCTAAAATGAATTTTAGTAGCCATAATATATATATTGTGTTGTCATTTTGACAACTAGATTTACTGACTAGGTACACTTTAAGGCGATTGGCACACTGCGACGCGCAACGCGGCGTCGAGCGTTGTTGCGTCGACGCGGCGTCGCGCTCGTCGCCTCTACGGAGCTCATTTTGTATAGAAAAACGCGGGGTCCCACACACTGACAACGCAATCACGCGCGTTGCCGCAGAATACGCGCGTACAAGCAGAAAACGCGAGGTATGGCACACTAAAATCTGCCATCACGCGCGTGTTTTTCAAAGGATTTTTAGTCCGAGAGCTGTTAGAAATTTCTGTGTAGGTAATTGAGACGAATTTTAAATTAATATTATTGCAATGCAACATGACTATTTAACGGCAAATTTTTTGGCTTTCACATCAACTGACGTCCGATATCCAATATCCGACATCCGAGATCGGAGGAAGTCAAATATCGATGCCCAATATCGGGTATTGGAGCCGACACCATTGTTTTGGCTCGTTATCGGAACACGCAGAGACTGCAAGCGACTTTCAACCTAAATGGCATTTTCTTAGTTACGTCTCTTTTCGCGTTAAAAGATGACGCTGATCACGAATATAAGAAAAAAAATTAGTTACTATGTCATGTCAATAAGTCGAAAATAGCTTGCACTTCTAATCATTTTCTTTTCATCTCTAGCGTTCTTAATGTAGTCTGGGCTATCGAGCTAATGGTCGGATGGCTTTACTTTACTTTTCTCAAAATTTTAGATTACTTCACACACCTACCTACCAAAAAAATTCTAATATCTCTCGGACTATACTAGCTCTCTCGCGTCCACGCGCGTCGACGAACGACGCCGCGTCGAGCGTTGCAGTGTGCCAATCGCCTAAAACAATGTGAATTTAATTTAGTGGTCTCGCTATAATGATGAACAACATTAATTTGAAATGGGCATGATATTTTTTAAAATAAGGCCATCTCTCGGATTATGGCAAAATCATTTATAAAACCTAAATGATTTGGCCTATACCAACAGATGGCCCAATGTTTTTACTTTGAATTTTAGCGAAATATACTATTTTTTAAATAAAATAACTTGTTTGGAATTACTAATGAACTCGGGTGAAACTATTGTAGTGAAATGTTCATGAAATGGATTGAGATATTATTACAACTCCTTTATATGTACGACAAAGTTACATATTTCTATTCTATACTAGATGGATCTGTCAAGATATTTTTTTCTAATAATGAAAATAAAAATATAGCGGACTTACTGATGAAATGTTATATCACTAGAATGTTTCAATTGCTTATCTGTATAATTAGTACACCCTTGCACCGCACACTTCATTCTTAAAACAGGTTTAAGCAATTTTTATTGCTGAACTTTTGGTCAAAAAGGACAACCGCTCGCATGGACGTTTACTTGACGTTTATCTGGTGACGTCACAGACCGAATGAGTCCATTTGACGTTTGGATGGCACGCGACTCTATTGCGTTGCAACAACTCCGCTATCATTTCCTTCTCCATGGGTATTACTGATGAATAGATATACTAAAACATTTTTTACATCTATAAAACTACAAAACCAATATGATATAACTAGTTGAACAAGAAATTACTTCCATTTTTAAATTAAAAGTTAGTTACTCAAAGACTAAAGAATTTTTGTAGATTTTACGTCCTTCTGGGCGAATTATTCGAAACTCCGGTTATCACAAGGAAAGTCTGACAGAAAGCCATAAGCACACTGCAACCTGAGAATACAAATAATCGGCATCTAAAGCCCGACCAATAAAATAAAAAACTTGTACCGGGGGCGCTATAAACGTCTATGATTATGACAACACCAAGTAGAGCAATGCACATGTGAAATGGCTAGTGTACAAATATCTTAGTTTATGAAACTGTTGCAGACATAAAGGAGACATACACAGGAGTATGACACGACTAGCTGTTGCGCGCGGCTCCGCCCGCGTGGATGTCAATTATCGATAAAAATAACGTACTTCCATACAAACTGTCATCCCCATTTCTCTCCCTTTAACGCCCTTTTTCGCGATAAAAGGTACCGCCTATTTCCGTTCCCAAACTCCCAAAATCTCTATATTAAATTTCATCAAGATCGGTTCAGTGGTTTAGGCGTGAAAGCTTAACATACAGACAGATGAGAGTTACTTTCGCATTTATAATATAAGTATGAATATGCCGGGTGTAAGGGGAACGCTCCCGAAGCTGAAAACCCCTGGTAGTACTCCAGGTACATAGCACATTGACATAAAAATAAAATCGATTTGGACAAAAAAAAATCCAATTTTTTTTTAATTTTTTTTTAATTTTTTTTTTTTGCAATATTTACTCTTCATCGTGTTAGTAAAACTAAACTAGTAAAACTATCGTGTTAGGACTACTTTAAAACATACCGGGTGAAAGGGGAACGCTCCCAAAGCCGAAACCCCTAGTAGTACTCCAGGTACATAGCACATTGTCACCATTACAAAATCACCATTACAAAGAAGAAGCACGCGCTTGGCGCTATTTGTATTTTTTTGTAGTGATTTTTTTTTTTATGAAATTACCGTTTCATTTAGCTTTACTAACGCGATGGAGAGTAAATAATGCAAAATAAACAAATAAAAAGACGGAAAAAAAATTCTTTTGTCCAAATCGATTTTATTTTTATGCCAATGTGCTATGTACCTGGAGTACTACTAGGGGTTTCGGCTTTGGGAGCGTTCCCCTTACATCCAGTATGTTTTAAAGTAATCCGGTTAAATAAGAAAATAAACAATTTTTATTATTAAGTACATATTTATTGATCATCAAACTCAAAATCTAAATACCTAATAAGTTACAGTTGGTAAAATTAGAAAATTGGCCAATTTCCATTGCGCGTACTCTATGATGTACCTACCCGTCATGTTGACAACAATGTTCGTGATGTTATTTAGATCCTTCCGAATTTTTATCCGACAAATACTTACCTAGTTATATTGTAAATAATTTTAAATAGTTTTCGACATTTATATAGCGCAATCAAATTCACAATAATTAACACGCACAATTGACACCACATTGACAGATAATCATAATGACATCTCATAGATTGTTGCCATATGAAGAAATTCGTTCCAATAGTTTTCCGCAATATGGCGAGGTATTTTATTTTATTGGTCGGGCTTTACTTAAGCTAACCACTTAATTTTTTCTTTCAAATTTATAAATTTTTAGTCTGTGCCCTTTTTATATCGATAAGCAGTTATCGACAGTTTACTGGATTCCCTACTAGGCCGCCATACTGCTTTCCATTCATTCATAAAATCCAAGTTTAGGTAGGCAGTTTTTTTTCGTAGGTATGGCAGCTCTTGATACTCTAGTCTATCTATGACTAAACCTCTCTTTCTTTCTTATTACTCTGTGGCAATATAATAATCTATGCTCTGTGGCTTGCCTTGGCCTTATAAGTTTTCCGTTTATTGCTCGATCGATATATTATTTTCAACAATTTCAACAAAGTGAACAAAGCTAATAAAAATCAATACGTAATTTGTTACATCCATGTTATTTCATTACTAGAAAAAACATTTTTCATTTGATTGTTTTCTATGTGGAGATTAAACAAAGATAGGTTAAATCAAGAAAGTTGATGAATTCTGTTGTGTTGATTTAGATTGATAATTTCCAAGTGATTTTGTGAAAGTTTTAAGATACTATACCGTTTATAACACTTAATACAAGAAGTTTTTCAATTATAGTTAATCCAAACAACACAAACTGTTATTGAACTAACAAACGCAAACATGGAGAAGCTAACGATGTGTAGAATTTGCGTAGCGGACAATATTCCCTTGCGTTCGATTGTGAATACACGTTTACATGAGATGTACGAGTGTTTGACCAAAATGCCAGTAAGTATACCTGTGTAAGAATGTCGGAAGCTTGCAACGAAATCTATATTTAAAAAAGAAAGTCGTGTTAGTTAACTCAAGAACGGCTGTACCGCTTTGGCTGAAAATTGGTGGTGATGTAGCTTAGAACCAGGAGACGGACATAGGATACTTTTCATCCCGTTCGACCTTTTTCCCGGGTATAGGTACCTGTGGGGTGCGGTCACTGAGCTAGTATTTATGTGACCCTGGTACATTTGCATGAAGTACCAGGCGCAAAAATTTTAAGAAACTTTATCTGGGTCGCAGGAACAGAAGTCCCATACCTTTCTAGCGGACAAAGTCATGGGCAAAAGCTAGTTTATATATAAAAAACACTTCATAGGTGTTCATACCAATGATTTTATTAATAACAGCCAAAATTGGCAATAAAATTATAACAGATTTCCCCATTACAAGAAGGTTTCAGTCAATTTATAGAAGTGTCACCATCATCATTTTCATATTGGTACTACTTGTATGATTTTGGCTGCCAGTTTTAGCCTCTTTCATAACAACCATTCATCTTGGTTTATTGACGGCTGACTGTTAAGGTAGGTATATGATGCAGTTTATTTCAACGTGATTAAGGGATACGGCTGTTTAACATCAGACATATTATCTACAGCCCATATTCACCCTCCCGTGAGGCGAAACCGGTCAGGTGAAAAATAAAATATAGTGGAAAAGTACAAAGTGACCCTCCCCATAACCAGGGCTAGATGGGAACCCTGCGGTCCCCACAACCCGATGGGGGCCATCTCGAAAGAGATGGTCCTGGGTCTGCCGGGGTGCGAGAGATATGCTTTTGGCAATCTCACCTCCGGCAACTAAGGACCCAAGACGGCGTGCGTTTTAGTCGGATGGAGTCCGACATAACCACCTCCACCGGCTCCGTGGGGGTGGTATCCGAGGGGATTTATTGCACGATAAAAAAAAAAGTGACCAAAAATCAAAATTGAGCCACTAGTTTAAGCTGTATATTACTTGCTTAATATGTGTGAACCAAACAGTACAGTAAATTAATTATTGTAAACAGTTCATCACAGCATCCAGACGCCCAACAGTGGCCTGTGACCTCTGTTGTGCAAGCCTCGAGAACAGCTACGAGCTTAGAAGGAGATGTCTCCAGAGTGAGGAGATGTTCACTCAGTTGCTGAAAAGTAATGAGGTGAGTGTTTAATTAGATTTAAATGTTAGAATAGATGACAGCCTCTGTGGCGTGGCGGTAGTGAACGCGACCGCTACGCAGGAGGCCCAGGTTCGATCCCTGCTCAGTGCAAATATTTGTATGCTTATACAGGGTGTAATCGTTAAGTGTGTCCAGGCGATTACTCCGTAACTATTACAGATATCAAAAAACTGTAAACTGATATTGAAAGTACGTTACCTAATGAGTAAAATGTGAGTAAAATGACATCAATAACTTTTTAAAAATCAAACGAGAGGTATCTAACATTTTGACACTAAACACTCCCATACATTTAGTATGAGATTAGTAGAAAGGTTTTAGTTTCCTTATTTTAAGTGGTCTAGTACTCATTTTACCTTAATCATATTTTATGATTACGATCACAATTTTTTTTTTGGTTATAGGCTATATGACGTGTAACTCAATCTTGTGAGATGCCCTATAGTGCTCATAAGGTACTATGTTAAAAAATAAATTTGAGATAAATATGACGTTTTGATATCAAATGAAAGGGCTTCATCAGCACATTTCAAATATGTATAAATTATTAGCAGTCACTTGCCTCAAAATAATACAAATAAAAAATAAGTTTAAAACTAAAACCCGACTACTGAAAAATCACGCTGTAAAAAGTAACAAACAAGAAAATATCAAGGATAACTGTGGTAACAAAACAATATATTCTAGGGAAAAGTGGCATACGACCACGGCTATCCATGAGATTTTCTTGTTTGTTACCTTTTAGAGCGTGATTTTTCTGTAGTCGGGTTTTATGATATTGTCTGCATGCTAGAGATGTGTGAAAATTTTTTTAATGTGGTATTATTCTTACAGCCAGAGAATCAATCAATACTGCCCGATAGACACCTGAGCTCGGGAGATGTGCTCCAGACGATTCCAATTGAATATAATGTTGAAGTGAAACAAGAAGTTGCTGAAGGTAATATGGTGTTATCATAAGGGGTACTTAACTGGGTATTTTATAGTCGTTTTGGAAAAAAAAAGTTTCAATAGCAAAATCATCTGGAAGTATTTATTTGATAAAATATAAAAATAATTTTACAATCCCCATACATTTTTCCTTACACCAGAACACTATTCCCATACATTACATTCCCATTATTTTGACAGCCTCTGTGGCGTGGCGGTAGTGCACGCGACTGCCACGCAGGAGGCGCGGGTTTGATTCCCGCTCAGTGCAAATATTTGTATGCATGAATATGGCTATTTGCTTTGGTCTGGGTGTTTCTATGTATAATATGTATTTAATTACAAAAAAAAAGTATATAAGTATGTTTATCCGCATTCTAGATTCCATAACACAAGCTATAAAAGCTTACCATGGGTCTAGATAGCGTTGTGTAGAATGTTGTGGAATATTTATTTATTACCAAAAAATTTTTTTTTTCTTTTTCACCAAATTAGTACTTCCAGATGATTTTGCTATTGAGACTGTGCCACTATATTTAGATCGATTTGTTTTTTCCTGAACCGATTATGAATAGACTGTGGAAAATCCAAACTAATATTATAAATGCGAAAGTAACTCTGTCTGTCTGTCTGTATGTTACGCTTTAACGCCTAAACCACTGAACCGATTTGGATGAAATTTGGTTTAATGGTAGATTAGACCTTGAGAAAAGACATAGGCTATGTTTGGTCGCCATAACCGACATCCACGCGGGCGGAGCTGCGGGCAAAGGCTAGTATGAAATAATCGTTATGCCCAGCACTGTGGTATTCTGTCAATGAAAAGTTTAATTCACTTCAGAAAATTGCGATCAGTAAAAATATAAAAGTAAGAGTAGAGAAATACATCTGTCCAAGCGGACTTTTTAGATTGCGATGAGTGTAGTTCCTGAGATTTCTGGCGAAACGTAAGCCAGGCCTAATTTACGGCCGTTCCCAATAACATACTGACAGTTAAAGATGGATCGCATCTACGGATAAAGTGCCGGGGTGCGAGAGATATGCTTTTGGCAATCTCACCTCCGGCAACCAATGACCCAAGACGGCGTGCGTTTTAGTCGGTTCGAGTCCGACATAACCACCTCCACCGGCTCCGTGGGGGTGGTATCCGTGGGGATTTTTCGCACGATAAAAAAAAAAACAAAACAAACGGATAAGTGCTCGGCTGTTTAAATTCAAAACATAGTAACTCCTATTTCACACCAATTTCTGAAAATAAAACTATACCGCGATACGCTTTCCCACAAAAAAAATAGTTACCATGTTTTGAATTTAAACAGCCGATACGTCAAATTTGATTGTTGCGATCTATCTTTAACTGTAAGTATGTTATTGGGAACGGCCGTAAAGCCACTGGGCTACATAACATGACGTCACACGCATCTGGCGCGAGCCGGTCGCCGAGGGGCCAAGAGTCCATATCTTGGAAACTAGTTGATATCCATACTACTATTATAAATGCGAAAGTAACTCTCTCTGTCTGTCTGTCTGTATGTTACGCTTTCACGCCTAAACCCCTGAACCGATTTTGATGAAATTTGTAGGGGTAGGTTAGACCTTGAGAAAGGACATAGGCTATGTTTCGTCGCGATAATCGACATCCACACGGGCGGAGCCGCGGGCAAAAGCTAGTATCGATATAATTCCTTCACACGTATTTTTTACTAGCTTTTGCCCGCGGCTCCGCCCGTGTGGATGTCGATTATCGCGACGAAACATAGCCTATGTCCTTTCTCAAGGTCTAACCTACCCCTACAAATTTCATCAAAATCGGTTCAGGGGTTTAGGCGTGAAAGCGTAACATACAGACAGACACACAGACAGAGTTACTTTCGCATTTATAATATTAGTATGGATTTTCAAACCAGTATATAGTGAGCTAAAATTATGTATGTATGTATATGAAGTAAACTATACCACTTTTATAACACTTAGGTGGCAGACAAGCACACGGCCCACCTGATGGAAAGTGGTTACCGTGGCCTATGGACGAGTGTAACACCAGGGGCGTTACACTCGCGCTGCCGATACTGTTATGAATTGTTTTTTTTTCTAGGACACGTCAATTTGTCTTCACCTCGCCTGATGTTAAGCTAAAGGCAAAGTCACAGAGAGAGGGTCACCATCGCAAACATGTACCATGTTAACAGTGGTGGCACTCAGCTTGACGGCCTCATTAGTTGCCTTTTCACGCCCCGCTTAAAGGACCCGTGTCTACACATGAATATTTTTAAATGTTACAGATGAACGAGATGACAACAGCCCATCTCCGGATCCAGATGTTATTACGACATGCAGCTTCTTAAAAGTGGAGATAGAAACAGACGATGAAATGCCCGGTGAGTGTGTCTGGTATTTGGAATAATGTCTAATCTACATAACATAACATAAACTCACGCCTGTATTCCCCGAAGAGGTAGGCAGAGGTGCTAGCACCCACATTTCGCCAGTTTATGTTTAGGTCCCAATGTAATAGGTGGCGAGCCTATTGCCATTAACCGGGCACTTATAAACCTGCGACAAATACACACATAACTTTGAAAAGCATCGAAAACTCATTGGTGTGTGCCATGGTAAACCTGGGATCGAACCCGAGACCTCGTCTCAGCAGTCCAATACGCATACCACTAGGCTACCGCAGATATATGTATGCATAAATATGGCTATTTGCATTGGTCTTGGTGTTTCTAAGCCTAAAAAAAATACTGTATGATCACGTAAGTGGCATGTATACGTGTTTGTGAGAAATGTTTTCACTGTGCGTAGCCTTTATTTTAACCAAAATAAGGTATTATAATGCATTATTAAAAAAATAGGCTTATGCACTTCTCTTCGGTATAAACTAACAATATGCCAAATCTCGCCCTCCTACGTGCCCGCAATTTTCGTAAAAAGGGATCCAATTAATACCATTCCGTACGCGACAGCCCTTCTTTAAATATCTTCAAAAAACGAACGAGTGACTACTTTCTCAACAATAGCAGACATAATATGTATTTAAGTAAAATATATATGTATGTAGGTATGTATGTGGGTATATGTATGTTGATATATTCTTAATTATTTCTACTGTACTGTATGTGTATGTAGGTCTAAGATGTTTATACATGTATTTAAGTATTTATTATATAATGCCTTAGTCAGGAGTATACCTTTCGTATACCCCTTCATTATAAAACTTGACATTTAATGTACACAAGACTTTTGCCTCTCTTTGGATTGCTATTCCTCTGTGCACTCCCGGGTTTGCTGGAAGAGAACTCAACCTTGAGTTAAGCTCGCCTTTGTACATACTATTTCTTTTCTTTGTTTAAATGCCTTGTAAGTGTACAATAAAGTATAAATAAATAAAAATAATATATAGATGTAATTAAGGTTGAAAATCGTTTTTCTGTTCTTAGTAGTCCTTGTAGTCGGTTCGAGTCCCACATAACATGCTACGAACACGTGTATCATCGTTTTTAAGATTTCGTTACTGAAATAAAATAAATCAGCCCGTCATTCACAGATGATGCAGCGGTGGAGCCAGATGACGCAGAGCGATATCAAAACCCATTAGGTTTACACACGGAGTGTGACATACCGCCGGACGTCGTGAAGGAGGAATCAGACGCTGACGATGGTAAGTGTTCTTCATAAACGTAAATGATTACTTGACTGATTGACTCACCACCGGAGCCGAAAGGGACTGTGCTCGGCTCTGGGCAACAGATCTAACGAATTTGTATCACTGAAGTACTCACAACTAAGGACATTTACAGACGCACGAGATAAGTCAGGCTCAGAAGACGACATAACACAAACTGATACAGACGATGTACTACCAAGTAAGTTTGCCTGCGACTTGCTTGAGTTTTATTTTGACACATGCATGTTCCAGCCCTCCCTAGATAAGTGGAAATTAGGTATTCTACTGACTAGTCAAATTAGGCATGTATTTAAATCGATATCTGTATATACCCTTTTTTCGAACAAAATATGTCAAAGTTACACCAAAAATACTGACTTGCACATTAATGCACACTAACTAAATCAAATTAAATATGCTGTTTAATGATATTTGCAGAACTGTTTTACAAAATGAGTTAATCTAGCAATTCCTTACTTCAACAAACTTACTAAAACTTTTTCAACAAAGACCAGCATATAATTTACTTTTAGGAACATCGTTTATTCTAAATGAAACTCAATTTAATCAGTTATATTTAGATAATGAAGTACACAAAAAAATAAACAAGTGCTCACTTAACATGCACTAAACACAGGCTTACTGAGCGGTAACTCAGTTTAGATACAATACTTAGGAGTTTAGCAAGGCTTATGTTTAACTTACCACCAGATGTAGTAACATATAATATAACCTAAATAACAGACAAAAATAGTAAATGATCCCCAAAATGAAACCCTTAATTTAATGTAAAATTATAACCAGAGTTTTTAAGCAACATGACTCCAAATAAATCATTGCCAAACCAAAAGTAGTAAATCATCACTAAAATTAGTAAATTATCACCAAAATTAAACCAGCATTTTAATGTAAAATTATAACCAAAGTTTTTACATCTTGCTATCCTAGGGGGTGCACGCCGCCATAGCTGCCATAACCTTCTAACCTAACCTATCCGAATCGGATATCCAATATATACAATATACATTAATTTGCTCGCTAAGATTTGGGGATCATTTACTACATTTGGTGTTCGAATACAATTTGAAGTGGCATTTTCCGGTGGTCATTATTAGATTGTGGTCATAAGATGCTAAATAGCGAGCGCGGCCTTAGATGTGCAGACGCTAAAATATTTTTCCGTAAAACAAATAAACAAAAACTAAATAAAGTTATGTTTCATGTATTTTAGTTGCACGATAAGTCAAATGTAGAGTTTTTTTGATAATGTACACTTACTTTATTGTGGCACGCCATCAGTTCACAGTTTTAAAAATTCCGTTAAAAGATAAAACAATTTAGAGTACAAGTTAGTGTTTTTGATATACAATTCGAATTTTTGTTTTATAAATCATATATCTAATGTACAAACCACATTTTTGATATAATTTCGATAAAATATGTCGTCTCGTTTTGTGTGATTTTTTAGTTTTTTTTTGTATGTTTAGTTAGTCGATTAGTTTTTTTTACACAGCATTCATTTTTCTGGTATGCATTCAGTTAATTAGTGGAGTTACCTACTGCGCTGAAATATTACAGTGCTGAGCAGAACATCCTCGAAGCTGAATGTCTTTTGAATGAGTTAGTCCACTAGTCAAAACGTCTATCGAATAATGTTTTACTTTGCGAACACACAAATTGAGAACGTTTTGCTCTCAGTAGTTTTTACTTTGCGAACACACAAATTGAGGACGTTTTGCGCTCAGTAGTTTTTACTTTGCGAACACACAAATTGAGGACGTTTTGCTCTCAGTAGTTTTTACTTTGCGAACACACAAATTGAGGACGCTTTGCTATCAGTACGTTTTACTTTGCGAACATTAGGCCACAATAACATTTTGCTTCGAAAACTAGCAAACTATTACAATTGTGGACGTTTTGCTCTTAGGGCATTTTATATAGCGGTGAATATAACATCAAGAACGTTTAGTTTCGAGGACCTACTGCTCAGCATTGAAATATTATACAGATGTGCATTTAAAAATATCCCATCAAATGAGTTACTTTAACTAAACTTCGTCGAAACGATAAGTTAGAAGGTAACTTGTATGAGAAAATGACACAATTGTGAAAAAGGCATCAAAATCACTTGGTTTCATAATGCGAATAGGCAAAACTTTTTCTGAAGTCAAAACCATTAAAATCCTATATTGCACCTATGTAAGGAGTCACTTGGAATATGCGCCTCATATATGGAACCCGTGTTACTCTGATAAAATCAATCGAATAGAGAACATTAATAATACTAGCTTTTACCCGCGGCTCCACCCGCGTGGGTTTCGTTTATCGCGACCAAACATAGCCTATGTCCTTTCTCATGGTCCAATCTACCCCTATACCAAATTTCATCAAAATCGGTTCAGTGGTTCAGGCATATATGGTACTTGTCTGTCGGTTTAGTTTATCTATTTATTTATTTATTTACTTTTGAAGAAGGCTTACAGACTAATTACATATTTTAGTAACAACGATATATATCTATACTGCTAACAACAAGCCTCCATAGCTAAATAACAAGAATAACATTTGAATATATTTTTTGAATGAATATATTTTTATTTCTCACCACAATAAACATATATGTCACAGTTTAAATGCTAGGTTACAAAGTAGGTAATATTCATAATATGTATTATATTGTAGGTGACTGGTGCCTAAGCTAGGCTCGCAGCCTGTGTTTCAGGTCACCAGGTCCCACTCCTTCCATGATTGATATATTTTGATTGTTATGTACCATTGATATTAACATACATGCAATAGGGCAATTTCTTAAATTTATGTTATTTTATTATTTTCGTTTATGCAGACAAGAATATACACAAAGTGAGCAATTAAATAATAATAATAATAAAAAAAAAGGATTACAAGTGAGGAAGATTAGTATGTGTGTGTGTGTGTGTGTGTGTGTGTGTGTGTGTGTGTGTGTGTGTGTGTGTGTGTGTGTGTGTGTGTGTGTGTGCGTGTGCGTGTGCGTGTGCGAGTGTGTGCGTGTGTGTGTGTTATGGCGGTAGTAAGCATTCAGTATCTACGTAGTTTAGTGACTGTAGCCAGGCAGTTACTTGCTTCTTACATCTATTCCTTCTCAGCGAGTAGATGTGTAAGACTTTATTTGACTTATTATATAGATAGCCGCCCAAATGGCCGAAGAAACGTTGGGCGAAGTCGGTTCGGCAACTCGTTAGATGGTACTCCACAGGGTTGTATCGCCTTTTACCACTGGGAAGTGTAGGATCATAAATCAGCTGCGTATGCTGTCTTAGTATCGTGTGTAATATGAACAGCTGCCGTACGGTCAGAACTTTGCTTTCCCTGTATAACTGTTCAGTAGGGTATCGATAGGGTCGAAAAGAGGAGACTTTTAGGATAGCTCTTTGAGTTCTTTCTAGTTTTAATAGAACAGTCTTCAAAGCTCCACCCCAGGCGGTGATGCAGTAACTTATAATAGATTGTGCAAGGGCATAATAAACTGATTTGATAAGGGTTTCATCTACCACATGTCTCAAAGTTTTAAATACATAAATCAGTTTCCTCATTCTGTTACTGAGGGTGTTTATGTGTTCTTCGAATCTTAGGTTTTTGGCAATAATTATGCCGAGATACTTAGTTTTGTCAACCCTAGCGAGTGGCTTGCAATCACAAGTATGTGCTTGAGGTTCGGTACACGAGTGAGCAATGAGAGAAGGTTGAGTACTTATTTGGTTTGCACGTGTATTATTATTTATAGAGAATGTCATGTAGTTTGTCTTGTCAGTATTTAATGTCAATAAATTTATTTGTAGCCAATCTAGAACCACATTTAAGCCGTGTTGAGCATATCTATAAACTTTTTCCCATGTTTTTCCGCTGAATAGGAGAGCAGTATCGTCCGCAAAACTAATGATTCTGCCATGGGGGAGCGTGTGCATACCCAGGTCGTTCATATATATAAGGAATAGAGTAGGACCTAAGACACTGCCCTGAGGTGTGCCATACGTGAGTTTTTGCTCGTCGCTAATGAACCCATCGATCTTTACTCTCTGGGTACGTCCACATAGGTAGTCCCTAAAAAGG
Source organism: Eilema sororculum (assembly GCA_914829495.1). Lineage (NCBI taxonomy): Eukaryota > Metazoa > Arthropoda > Insecta > Lepidoptera > Erebidae > Eilema > Eilema sororculum. The sequence continues at coordinate 11,653,097 of OU618559.1, forward strand.
TCTAACGGAACTCCCCTTATACCCAACTCTTCCATCCTTTGTACCAGAATTGGGACAGACACCGTGTCAAATGCCTTGGCAAGATCCAAGAATATGCCCAAGACCTTGTGTTTACTATCCATTTTTTCGACTATGTGATTGGTTAGATCATGAACTGCATTGGACGTGGACCTACCCGGTCGAAAACCAAACTGTGACGGTGCCAGTAGATTTTTACTCTCCAGGTAACTTATAAGTCTACTGTTCATGATCCGTTCCAGTATCTTCGACATGGTAGTAAGCACAGCTATAGGTCTATAGTTGTCAACACGGTTTCTGTCCCCACCCTTATGTATAGGATGGATTATAGCTTTCTTGAAAGCATTAGGAAATTTACCCGTTGATAGTGCAAGGTTACAAATATATGTAAGCGGAGGAACTATTACACTCTCATGCCTCTTTAAGAAATCACCGGATATGCCGTCCCACCCTGCCGAGCAGGTACCACGTAGTGATCTCAGTATATTAGCTACCTCCTGCTCATCTGTTGGTAGCATCACCATAGAGTGTAACCTGTCAGGGATGTCCGGCTTTTTTGACAGTAACCTTCTACCCTTAATTTTGCGCGCTAGGTTGCCTCCAATTCCAGCAAAATACTCATTTATGCTATTAACGGAGAGCTGTGGTGTGCTCTTACAGTGCAGTAAGTGCATAGATGAATTTGCTTTTTTTGTACTCCTGTTTGTAATATTATTTATAGCAGACCAGAGACGCTTAGAGCTATTACCTGCTTTCATAATTTGACTTCTTTCGTAGTCTATTTTTAAGTTCTTTAGTAACTTATTGCAATATTTTATTTTATTTTTTTATTTTATTTATTTATCACACGTAACAGATTACAACCAATAATAAATATAATAATACTACGATGCAATAGGATTAGAGTCCAGGTTGCATTCCACAAGAACGCGTGTACAGATGAATTAAGATGAAGGAGTTTCTACATACATACATATTAAGCTAGTTTACATTTTTTTTTTTTTTTTTATTATTTTTTTTTTACAATTTTTAATTTTACATTTTTGACATATAAAACATGATGGAGTTCCTAATTACGGTTGGTTTGAAAGTTTAAAAGTTGTTTTACCGTTCCAATAAATAAAGTTAGCTTAGGAACAAAAATATCGAAGGCTGGATAATCCCTGGCGATTTCGTTGCACTGACGAGCCATCCGAACTATGGGGTTGTAAAACGAAGTATTATTTTTATAGACTTGTAAGGCAAAGAGTCCCGTTTGGTTGGATCTACGAGCGCTATATCTGATATTAAAGGTTAATTGAGCAAGCAAATTAGGTACATCCAGTATAGAATGAATTATTTTATAAATGCAAGTAAAATCAAAGTACCGCCTGCGTACTTCCAGCTTTTGTACGTTAAATCTAATCAGACGCGCATCGTAATCGATAATGTTGCGCCCCAGGTGTTGACGGTAGCACAATATCCGCAGACACCTTCTCTGCACCCTTTCTATATTTTCAATGTGAACATTGTAATGTGGAGACCATATCGGGCAGCCGTATTCCAATATACTTCTCACGAGAGTGTAGTACAGGTAGAGAAAAGAGCGAGCACCCCTAAAGTTTCGATACCTAGCGAAAGTTATCTTTAATACATTATTGTGAGGCGCCTGTTTAAAATTTTTGTGTAATCTATCGCGGTGCCTAATGCACCGAAGTAAACCAGGGGTAATCCATGGTTTTCTAGTTTGTTTACGGTTTGGAAGCTTAATAGTAGAAGTATTGTGGTCAATAAGTTGTTTAATTAATCGAGTCATGGTTTCCCCCGCTATATGAGGGTCTTGTGTACTATAGACATCTTTAAAGTCCAAGTTCTCCATATCAGCATCTATCCGGTCATAATCAATGCGCACAAAATATTTTTTTGAGTTTGTTTTAGGTAAAGACTTAGACAGGAACAGAATAACTACATCATGGTCGGTTAAGGCAGAGTGCGCCACTAGGCTGGAGGCAGGTAATCGAGTTTTCATGATAAAGTGGTCGAGGCATGATTTATCGTGCCGCGTAGGTATAGTATGGGCCGGTAGTAAGCCATATGATGCTAGTAACTTCAAGTACCTATGTTTATCAGTTTCACAGGACTGGTCACATATATTAATATTTATATCCCCCGAGACAATAATATTACTATACTGAGATAGTCCGCTAATAGTAGTGTCTAGGGAATTTAAAAACCTGGTAATGTCCTTGTACCCTGGGGGGCGATATAACGCTAAGAGTACGGTACTTGCGTCTATTTTGATTTGAAGGCAGTTAGCATCCATGAATTGTGGTTCCTCTACCACGGGTAGCAGTTGATTATTAATATATACCACCACACCCTCATTTTGCGTCAGATTATTGGTGGTCTCATAGTGGTTATAGTTCGTCAAATCCGGAATATGGTGCGCGGAAGGCAGCCAGCACTCTGTCAGTACGATAATATCCTAGTCAACCTTAGTCCTAGTAAGTGTAGTCAAGAAGCGCGTCATATTTTTATTTATACTACGTATATTTTGAGTCATGATTTTAAGCGACCTCTGCGGTTTGATATTAGATGGAATACAATTTTCTAATTCGCAGATACAGGAGTCCGAAACTGCTACAGCATCCAGATTTGTTAAATTGTTTAATGTGTTATCGAATGTTTATGACAAATATATCGAATTATGACATTCCTATTTGACACCTTAAGTAATTGTAAAATAGTCACGTTGCCGTTAAAGTTGTTGCCGATCAGATTATATATGGAATGGCTACTAGTTGGGTTTGTATGCGTGCTACATGTGTAAAATGTTTGAGGTTTGTTTGTGAGCGCCTGGCGAGCGTTAAGCTTCACACAGTTAATAAATGTAACTTGTAGGGTAGTTTGCGACAAAAGATATCGCGAAGTTTGAGTTTTGTTTTTGTGTGTACATTTGGTATGTGTATTATGAAATAATAATATTGGAAGTATTTTTAGGTTTATTGTGAGTAATGTTAATGTATGTTGTATGTTGTGTGTTGTAAGCAGAGTCAGTGATTTTACTAGTGCAGTAGTTAGTGTGTTGAGTTTTATATTATGTGTGGACAAGATTATAAGGTTAGTGGTAACTATTATAACAACAATACGATTCTGAAATCTTAGACAAATAGGCCCGACAATAAGTATGGTACACCGTGATAAATACGATACTAGTCATTTCTTGTTACGCAGTTTTACAAGGTCCTCTTCAGATCTAATAAGCTGGCTGGGCATGCCATCTTTTTCACGAATATAGACTTTTCCGTTAGCCACCCAACATTGTTCATATTCGCTGCTATTTACATACTTCCGAGCTAGGTAATGCAGACGTTTAGTCATCGCGGTGAGCACCTCAGACACGTATAAAGGTTGCTTAGTACAGTTTTCTCTTATGTGGGTTGTATTTAGACGGTTTTCCTTGTTTTGTCTGTTGAAGACTTTAGTGGATCGTAGAAACTCCTCTTTAAGAGCTGCTGACGTGAACTCGATCATAACTGAGCCTGGAGCGTTTGACTTACTCTTAAAACGGAATATGTTTTTAATTTCAGAAATATTTATAGGCTTACTAACAACCATACCCAATTTTTGGATTGAATTTGTAAGAGATTCGTGAGTTTCCGGGTTTGACATCGGAAGGTTTTTAATTTCTAGGGATGTTGCCTTTTGGTGTCTCTCAAGGAAGTCTACCTTGGCTTCAAGTAGTTTTATTGTTTTTTTTATTATGAAAACTATCTTCCTTTAGGCTGTTTATTTCTAGCTGAGCTTCATCATACTTCTCAGATAAGAATATCACAGTCTTCTGAACCTCGTCAATTTGGGCTCTAATTTCAGAATTTTGTTTACGGATCACAAGATTCTGAGATCGAATACCTTCAAGAGCCGACTGCAATGTATCCATTTTATCGTTCTGCTGAGCATGTTTTTGTACTAGCTCGGCAATCATTCCCTTCATCTCTTCCATAATTTTTTCCATTCTCTCCCAGTCCTCCACACTACGTTTTCTTTTCCTTTGGGTTGTGTTAGTTTTCGGACCAATATTCTTACCACTACTAGGGACTAGGTTTGATTCCGGGTTTGGCATTGTGGATTTTTATTTAATTTTATTAAAGTTAGTAGTTATAAGTAAGTGAGTTGCCCACGTAGGTAGATGTTTTCATAAAGTCTTGATTTCCCGTTATTTGATTTTGAATGAGTCACGCCGATCACTGCACTCGTTGATCTTCGTGTATCGTTGGGCTATTGTATTGTTTCCGACTTCACACGAACGGCTTCCGATTGTCCTTGGCGACACGACGTCTACCGAGCGAAGGACGTTCGATGATCTATTTAATGATGACTCATGCACTTCTCGTAAAGATTTTGAAATTTTTGCAGTTAAAGATGAAAAACCGATGATAGCTTTTAATTAGAATGATGAAATGGAGAACTGTTTGTTGCACTGAACAGCCTAACTCACCGGCCACAGATTGATATAATTTTTAATATTCCTGCAAAAACTATTGATCTAATTTAGATTATATAAATCAACTGAGTTACGTAGTACGTATGGTACGTGTTAACACCTCGGAGGGGCGCGGGGAAGTCAGGCATGAAAGCGTAACATACAGACAGACAGACAGACAGAGTTACTTTCGCATTTATAATATTAGTATGGAATTAGTATGGATTTATGCTACCGTCATAAAATGCAATATAACTCCAAGGACTATCTTCGATTGTGTAGGGAGTTTCATATCTTGCGGCTTATAGATCTGTTAAAATCATCAGCAACAAAATTGACTGTCCCGACTTACTGGAGAAAATACCACTTAACGTACCAGCCAAGCCACTTCTCTTTAATCCCCCTCTTCACGTTCCTCTCGCTAAAACGAACTACGGAAACAACAGTTACCTGGTGCGCGCAAGCAGAAGGTTCAATGAGTTATGTAAGCAGCATGACATTGATCCCTTCTTAGTCAGTGTGCCCTCAGCAAGAAGACTTCTCATTCGTAACTTTTTCTAATGCTCATAGTGCAGCATGTGTCAAGACATAATCTTAGTATTTTGTTTTTCGGCTCTTCAGTATTGTGTTGTTTGAACTTGTGTGATATAACTTTTGTTTTTATTTTTAATTGTTTATTTGCTAGCCTTTGCTTACAAGTACGTCTAGAAGTGAAAACTTGTAATTGGCTGCCAGATGTTTAATCTGCCTTTTATTTGACTGTATTAGCTGTAAGTTTTCGATGTGTAAATAAATAAATAAAAAGATTTAGTGACGTCATAAAATTTATTAGTCAAATCAGTTACTATTATGGGTTGGGTGGTTGATTAAAAATAAATAAAACCTATAAAATAGGAACTCCCTGCCAGTTCACGTGTTTCCTACTTCCTACAGTCCCGTTTCCTTTAGGCGGGGCGTGAAAAGGCATCTGATGAGGCCGTCAAGCTGAGTGCCACCACTGTTAGCATGTTACATGTTTGCAATGGTGACCCTCTTTCCGAGACATTGCCTTTAGCTTAACATCAGGCGAGGTGAAGTCAAATTGACGTGTCCTTCATAAAAAAAATCAGTAGTATTCCAGTACTGGATTCGCTCGCTGGACTGGAAAGCAACTGGAATAGTGTGAACCGGGCATTAGTGTCGTCTCCAACTTATCCACCATTTTAGATTGTTTTTTTTTTTATTAATAATGATTTTATGACAATGGTAGCTAGACCTTTATGTCAAGTCGTACTTTTGTATTATATTACTTTAGTTAAAATTATTAATGACGATGATGATAATGGGTTAATGATGTTGATGATGATGATAATGACGATGGATGAGATGACATTTTAGATTGATATTCTAACATGTTGCCAGTGTAGAAAAAAAGTGTAAAAGGTGATGTATCAGTGGTGCCGTCTTCGAGTCCGTGAGGTAATAGGTTCTTCATCTACCTCGATATCGATACTTATATTATAAATGCGAAAGTAACTCTATCTGTCTGTCTGTATGTTACGCTTTCACGCCTAAACCATTGAACCGATTTTGATGAGACCTTTAGAAAGAACATAGGCTATGTTTGGTCGCGATAACGGACATCCACGCGGGCGGAGCCACGGGCAAAAGCTAGTTCTTTATATTTTCTTTTCGCCATGTCCCATGGCCCTATATGGGTGCCCAATATGGGCGGACACCCTGACGGTCCACAATGCGCGTCTGCTGCGTGGACCGCAGCGTGCAATGGCCAGCAGGGCCATTAGGGGGTACCGCACGATATCCTTCGAGGCGGCGAGTCTCCTTGCCGGATCCCTACCGTGGAACCTGGATGCGAGAGCCCTTTCGATGCTATATCGGTATCGTAAGGAGGCGCGGGAGCAGGGACGGGAACCCGAGCCCGAAGAAATTCGGGCCGTGAGGTCTCAGCTCCACAGGGACATGGTAGCGGAATGGGAGCTACGACTTGGGCGACCAAGCGCAGGGCACGCCGTAATAGCGGCGGTAAGACCCATCATGGAGGAGTGGCTAGAGAGGCCACACGGCAGCCTCTCGTACCGGCTGACGCAGGTGATTACCGGACACGGGTGTTTCGGGAGTTACCTGTGTCGGATCCGGAAGGAGCCAACGTCCGAGTGCCATCACTGTGATGCGAGCGAGGACACAGAGCTGCACACGCTGACCGAGTGCCCGGCGTGGGACACGCCGAGGCGGGTCCTAGTGGCGGCTCTGGGGGTGGGAGTCCTCACACTCGCCACGTTGCTCACAGCGATGGTACGATGCGCGAATGCTTGGGGTGCGGCTGCCTCCTTCTGCGAGCAAGTAATGCTCGAGAAGGAGGCGGCCGGTCGGGTCCGGACCAGACTCCGGGCCCGGGAAGCCCGCGCAGAGCGAAGGCGAACCGGACGTCGGAGGTCGCAGAACGACCTCCGTCCTCCATGAGCGCTGGCCTGGGGGTGACCGGTGGAGCCGCCTGTCACCCTAGCAGAAGCAGGCCGCGGCGGCGGCGCAAAAAGCGCCTCCCCGTAACCGGGGCAAGATGGGGACACTGTGGTCCCCACAACCCGAAGGGGGCCATCTCGAAGGAGATGGTCCTGGGTCTGCCGGGGTGCGAGAGATATGCTTTTGGCAATCTCACCTCCTGCAACCAAGGACCCAAGACGGCGTGCGTTTTAGTCGGTTCGAGTCCGACATAACCACCTTCACCGGCTCCGTGGGGGTGGTATCCGTGGGGATTTTTCGCACGATTAAAAAAAAAAAAAAAACACACTCTGTAAGCAAATTTCCTTTAACATTATTGTATACTAGCTTTTGCCCGCGGCTCTTCCCTTGTGGATGTCGGTTATTGCGACCACACATAGCCTATGTCCTTTCTCAAGGTCTAATCTACCCCTATACCAAATTTCATCAAAATCGGTTTAGTGGTTTAGGCGTGAAAGCGTAACATATATACAGACGGGCAGACATACGGACAGACAGACATACAAACAGACAGACAGACAGACAAAGTTACTTTCGCATTTATAATATTAGTATGGATTATGGATCATGGAACGCGAGAGTTATTATTGCTAATATTGCCAGCATTAAGATTTCTGTCTACCCTCGTGTAGTTACATGACGGACTCTTTGTGCAAAATTGTAGTAACACGTACCTTGTATTTGTTGCCCAGGCGCCTCTGTTTCCGGACGACACGGACCAGGCGCAAAGAAGAAAATTACTAGGGGAAAAAAAGGGAAATCCCGTAAATATACAGAAACTACAGGAAGTAGTAGCACGTCCCACCCCGAGAGCGTTCCTACAGAAATATCTGAAGACAACATGAGTGCAGACCAAGAAGGTGCAGAGAAGCCACATCAGTGTAACGTGTGTAAAAGAAGTTTCGCTCGACATTATCATTTAAGAAGGCATGTTCTTATACATAGTGATGAGAAACCATATCAGTGTAATGTATGTAAGAAATGTTTCAAACGCCAGAGTCATTTAGATGTTCACTTTCGAATTCACACTGGTGAGAAACCATATCAGTGCACCTTATGTAAACGGTGTTTCGTTGTAAAGAGTCATTTAGTTGTCCATTTGCGTACTCACACTGGTGAGAAACCATATGAGTGCAAACAGTGTAATAAAAGTTTCTGTCGAAAGGGTGATTTAGATGTTCATATTCGCACACACACTGGCGCGAAACCACATGAATGTAATGTGTGCAAAAGATGTTTCAATGCAAAGAGTCATTTAGAAGTCCATATTCGTACTCATACTGGTGAGAAACCATATAAGTGTAATGTGTGTGAAAAATGTTTCAACATAAAGAGTCATTTAGATGACCATTCTCGTATTCACACTGGGGAGAAACCACATCAGTGCATTCTATGTGATAAATGTTTCAATCGAAAGGGTCAATTACATATGCACATGTTGCGCATACATACTGGTAGTAGACATTAAAAATGTTTCAATTAAAAAAAAACATTTTAGGAGGCAAATTCGTATTTTTTTATCGTGCGCAAAGTCCCCATGAATACCCTCATCACACGAGCCGGTGTGGATAGCTTTGTTGATCTCGAACAAAACGCACGCCGTCTTAGCTGCCGGAAGGCAATTGCTGGAGACATGTCTCTTGCACCCCGGCCGACCCAGGCCGGGCCCAACTCGGTAGGACCTGGGTCTTCGGGTGTAGGTCCCCAGGCCAACTAGTTTAAGAAGATAATTAAATGTAAGTCATCAAAGTAGATATTAGTTATTATAAAAACATACACTGACACCAGTAAATCCCCGGAATTCGAAATAAATCGGGAAAAAGAAGTACTCAAGTGGCACTTGGACCCACGACCTTTCCCTTACAGGGGGAATGCTCTTCCAACTGAGCTATTGAGACACACCTGAATCACTTCAAGTTTCCCTTCTTTTTATATCCGTCTTTAAGGGCGTGAAAGGCATATACAGAAGGAAAATTTGAAGTGATTCAGGTGTGGCTCAATAGCTCAGTTGCAAGAGCATTCCCCCTGTACGGCAAAGGTCGTGAGTTCAAGTCTCACTTGAGCATTTCATTTTTTCCGATGTTCTTAGATCTTTAAAGTTATATAATAAATGCTATTAAAAACATTCAAACCGATTTAATTCCAGTAGGCGTGGTTCTTCACAGCATATCTGTCAGACCCGCGGTAAATTGAACGTGTGTGTACCTTTAAGTGCGATCTGGGTCCGGCTTCGCCACTGACTGACCTCCGTCCCCCATGAGCGCGGGCCTGAGGGTGACGGGTGGAGCCGCCGCCCACCCCAGCAGAAGCAGGCCACGGCGGTGGTGAGCCTCCCCATTGCGGGGGCGAGTTGGGAACACCGTTGTCCCCCCTCCCGAGGAGGGCCAAACCGTAAGGGATGGCCCTGGGTCAGCCGGGGTGCGAGGGATATGTCGATGACAACCTCACCTCCGGCCTAGCACCACGTCCCACAGTCGGCGTGCGGTTTTAGTCGGTTCGCGTCCGACATAACCTCCCCTTCCGGCTCCGGCAGGGGGGGTATCCGAGGAGATTTCCGTACGAAAAAAAAATAAAAAATAGGGTCCGGCGTCGCTAAGAGTACTTGAATCTGTTTAAGCAGGATTTGAACTCGCGATCTTTACCTTACAATGTATGCTCTGGCGACTGTCCCACCGAATCACGCCCGGAACCAAACTTTTCGGAAATCTTACATATTCAAGTTTTCTTAATATATTCAAATAGCATACTAAATGTGTTACATTACATTTAATTTTAACATTAAATTCACTGTACTATAAATTGTAATATATGCAATATATCTTTATCAATAAGGTTGTAGTTTCAATATAGTTATAAGATCCACAAGCTTTTGTTTAAAACAACATTTATTTAATACAGCCTCAGGAGGCGCGGGTTCGATCCCCGCTTAGTGCTAATATTTGTATGCATGATATGGACAATGCAAATAACATTGGTCTATCTTAGTTATTAGTCTTAGTTTATCCGCATTCTAGACTCCATAACACAAGCTAGTTAAGCTTACCATGGGTCTAGATAGCGTTGTGTAGAATGTTGTAGAATATTATTTAATAGATAATGATAATGATCATTTAATAGATGATAATATGCGCGATATAATAATATTTATGAGACAAAAATAAATAAAATATTTACATAAGTACATAATCCGTCGTGGAATTCCTCCGCATCGTCACCGGCCGGTAGCGTTCCCCGAAGGTTGGCTGCATTGCCACGTTGAATGGCAATGCTTATCCTCTGTACGAGATAGTAACCAGCTTTCTGGCCCTCGATTCTACGAAAGCTAAACCACGTTGATGCACTGCAGAAAATGACATTCAATTTTAGACTTTATTTCTATACTAATGTACCGCCTCCGCTGGTGCGGCCACGTCTTGCGTAAACCGCCCAGCTACGTGGGTTACAAATGCCTGGCAATGGCGCCCCCACCCGGTCCAGGTAGAAGGGGTAGGCCCAAGAAGTGCTGGCTTGGCGTCGTGGAGGGTGACATGCGTGAAAACGGTCTCACTACCTTGGACGCCCAAGATCGTGCGAAGTGGAGGAGGAAGAGCCGGAAGGCGGACCCTGAGCTCCGAGGGCACCGCGGCCTCGGATGCAATCAGGACTAACGTCTTTATGTGGATGATGATGATTTCTATACTAATGTTCAAAATGAAAGTCCAAAAAGGGTAAGGCAGCTATATATAGCTTCAACCATTTTAAAATATCACAATAATACAAAGCAACTAGCTTGTGCTTCTTACAGAACCCTGAAGTGGGACAGACCCAACGTTTGTTCGTTCGCAAAAGCATCTTTTAAATTTATGGGACCTTATCTATGTATCACTGCAATAATAAGATACTAAACATGAATAGAATTAATTGTAAAATTGCTATTTTCGATTGGTTACATAACATGGACTATGAGGATACGGAAAATATTTTGAAAATTGCTACCTATATGAGAAATGGGCACTCACTTGCCTTTACACAAACTCACACACACGCGCGCACACACACACACACACACATTCGTGCATGCATGCTTCTATTCTTTTTTTTCACTTACCTAAAAAAAAATATTTATTATGTTATTTCAAGAACAAAATTAATCATCTTGTATTGTTGTCATAATGGTGTGAAGGTGACTGGGTACCACGACCAGGGAATCCTAGTGTGATATCCAGGGAGGAATTGAATTGTACATTTGTTTGTGACAATAAAAAACATTTAGCGGCTTGTACTCGCGCCACATCGGGCCAGTCGTGGCCCTCGCATTCAAATGAATGTAGTGTTGTTTATCTCCCGTAGATAACAATCCAACTATAAGCATTGAGCGGGTTCGATCCTTATTCAATGCAAATATTTGTATGCTTATTATATTATGGGTATTTGGCATTGGTCTTTAAAATTTCACAAAATCATCCGCAAATATAGACAATAACCCATTTATTTCACACCGGTGGAAGTGCAGGCATTCTATGTATTAACACACATTGCCTAGGCATTGTATAGAATACCTACATTATACACATTCCCGGTAACATATACAATACTACGTAAGCATCAGAGGGCACGTTAAGCAATCGGTCCCGGTTGCCATACGAACATCTATGGCAGTCGTTACGGGTAGTTAGAGCCCTCAAAAGTACAACAACTGGTCTAGCTGCAATGCTTCGATATCGCCTTTGGGTTGTAGAGGTCAGATTGCAATCGCTTCAAAGAAAAAATCAAAGTTTAGCCAAATCCGCCGTCAGTCTGGTAAAGCGCACCCCAGACTCCAAGCTGAAAGCTTCGGATGCGACTGGGATTAACGCTAAGATGAAAAAGATAAAATTCTAACCACAGGGGAATGATGTTATTACACTTATTACATACTAAACGCCCTTTTGGTTAATTCTACTGGAAGAGCAGCGGCCAGAAACGGCTAAGTATTTGAGGGAAATTATAACAATCTATGAGGTACGGGTTCTCATAGTAGAAATAAACACGAGAAGTCTTAAGGGTATCCTTATTTAATGTTCACAATAATTACAATCGTTACAATTACTAAGATGGACATTATAACTAGATCAGGTAGGTTCGGTAGGCGTGCGCGCGTATGTACCTTACACTTAGCGTAGCTAGCGGAAGACTGCCGAGCGCAGCGGCGCGGCGGCGGCGCGGGCGCGTTCGGAGCGAGCGCGAATGGGCGCATGCGCGACGCGGTATATAGTACTTCCGGACTCTTAGGGAGATTCCGGGAGTAATTCGTGAAGAATCAAGCAGGTATACAACCGCGAGAGGCTCGTTGAGGCAAGGTTCTAACGTGGTTTACTATAAATCCATTTTGAATCTTATCTGCAGGAGAAGATCATAGTTAATTAAATGCGAAGGATGGGCCACCCGAGCATGCTCGTATTCCTTTCTAGTACCCAAGTCTAGCCCCTGCAGGCAGCCTCCCTTTCATTGGGGATTGACACTTAGGCTGCCTTCACACTAGCGTTCATCCGATGCGTCAGATGCGTCGTCGTGGCGTCTGCGCTGGATGAACGCTAGTGTGAAGGCGCTCTTAAGTCTTAATAAGCAATCAGTTTCATCCATAAAAATCTTGCCTTGCTTCGGCAAAGCTGAGGAATCAACAACTGATATTAAAAAAGATGACGCAAGGTATAGCATCATCATAGACTTTCTAAGGAATCAAGTGCGAAGTAAGTTTAATGCTAAAAGCCTAATAGCCTTAGAGTATCAAGAGCTGCCATACCTACGAAAAAAACCTGCCTACCTAAACTTGGATTTTATGAATGAATGGAAAGCAGTATGGCGACCTAGTAGGAAATCCAGTAAACTGTCGATAACTACTTATCGATATAAAAAGGGCACAGACTAAAAATTTATACATTTGAAAGAAAAAATTAAGTGGTTAGCTTAAGTGGATGCCGATTATTTGTATTCTCAGGTTGCAGTGTGCTTAGGGCTTTCTGTCAGACTTTCCTTGTGATAGCCGGAGTTTCGAATAATTCGCCCAGAAGGACGTAAAATCTACAAAGATTCTTTACAGTCTTTGAGTAACGATTTATATATATATATATATATATATATATATATATATATATATATATATATATATATATTTAGTAGTACTCCAGGTACATAACACATTGGCATACAAATAAAATCGATTTGGACAAAAAAAAAACTTCGAATTTTATTTCATGTTTTTGTGTTTTTTTTTATTTTGCATTATTTGCTCTCCATCGTGTTAGTAAAGCTAAATGAAACGGTAAGTTCATAAAAAGAACATCACTACAAAGAAAAAACAACTAGAACGCCAAGCGCGTGCTCTTTTGTAGTGGTGTTTTTTTTTATAAAATTACCGTTTTATTTAGCTTTACTAACAAGATGGAGAGTAAGTAATGCAAAATAAAAAATAAAAAGAATCCACCTTTGTACTACCTTTGTTATAAAAGATATTTACTTCAAAATAGAAGTGCTCGACTTGCCTAATAGGTGCCCGAATGAAAAGTTATGTAATCCGCCATTTCAATCCTATGTTCTTACTGTACCGTACAAAGGTCGCGGGAGGGTTTCGGAATTAAATCAAAATCAAGGAGATTTGTATAAAATCATACTTTTAATTTTAAAATGGAAGTAGGTAATTTCTTGTTCAACTAGTTATATCAAATTGATTTTGTAGTTTTATAGATGTAAAAAATGTTTTAGTATCTATTCATCAGTAATACCAGTACCTTTTTTTTTTTTTCGTGTGGAAATCCCCTCGGATACCCCCCTGCCTGAGCCGGAAGGGGAGGTTATGTCGGACTTGAACCGACTAAAACCGCACGCCGACTGTGGGTCTTGGTGCTAGGCCGGAGGTGAGGTTGTCATAGACGTATCCCTCGCACCCCGGCTGACCCAGGGCCATCCCTTACGGTCTGGCCCTCCTCAGGAGGGGGGACAACGGTGTCCCCAACTCGCCCCCGGAATGGGGAGGCGCGCTATTCAGCGCGCCGCCGCCGTGGCCTGCTTCTTCTGGGGTGACAGGTGGCTCCATCCGTCACCCCCAGGCCCGCGCTCATGGGGGACGGAGGTCAGTCAGTGCCCTAGTAATACCAGTACCATTATGCGATAGAATAATGAAAAGTCAACGGCATTTCAAAAGTCATTCACTATGTATGGTTCTTTGAATATTTGGGAAAATATCGATAATTAAAATTCTATCACCGCATCACTAGCAATTTTATTTGACCAATCAGGTGCTACTACATTCCCACTACGTTGGAAAGCAAGATGGAGAATTGGCGTTTTCCTCATCTGATTTTATGAATGAATTTCGTAGTAGCTTCACGTCTTTATATTTACTATGTCTATGCCATAGACATAAATATACAGACGTGAAGCTACTACGAAATTCATTCATAAAATCATATTAGGAAAACGCCAATTCTCCATCTTGCTTTCCAACGTAGTGGGGATGTAGTAGCACCTGATTGGTCAAATAAAATTGCTAGTGATGCGGTGATAGAATTTTAATTATCTATATTTTCCCAAATATTTAAAGAACGAAGACCACTTTCCATACATAGTGAATAACTTTTGAAATGCCGTTGACTTTTTATTATTCTATCGCATAATGGTACTGGTATTACTGATGAATAGATACTAAAACATTTTTTACAAAAAAAAAAAAAAATATTAAATAAAAATTTGATTTTTTTTTTGTCCAAATCGATTTTATTTTTGTGCCAATGTGTTATGTACCTGGAGTACTACTAAATATATATATATATATATATATATATATATATATCGTTACTCAAAGACTGTAAAGAATCTTTGTAGATTCTACGTCCTTCTGGGCGAATTATTCGAAACTCCGGCTATCACAAGGAAAGTCTGACAGAAAGCCATAAGCACACTGCAACCTGAGAATACAAATAATCGGCATCCACTTAAGCTAATCACTTAATTTTTTCTTTCAAATGTATAAATTTTTAGTCTGTGCCCTTTTTATATCGATAAGTAGTTATCGACAGTTTACTGGATTCCCTACTAGGCCGCCATACTGCTTTCCATTCATTCATAAAATCCAAGTTTAGGTAGGCAGTTTTTTTTCGTAGGTATGGCACCTCTTGATATACTCTAAGGTCTATGCTAATAGCCCATTTTTCATTATATGTCAACTGTCATTGACATTATAACATGGCGAATGGCGATTTGGCTTTGGTTTGGTGGTCGTTCGCGTTCGTGGAGAGAAAATCGTTTTACTTTTGATGCAGAAAACAATTGATGAATAATATGTTATTTACCCATTATTTAGAAGAAAGTTAGAAATTATTGTAATTCAGTATTGATTGCGCACAGTCTACCCATGGCGGTGGCCAATGGTGCTTTGTTAAGTTAAGGACAGGCCTCTGAGGCCTCCAGTTATAGTTATTCCAAAATAGCTTAGTGGTATTGTGCAATTAGTTAAAGTTTAAGGACACTATACAGTGTAAAATATTAAAATTTAGTAAAAAGTTAAGTTAAACCAAACAATATCTGCAATATTTGGTGTTATTTCAACTTACATAAACGCAAACATGGAGAAGCTGACGATGTGTAGAATATGTGTATCGGACGAAATGCCTTTGCGTCCGATTGTGAACGCACATCTTCATGAGATCTACGAGTATTTGACCAAGATACCAGTAAGTATTTCCTCTATTAGACTCTTCGAAACTCTAGTTGTAATACTCACAAGGTTGAAGCAAGCAATTGACGTCCTCATTCTACACATATAAGGCCAAAGATCTGAAATTGTTTAAACGTTTGCGCGATTTTTCGAACCGTCCGCCGCGGAAAGAGTCTTCTCCGTGATATTGCTTGGGACTTCAACAAAAAAGGTCTGCGGTAGCCTAGTGGTATGGGTAATGGACTGCTGAGACGAGGTCTCGGGTTCGATCCCAGGGTTACCATGGCACACACCAATAACTTTTCGATGCTTTTCGAAGTTATGTGTATTTATCACAGGTTTATAAGTGCCCGGTTAATGGCAATAGGCTCGCCACCTTTTACATTGGGACCTAAACATAAACTGGTGAAATGTGGCTGCTAGCACCTCTGCCTACCCGATTAGGGAATACAGGTGTGAGTTTATGTTATGTTACTTTTCAACAAAAATGTGCTCTATACATTATACATACACACGTACACATTTCTTGAGCATCTTTTTCACAGGGTGCTACAGTGGTGGATGAGCTCATATTCACCAAGCATAGATTATTACAAAGCAATCTGTCAATCCGCGTTAGGGCCTCGTTTGTCTCGCGATATAGCTCCAATTTACATGTCACACGGTATCCTGCAGTCATGTATGTCATTGTAAATGTGTCCGTGTCTGCATCCGCATCGACGAAACGTCATACTGTGGTAAACAGGCGTAATATAGCAATAAAACACCTTAGATCAAAGCCCACCAACCAACCAATATTAAAAACTCTTCTATGGGGGGCCATTTCACCCAATTCCATATGCCATACATGTTCATATGGCAACTGAGACCGACAGCTTAACATGCTCTCCGAGGCACGACCAGACCAATGCAAATACTCACATATAAGCATGACAAATACACAGAGCGGGAATTGCACCCACGCCTCCTGCATAGCAGCCACGTTAACTACTGCCTTGCTACGGAGGCTGTCTATGTAACATAAGTAAGTTTCAATGAGCCTGAAACTAGCAGCCAAGATTGGTAACAAAAACACTACTCACTCAAGACGTAATGACTCCTAGGCTATAGCTTTCTAGAAATACAGATAAAGGCAATTAGTCTCATTCCTTTGCAGTATGACTTTTAAATAAGTTGCCAGACTGTTTAAGTGCGTTAGTGGAATGCCAGCTGCTGCCCGTGGCAGCCAAGATTGGCAACAAAATTTTTCACTCAAGACTTGATGACTCCCAGGTTATAGCTTCCTAGAAATACAGATTAATTCAGGGAGTCTCATTCCTTTGCTGTATGATTTTCGAATAAATTGGTTTAATTGCGTTAGTGGAATACCAGCTGCTGCCCATGACTTGCCTGTTTAATTTTGAGCCTATTCCCACTACTCAGTACCTATGCCTGGGATAATTAACATAAAAATTTAAAAACCCCTGTCACAAAAATGCCTCCAAAAAGTTGAAAATTGATTGTGTTGGTTAGTCCTTTAACTTTGATATGGGTACCTAGCAATATTTTGACTCAAGCATTGTCATTCAGCGGTTTAGAGTGTGATTGATTGATTGATTAAAAAACATCAAAAAATCTTCACAAACATCACTCAAATAAAATATTAGTAGAAAGTAGGCCACCATGTATCAAAGAATCAATTTCATTTATTCAGTTTTCTTTCTTTTTTTAACACGCTTTTATTAGCTTCCTTGTAACTATGTATGTAAGAAAATCTTGTAATCTTAATTTGACCCACTTCCCGGTGTTCGATTAGGATGAAATTTTGCACACGCTCTGAGTTCTATAATACATGACTAGCTAAGAAACGTCATTACAAATCCAATATGGCGGGCTCCCCAAGATGGCGGACTGGCTGTTTGAAATCCACCCCCATGATACGGGTATCAAATGAAAGTATTTGCTGTCAGGAATACGAAAAAACTGTCACGTGACTTGAATCCAATATGGCGGACGTCCAAGAGGGCGGACAAGCTATAATTTTTAATTCATGCTATAAGCATGTTTTTTAGTTTTTTATACTATTTTATAAAATTATGTATATTAATCTTTATCTTATGTCCCTCTGGAGGTAAGCATCAAGCCACTGTCGAGAACAACTAGTAATACAATGATTTTGACCAGTTTGTTACAGAAGGCAACCGCCCAATAGTGGCCTGCGACCCCTGTCGGGCGAGTCTCGAGGACTGTTACAAGCTGAGGAGGAGATGTCTCAGTAGCGAGGAGCGGTTCATTCAGTTGCTCACGAGTAATGTGGTAAGCGATCCTGTTAATCAATTCATTCTTGGAGATATATATTTATAAGTAACAGCCATCTTGGTTCCGGTGGAGTAAAATAGGAGCATCTCAGCTCTTCCTGTGGGTGTTGTAAAAGGCGATTAAGGGATAAGACTGTTCTTTTTTTTATTATTTCACTTTTTAATTATTACAATTTAACAATTAACAAACAATTGCCAAACGGCATAGCAATGTTTTGGCATCTAGTTCTTTTAATTAATTTAAACTTAAAGGTACATAAAATTTTCGAACTTAACAGTTAGCATAATAAATGCTATAAAAAATTAATTCAAATATTTGGGCGCAGTCTTCAAAATTCAATGTTTAAAAATGGTTGAAAAATCATTCATTGTTTCCAACAGTTCGTAAGAATGTTGGTAGATGGCTGCTCCGTCGCCCTTATAGACGGATATAAAGAGAAGGAAAATTTGGAATGATTCAAGTGGTGCTCAATGGCTCAGTTGGCAGAGCAGTCGCCCTATAAGCGAAAGGTCGTGAGTTCGAGTCTCACTTGAGCATTTCATTTTTTCCAATGTTTTTCGAACTTAACAGTTAGCATAATAAATGCTATAAAAAATTCATTCATACATAAATGTAGTAAAAGAAAATATCCAAAATAATCTTAGTTACTAAAGTAAAGCCAACGAAGTGAGAGAAAAAAGGTAAACAAAGTTTCAGCGGTTCCAAACTTTTATCACTTCAAGCGCATTACAGACAGGAATGAAATTACTCATAAGATGGCGGATCTGACAGTTTAGAATCGCTGTGCTGACAGCTTTCCTGTATTAGGAAACACGCAATGACAGCTGTCGTTCGGCCATAGGCGCGTACGACAAGGACAGAGAAAATAATCGCTAGTTATCGCAACGTAACTCAGTAAAGTGCTTACCTTTTTTCTCTCGTCTCGTTGGCTTTACTTTATATAATCACAATACAATACAACACAATATTCATTAAAAAAATAGGGATCCTGCCTTTTCGCCGAAAATAGGGTATTAGACTAAATCGTCGATTCTTCCCAATACTGCTTAATATGATAGCTTGTTCTTAAAAAATATGCCTTGCAAAATAAAATATTGCATATCTAAACTGATACTATGACTTTTCATTAGTTGAAATTCCCAAAAAAAAAGTCAAAATATAAATAATCAAATTCAATTCAAACATATAACTTTTTAGATTCCTCATTAAATTTTAAATAACTTTTATTATGAACTATATACGTGTAAACGCAACGTAGACCAAGATAAATGCGATATTCTCTTGCACTCCATACATTTGCACTACGCGCTACAGAAGCGTGACGTCACAATTTCGTACGATTTTGTATGGAGCGTTTTCGGGCGGCGCGTCAATTGAATTTTTCAAAATCAAATATCTTGAAAACTATTTGTCGTACGAAAATTTTACTTTTACAGTTTTTTACTTTCTTATTATATAATATAATAAGAAAGTGGTCATTTTTCGAAAGTAAAAAAAAATAGTCAAATAGCCTATTGTTTGGCCGATTATCACTTGCCAACCCACGTTTCGCCTATTTTTCACTTTGACGACTAACGATTGTCAAATTTATGTATGACAACGTTTCATTTGGTAGAATTATTGTTAAGCTGCCTGTCTGGAATGGGCTTCAATTGATACGTAATAATTTTCAAATAAAAATGTTTGGAACCGCTGAAACTTTGTTTACCTTTTTTCTCTCGCTTCATGGGCTTTACTTTAGATATCTCCTGTGTAACACATCCACAAGTGTTAGCTATTTACTTCATTCTAACGTTAATCTTTGTTGCAACGAGTTGTTGCAAGGCAATCGAGTCGCGTGCCATCCATACGTGAAATGGACTCATTCGGTAGGAACGATATACCTACGACGTCCTTCGACTTTTGACACCCCGCGCGTCTCTCTTCCCACCCGCATTCGGCGCGCGTTTTTATTAGGAGAAATATCAATGGGGCATCTCCGTTACTTAATCATATTCTGTCCTCCGTGCATCTGAAGCTTTTAACATGGAGTCTGGGGTCCGCTACACTACTCTTAACAGCGGATTTGGCTGAACTTCGATATTTGCCCTGAAGCGAATGCCATCTGAACCCAAAGTCGATATCAAAGCATTGCAGTTAGACAAGTCGTTCGGAGTTTTTTAGGGCTCCAACTATCCATAACGACTGCCATAAATCTTCGTATGGCCGTCGGCTTAACGTGCTCTCCGAGGCACGACCAGACCAATGCAAATAACCATATTCATGTATATAATTTACGTTTTGCGCAGATCGAATCAGCGCCTCCTTAATGTGGTGTTATTCTTACAGCAAGTGTACCAACCAATATTGTCAGATACCGGTAAAACAAGGCTCTTGGGAGATGTACCCCAGAAGATTGAATTTGATAGCGTGGAAGTGAAACAACCTGCAGGTAATAGTGGTAAGACATAGAACGCTTCGGTAGCTTACCCTTTGTACTACGTGAGCGACAAACGTGACAGCGCGTGTAAACGACACCACGCGTGACATTACGTTCCATACTTCAAGTAACATTTGCACGCGACACTACGTAGGACACAATAAAGGAATGCCTTCATTTGATATAAATTACGCATGGCGTCGAAAGGCGTCGCGTTAGCTTGTTTGATGCTCACGTAGGACAATGCTTTAGAAGGTGTCGGTAGCTTAGTGATTAAGGAGTCGGTCTTACGATCGAGAGGTCCCGGGTTCGAATCCTGGCCATTACACTACCGACGTGAAGCCACTCCTAGCACAAGTAATTTAGCTTAGTTTAGAGGGAATATTAGTAATTTCAGTTGCTATTCTTAAAAAAAAAACTTGTGTATGTGGTAGTTGTGATTATAGAAATAGATTATAAGTCCCCATGGCCCTGATTATGGCAGCAGTAGAAAAAATTAAAAATATCTAATTTTTTTTGGAGCATATATGCAGGTCGACCCTCTGGTGCCCGCTTATCGTTGAATTTTGGGTACACCCTGTATATGGGCATTGAGTACCTGCTGTACATAACTAACAATCCACATATCTGATAAATGCCTGGCGCCCCCGCCGGGTCCCTTAGAAGGGTGACATGTGTGCAAATAGTCTCACTACCTTGGACGCCCAAGGTCGTGCGAACTGGAGTAGAAAGAGCCGGAAGGCGGACCCAGACTTGGGCTCAGATAAAATCTGGATAACATCTCAATGTAGATGATATCTGATATTATTAAAAGAGTCCTACTACTAACCGAAATTAATCGCATTCCCGTTAAGCCCTCTAGCTAATTTTTTAATGAATTTTTTATAGTATTTTATTATGCTAAGTTTTAAGTTCGTAACAAGTTAGCATAATAAATGCTATAAAAAATTCATTCAAATATTTGGACGGAGTCATCAAAATTCAATGTTTAAAAATGGTTAAAAATCATTCATTGTTTCCAACAGTTCGTAAGTTTGTTGGTAGATGGCTCCACCGTCGCCCTTAAAGACGGATATAAAGAGAAGGGAAATTTTAAATGATTCAGGTGTGGCTCAATAGCTCAGTTGGAAGAGCATTCCCCCTGTAAAGGAAAGGTCGTGAGTTCAAGTCTTACTTGAGTATTTCATTTTTTCCGATGTTTTTCGGACCCTCTACCTAAGTTAAATTGCAAATTGCTTGTGGTAGGAGTGGGTTCAAGTCAGTCGTTGGCCAGGTTTAGAACCCCATACCTCTTGATCATAAGATAGATAGAACCACTGAGCTACCATCATAAATTCTAACCCAAAACCAAGCCAGGTGACTGGTAAAAGTTACCTCCGGCCTAGCACTACAACCCTCAGTCGGCATGCGGTATTAGTCGTTTCGAGTCCGACATAACCTCCTCTTCCGGCTCCGGTGCAGGGAGGTATTCGAGTGGATTTCCGCACGAAAAAAAAAATATTTTTAATTTGACGCTGTGTTCATGATAATCTTTCGTTAGCCAGTCTTTAACCAGCCAATAATATTGACAGTCGCACGAGATGACAACAGTGCACCTCCAGATTTTGAGAATCCAAAAGATCTTTCTACAGTATGCAGATATATCAAAGTGGAAATTGATGTCGAGCATGACGTATCGGGTAAGTGTGAATTTACTACTTGAATTAGACAGCCTGTATGGCGCAGCGGTAGTGAACGCGACTGGTACGCAGGAGGCCCCCAATTCGTTCCCCGCTCAGTGCAAATATTTATTACATTTATAACATAACATAAACTCACGCCTGGAAATCCCCGAAGGGGTAGGCAGAGGTGCTGGCACCCACATTTCGCCAGTTTATACTTTTATTTCCCAATGTAATAGGTGGCGAGCCGATTACCACTAACCGGGCACTTATAAACCTGCGAGAAATACACACATAACTTCGAAAAGCATCCAAAAGTCATTGGTGTGTGCCATTGTAAACCTGGGATCGAAACCCAAGCCCTCGTCTCAGCAGTCCATTACCCTATTTGCATTGGTCTCAAACCAACGAAGCGAGAGAAAAAAAGTAAACATAGTTGAACCGGTTTCAAACATTTTTATTTGAAAATTATTACGTAAGTATCACTTCAAACTCATTCCAGACAGGATTCAAATTACTCATAAGATGGCGGATCTGACAGTTTAGAACCGCTGTGCTGACAGCTTTCCTGTACCACCAAACACACAACGACAGCTGTCGCTCGGCCATTGTCGCGTACGTGTGACATGTACGACAAGGACAGAGGAAATAATCGCTAGTTATCGCAACATGACTCAGTAATGGTCGCTTTATTTACCTTTTTTATCTCGTTTTTCTTTAAATGAACTATACACGTTCGATAATTATTTATAACTTTCATTAACAGATGACGCAGCGGTGGAGCCGGATGAGGAAGAACTAATAGCATACTATAACGCACTGGGTGATCGTACAGGCGATGACGTCACACAGGACGTCGTGAAGGAGGAATCAGACGCTGACGATAGTAAGTGTTCTTCATATACGTAAATGATAAGTTGAATGATTGACTCACCACCGGCGCCGGTAGGGACTGTGCTCGGCTCTGGGCAACTGATCTAACGAATTTGTATCACTCACTTTCGCACGAGATGACTCAGGTTGAGCTAGGGACAGGGATTGTAAAATAATTTTCTCCACATTATTTAAACTGAAGTATTTCTTTTATTTTTTATTTATTTACACTTTATGCACGTTGTACATAGGCGGACTTAATGTCTTAGGCATTTTCTGCCAGTCTACCATAGGGTGGTTCAGAGCTATACTCTGTCCATTCGTTTATTTTCTTTTTGACAGCTTACGCATATGAATTACAACGGAATAATGTACTACAGTAATGTCATACTTTATTGACGGGTAACACCCACTTAATGAAGTGCCCTGTGCATAACAAACAGACATAGACTATAAAGCAGATCTTGAATATGATAATTCGACCAATTGTCTACAAATCGATTTTGTTAATATTATTTTTTACATTGATTTATCAGACTCTTCTTCATAATATACACTAGACTCGTCAGTTGAGTCCTCTGTTACTTGAATAATCAATTATTGATCCATTATATTGTAAATTACAACGTCTCGATCCCAATCAGACATATTTATTTTTCTTGTCCTCTACACGACAGCGTGATTTTGCAGTCGGGTTTTAGTTTTAAACTTATTTTTTTATTTAGTTATATTATTTTGGACCAAGCAAAGATGCGTAGAGATGTTGCGTCTTTGGCAGTTTTCTACCGTCTCTACCATGGTGAATGTTCTGACGAGCTCTTCCAATTAGTCCCACCCTCCCTTTTCCTAAACAGGACGACACGTGCAGGGCTAAGATGCCATTCATTTACGGTGCAGAGTATACCTGCTAGAACCAAGCGTTTCAGTGACTCATTCCTATGTCGCACCATTAAGACCTGGAACTCCCTGCCAGCTCACGTGTTTCCCTCTTCCTATAGTCCCGGGGCCTTTAAGCGGGGCGTGAAAAGGCATCTAATGAGGCCGTCAAGCTGAGTGCCACCACTGTTAAGATGGTACATGTTTCCGATGGTGACCCTCTTTCCGAGACTTCGCCTTTAGCTTAACATCGGGCGAGGTGATGTCAAATTGACGTGTCCTATATAAAAAAAAAAGCTAATAATGTATATATGTATTTGAAATGTGCTAATTAATCCCTTTCATTTGATACCAAACATGACATATTTATTACAAATATATTTTTTAAAACAGTACTTCATGACCGCTAGAGGGTGCCACACAGATTGAGTGACGCGTCATATAGCCCATAACCATCGGACGATCAAGACGCTTGTAACGACACCTCATTTACCTATTTCTAATAAGTAGTTGAGGAGCTATGATGAACAAATGAACATACATACATACATAGCCTGTCAAAATCATAACCCTCCTTCTGGCTTCGCCGTAGTTGGGTAAAAAACGGTTCTAAAAACGCCTTAAATGTTATTATATCCTTTATTTGAAATGCCTTTGATTTGATTGACATATGTATGAACCTACCGATTGAAATCATATTTCTGCCTACTTTCACCGTAGGAGTGTGACTGATCCTTTGCGCAAAATTGTATTACACATACCTTATATTTGTTACCCAGATCCCCCTGTTCCTGGACGACACGGACCCGGCACGCAGACGAACCGTGAAGATACACGTTCAAGCCGTAAGACCAGTAAAGCTATATCTGAACAAATATCTACTGCAGCCCAAAGTACTGACGGTGCACACAAGAAACCCAAACCGTATTCGTGTGACACTTGTCAGAAATGTTTCAGTACTAGAGATCAATTAACACGACATGTGCTTACATACACTGGCGAGAAACCGTTTCAGTGTGATGTATGTCAGAAATGTTTCAGCCAAAATTGTCAATTATACTTCGTCCATCATATTATTGTATTTTAGACAGATGGAAGTAGTGATTGCATGAAAATTTAAAATATCGACAAATTTAAAAAACTCGATTAAAAAATAATTAATCGATAAATGAAAATATTATGATACATATATGATTTCATGTAGAATTATAATCTATTATCTTTCTGTATATAATAATAAAGAAGTAGATATTTCGTGTCTATACCTACAATTTACAAATGTATTGTAAAACGATTGTGGGCCATAACGCACACGCTAATCTCCAAAACAAAGCAACCGACTTCTAGAAGAATATTCCAACATGCTGATTTCCTGGTATTTATTGAAGAGTTCCGTGATCTGTCTCTGAAACCCATCATCAGATATTTATACAATTTAAATGGGACCATTTTGGAATAAACCTCTTTCAAATCAAAAATAATTTTGACAATCCGTCCACATATGACGGAGTTACAAAAATCATTTTCCCGTAAAAATCATACTAATATTAAAAATTATAAACATCCGAATTGGTGTTTAGAATTCGGTAAAAAAAACACCAGTTTTGTAATATTTTTTAGAAGAATTATTTTCTGTATTCGATATCGATTGTGACATTTTCAAGTTATTATAATAAAAACAGTCGATGGACTAACTACATCCCTAAAATTGCTTTCTGGTTGACGTGACGTTGTCAATGAAAATTGACGTATTGGCGCCTAATTTTTGTTAGGATTTTCAGGTGTTGACGCTAGAACAAAGTTATACCGACCACTGTCAGTGAGCTGTCTAAAATACAATAATATAATGGACGGAGTATAGGTAGGCATATTCTTACACACACTGATGAGAAACCATATCAGTGTAATGTATGTGAGAAATGTTTCCGTCGGAAGTGTTCTTTAAATATGCATGTTCTTGTGGAAAGAAGCCAGATTGTTGTAATACGGGTTATAAATATGTCAACCGCCAGGATAATTTAGACGTTCACATTCGTTCCCACACTGGTGAGAAACCATATGAATTCAATATGTCTGAACACTGTTTAATTCGAAAGCATGAATGTAAAACTCGCATTGCTAAGAAACCACACAAGTGTAATGTGTGTAAAAAATGTTTCAACAAAAAGTATCGTTTCGGTGTCCATATTCGTACTCACACTGGTGAGAAACCGTATAAGTGCAGTGACTGTGAAAAATGTTTCAACTGTAAAGATCTTTTAAAAGAACATTATAGTATTCACACTGGTGAGAAACCATATCACTGCTATGTGTGTAAAAAATGTTTCGGCCGTAAGAGTAATTTAAATACATACATACTAGTGAAAGATCATATAAATGCAATGCGTGGAAACTGTGTTTCATTCAAAAGAATGCATTAACTGATGATAATTATATTCACACGCAAATCGAATCGCAGTTACATTAGTATATAAGGCGTGCAGAAGATATTAAAACTAAAATAATAATTTAAGTATGGATGTTCTAATACGTCCTGACGACAAACTACTAAGTTTTTAATATTTGTATTGGTCCAAATTATTCAATTGACCATGCTTTTTTATTTTAACCATTACTGATCGTCCGCTAACCCCTCGAGTTGAACTAAATTGCTTCTGTTAGGAGTGGGTTCACAGTGTGACCAGGGTACATACTGAACGAAGTTTCAATTTAATTGCTTGCATACATACTAATAAACTGCTGTTCATTAAAAAATTTCGAGGTTTTTCAGAGCAAGTCTGTCAGTCCCACGGATATTTAAAGCTTAACAATGTGTGTTCCAACGTGATTGTAGTTTTATATTTGTGTAGTGAAGAATTGAAATGTAATAAATGTAATTACTTAAATAATGTTGTAGTTTCATATAGAGAGCCACAAAGCTTTTGTGTTATAAACATCCAATGTACTCCCTAGCCACTCGCTGTAGGAGCGGAGCGTTAGCTATTGTTGACTGCCATATTCTGTAGTTGCGATAAGTCTAGTGACAGGGTGATAGTCCCTCTAACGCAAAGACACGCAGTGTCACGCCTAGCGGGTTACAGTTCAATGCATCATGAATATCACTGTTCCTCCATGTGGCTTTGTGGAAGCGATTATAGGGTGCATTTCCTCTGCCTCGGAGCATCTCGCGACCCCTAATTAGGGTTTCAGTTCTAGAATTTTATGTAACCATACGACCTCTGCTTATCAGATAGGAGACAGGTGAGGGAGAGATTTTTCAGTCTTCTCGTAACCACCAGCCTGAACCAGCTAAATTATTGACTTGTGATAGAGGCTACAACTCATTCGTGGCCCCTTGGATTACAAATGGGACGAATGACTAAACTGTTGTGTATTTTGTTGCTCTTTTGATGTACCTTCGCTAGCCGTAGTGTGTGCGGAGGTCACTGGGCCAGCTCCAGTTTGCAGTCACTCGTGTTTAGTACGTTATATATTACGTACTATTAACATTCAAAAGGAAGACCACATTAGAATACTTACTAAACTTAGTACTGATTACATTGAAGAAGTAAATTAAATAAAGTATTTATAATGAGACTGACTCTACGCAATATTGTATTAACATGTACGTTGTGTTTGTTACCCAGACGCCCCTGTTCCTGAACAATATGGACCAGGCACGCTGAAGAGCCATGAAGCAACATATTCAAGCCGTAAGACCAGTAAAGCTATATCTGAACAAATATGTACTGTAGACCAAATTAGTGACTGTTCACACAACAAACCTGAACCGTATTCATGTAGCATTTGTCACAAATGTTTCAGTGATAGAAAACAATTAACACGACATATGCATACACACACTGGTGAGAAACCTTATCAGTGCAATTTGTGTAAGAAGCGTTTCCTTCGAAAGTCTACCCTACATCTACATGTTCTTACACACACTGGAGAGAAACCATATCGTTGTAATATATGTAACAGATGTTTCAACCGCCAGGGTAATTTAGATGTTCACATTCGTATTCACACTGGTGAGAAACCATATGAGGACAATATATGTTAACAGCGTTTCATACGAAAGAAAAAAATCAATATTCATATTCGTACTCACACTGATGAGAAACCGTATCAGTGCAGTATATGTGAAAAATGTTTCAACTGAAAGGATAATTTGAAAACCTATATTTTTAATCACACTGGTGAGAAACCATATCAATGTAATGTGTGCAAAAAATGTTTCAAACGAAAAGATCATTTAGATGGCCATATGCGTACTCACACTGGTGAAAAACCATATATGTGCAATATATGTAAACAGTGTTTCATGCGCAAACGTGAGTTGAATTTTCATATGCGGTCTCACACTGGCGAGACACCATATCAGTGCAATATGTATGGAAAATATTGCAACCGAAAGGATCAGTTAAGTCGCCATATTCGTACTCACACTGATAAGTCTACCTAAATATCATATACAGTTATGCTCTCCTTCGTTCACTAACAAACTTTCGTCTTGTATCTACTGATGTGCCATAATTTCATTATGAATGTTAGAAATGTAAATGAAAAACGAATGTAATTTGTTTAAGATTATATTGTAGTTTGAATGTGTTATTAAGATCCACAAAGTTTCCTGTTTTGTATATAAGTACATTTAATGTATTCCTCTCGGCACTAAAACGGCCTTTAGTTATGTTCCTTAATTTTTACTTTTCCATAGTGTGTATGCATTTGTCGTGTTGCAAATATCTATGCCCAAATATAATTGACTAAATGCTTTATATTTATATATGGCTTAAAATTGACCACCGATGCTTAGTTTTTGATTGACCTTCCAATTTTTTCTATGTAAAAAAATAACTTGCTCAATAACTTTTGTATTGTTTTGATAAATTAATATTTGTACTGAAAATGTGCATGCCAATCAGCGTCTAAACATGCTTTTCGTCTTCTTGACTTAAAATGACTTTTTGTTACCGTACTTATGAGCAAATAAATTGTATTCGAGTATGAAGCTCAAAGTGTTGTTTCAAAAATGTTATATAATGTCGGTGACCCAGTTTGCAAGATTGTATTAACATATGCCCTGTATTTGTTACCCAGGCGCTCCTGTCGCTGGACAACATATACCAGGCACGCAGCTGAGCAGTGAAGCTACATATGCAAGCCGTAAGAAAAATGAAGCAGTATTTGAACTCAAAAGGAGTGCAGACCGAAGTACTAACAGTTTACAAAAAGTATCTCAACCGTATTCATGTGTCATTTGTAAGAAATGTTTCAGTGTTAAGAAACAATTAACAAGACATATGCATACACACACTGGTGATAAACCGTTTAAATGTAATATGTGTGAGAAATGTTTCAATCAAAAGTCTCAATTAGGTAGGCATATTCTCATACACACTGGTGAGAAACCTTATCAGTGCAATTTGTGTAAGAAACGTTTCCTTCGAAAGTCTTGCCTACATCTACATGCTCTTACACACACTGGAGAAAAACCATATCATTGTAAGGTGTGTAACAAATGTTTCAATCGCCAGGGTAATTTAGATGTTCACATTCGTACTCATACTGGTGAGAAACCATATGAATGCGACATATGTAAACAGTGTTTCATTCGAAAGCGTGAATTCAATGTTCATATCCGTTCTCACACTGGTGAGAAACCATATCAGTGCAATATGTGTGAAAAGAGTTTCAACCGAAAGGATAATTTAGATGTCCACGTTCGTACTCACACTGGTGAGAAACCGTATGAGTGCAATGTGTGTAAAAAATGTTACAACCGAAAGGATCATTTAGATGACCATCTTCGTACTCACACCGGTGAGAAACCATATGTATGCAACATGTGTGAACAGTGTTTCCTGCGAAAGCATGAATTGACTGTACATATCCGTACTCATACTGGTGAGAAACCACATCAGTGCTATGTGTGTAAAAGATGTTTTAGCCGAAAGGATCATTTAGATCGTCATATTTATACTCACACTGGTGAGAAACCATCAACTAAAGTTGTAAAAAGAAGTTAACTAATATAGGATGAATGTAGGATAATATTGGTTAAATGAAAAAATTAGGTGTAAGTATAATAAATGCAATTTGTTTAAACAATGTTGTAGTTTTAATATGATATTGAGACCCACAAACTTCTCACAATGTGAGATATGGTGATTGCCATTTTTTATTGCTTTTTTAAAGAACATTATTAATATTCTCGCTCTAATAACTGCTACAGCTAAGTTAAATTGCTTGTTAGGAGTGGGTTCATGTCGATACTGTAATGGCCTGAATTCGAACCCGGAACCTCTTAATCAAGGCAGACTCCTTACATTGTTTGGATGAGTGTAGGAACGTTGTGAGATGTTCTTCCAATGTAAAGGGAAAATTCTCCGACAAAATACAGTAGAACAGTAGAATCCGCTTACGGTGACACTGAAGAGAAGGCATTCACGTCACATTAACCGGACGTCATAAAAAGCATATTCCCAAAATAAAACTTGCTTATTTTGTTACATGTTTATTTCAGATAAGTAGCAATAGAAACGGGACAGAAAACGTATACTCGACATAGTGGTAATAGAAGCGAGACAAGGATTTTGACTCGACATAACGGGACTCGACATAAAGGGAACCATTCAAATTACCATATTTATTTATTAGATAAAAAAAGATCTGATACTTAAATATTTTACTAAACGTGTGATGGACGGATCTGGAATCATGTTTGTCACTAACTGAACACAATTTATTAAAAATGATAAGAAATGGATCACAATAAGCGGCATGTCATAATATCTGATTACGCAAAATGCGTCGAAATAAAAATTATTTTAAATGAAACCAAGCTTCGTTGTGCGATTACGTCAGAACAAGCGGTTGGTTAATATATACGGATTCTACTGTAAAAGCAGAGTAATCGCGCGTGACAGGCCGCAGCACAACGTTTCTCACTTGAATATCACTAACCCCATGTGGGGTTTTTTTTTTTATCGTGCCATAATTCCCCACGGAGCCGGTGGAGGTGATTATGTCGGACTCGAACCGACTAAAACCGCCGTCATGGGTCCTTGGTTGCCGGAGGTGAGATTGCCAAAAGCATATCTCTCGCACCCCGGCAGACCCAGGACCATCTCTTTCAAGATGGCCCCTTCGGGTTGTGGGGACCACAGTGTCCCCAACTAACCATGCGGGGTCGTGGTGACGTCTCCTAGTCAGTATATGGTATAATACTCTGTGTCTCCTAGGGATGAGGATGATGATGGTCCTTGGGTTTAGAGATACCATAATCTACTTGGTAACTGACATATAACCTATTATCTATGGTGGTAACCTTGACGTCTTCGCGTTGGCGCCCCATAGATATAGGAAGAACGCTCGCGCGCTTAGTAGATAGGCCATACCTACAGATTAGGCGTGTATACCTACGTTCCATTTTCGTGAATGAACGTATGGCCGACGGTTACTACGTTAGGGCTGTAGCTTCTAGTATCGTAATATTTGTCGATATCTTATATTTAGGAGTACTTATAGAAAAATGCTAGGCGCATGGTATCATCATGACGGTTTATGCGAAGAAAATAACAATAAAAATATTATAAGCATTTTTTATTTAAATATTGTCGATGTGACAGCTTATCGCATTGTGTACGATTGTGGTGTCTAAACCTGATGTCTAGAAAAGTCTGTATTACACATTTAATTAAAAGAAACTTGTGATTAGTGCTATGTGTTGCATCAGAATCGGCAAAAATATTTTTCATATCATAAAATTCACACATAAATTAAAATATATATAAGTAATAACTTACGGGGGTTCTCTTGTTTGTCAGGTGCATTTTAATTAATTTTTCCGTTTTTGTGTTATGTGTTTGTTTACCACGCCCGATGAGGCGTATATAAGGCCTCCTCTTGATTTTTTGTAAATGAGGCTCTTCACGTCTTCTTCTCCGAGCAGTAATGATGCAAAACCTCGCATTAATTTTTTTTAATAAAACTCCTTGTGATAAAGCCAGCTTTGTACGGCGTGATACTCTCTGTATACGCATCAATATTTGTTTTAACACAAATCTTCGGCGATCTCCACTAAGCTATTTTTGACGGGCTGTGGCCGAGCGACTGCGAAGTAAGAAAATAATAATAACCGTAGGCCGACAAATTTGTAGGTATGCAGAGGTTAATCTCCCTAACTTAAGGAACTTAACTGAGTTAGATTGTTGATTTTCCGGACAATGAGTTATCTGTACCAGCTATTAGTTAATTTGTACTATTATGTGAAAAAAGAGTATTTTCGTCGACAAATCATTTGTTGGAGTACATCACTATCATGCTTCTTGTAGTTTCGTGTAGAGTAAAGTAATGAATGAGTGTAACAAATCATTCATGGATTGTGCCAAAACTCGGCACGCTGTCAAATCTATACACTCATTTTCCCAAATGAGAAATAACTTAAATGTTTTGTCTCTTTTTTACAGGCAAAACTGTATATTAGAAAAAAAGAGACAAAGTGATGTTTCATGGTCTGTCTCATGTTTGCCTCATATATGTATAACTAAAATTTGTATATGTTGAATAGGGCCACCCTGTGTGGCGCCCACCGAACTGCAATTTGACATCGCACTTTTTAAGTGTTAGTTAAATGTCAACCTTATGTATGATGGGAGTCCTGGGACATCCTTCCGAGGGCTTACCCGGGGCTCCCATCCATAGGCTTCTGGGCGTTACCGTGGGGGTTTTTAGTCGGTAGGAGTCCGACATAACATCCATGAAAGATTTTCCCCCACGGTTAAAAAAAAAAAACCTTATGTAGGTATGTATATTACATTGCAAAATTGAATTGAAACTGCCGCAAGCGTAGACTAATATATAATCTAGACGTATATTCTATTTTGCAATGTAATATACAGATAAAAGGTTGATATTTAACTAATATATGAAAAGTGCGCGAGCAAATTGCAGTTCGGTGGGCCCACGGCGGCGGCGCGCTGAAAAGCAAGTCAGGGACACCGCTTTCCCCCCTGCCGAGGAGGGCCAGACCGTAACGGATTGCCCTGGGCCAGGCGGGGTGCGAGGGATATGTCGATGACAACCTCACCTCTGGCCTAGCACCACGACCCACAGCCGGCGTGCGGTTTTAGTCCGTTCGAATCCGACATAACCTCCCCTTCCGGCTCCGGCAGGGGAGGTATCCGAGGGGATTTCCGTAAGAAAAAAAAACAGTTCGGTGGGCGCCAAGCGCCAACGCCTCTTGGTAGGATGTGTTAGGGGATTCAAAGTACTACCTACTACTTCTGCTAGTGTATTAATTGATGGGTGCAGCACCGTGTTTCACCTAGGATCTCCACCTGGGTGAAGCTCGGGGTACTAATAGGTCCTTATGCTCCAACCCCTATTAAGTACAGTTGCGTGCAGATGTTATAATTAATTACATAATTATATCAAGGTATAAACTATGTTTTATTGAACTATATATTTACCAGTAAAAAATTAAATTAAAAATTTAAAAAACCCCCGTCACAAAAAACACCAAAAAGTTGAAAATAAATGAATAAATTTTAATTCAACGGTTGCCATGTCGGGGGACCTTACGATACAAAGAAGTACTTAACCAGATACGGTCCCCCGACATGACACGTTGAATTAAAATTTATTCATTTATTTTCAACTTTTTGGTGTTTTTTGTGACGGGGGTTTTTTAAATTTTTAATTTAATTTTTATTTTATGCTTTTTAATTTTATCTACTAGTCAAGCTCTTTCATTTGATACCCACATTGAGGGAATTATAAAGAAATATGTATTCCAACATGTTGTGGCGGCGGCCATCTTGGACCGATTTTTTTCAAACATAGCTAAGAACACTCCCGACTAATATACCTTTCAAACAAAAAAAACTAAATCCAAATCGGTTCATCCGTTTGGGTGCTACGATGCCACAGACAGACACACACACACACACACACACACACACACACACACAGACACGTCAAACTTATAACACCCCGTCGTTTTTGCGTCGAGGGTTAAAAAAAAAGAAAAGTATTTAACGTAATTTGTCCATGAATTGGCCTATAGATATTTAATTATTAACTAATTCCATCTGGGCATTTAAAATCAATTCATTTCTTTCGTAATATTCGTTTAGGTGGTACAAGCGACCCTGTGTTTTCCTTCTCCGATATTACAGTAAGTAATTTATTTAATGTCACATACGGTTTTTTAAATTTTTCTGACATGGTCCATGACCCTATATGGGTGCCCAATATGGGCGGAGACCCTGACGGCCACCAATGCACGTCTGCTGCGTGCTCCAGCACAGCAGGCCCATTATAAATACACCTGTTTTTGTTTCATTAGAAAATACCAAGTAATTATGATTTTATAGGCATTCAAAGTCAGCCCACCCAGTCACTTTAAGTTGGTGATGCGTTATGATTCACCAGAAATCTCAGAAACTACCGGTCTAATTTCATTATAAAATATCCGTAGTACTACCAGGAGCACTACGGGTAATGTTAGGTGCCCATGATAGAACTAGGGGTACAAAGAATGGCCCGTGGTCCTACTAGTTGGTACGTGGTCCTGCTACCTGGTTAGTAGTAGGATCACGGACTACAAATGATTTGAATAGACCACTTATCGAGGATAATCGCTAAATGTCAAAAACGTGAAAATGAAGAATAGCCTAAAAGAGCTAACTGGTCTACCTGACCAGTTATTGAGCTCTATCGACCCATAACGATTGCCATAGATGTTCTTATAATTACCTGAAAAGATGGCACTGTAAGTATAATTTCCCAGGCGCGGGAATACCCAGACCTATACAAATAGACATGTCTATTTATAAATACAAATGTGTACATTGAACGAGACATGATCCAGGGCCCCGCATAGCAGTCCAGTTTACTAGTGCCACAACACAGGCTGTTTATCATCAACAGCAACATCTGGGCAAACTATCTCGTATGAGATGAGAACTATCACCTTTTGGAGACGTACAACACACACCTAGCAGATATAGATATATTCGCAAACTCACGCCTCAAATTTAGAGCAGAAGCAATTAAAACTTTAAAGGCCTCACAGTAAACAACTAATTGTATAATAATCAAATTACCTTTTTCTCATAGAATCTCGCGTACTTGTATGCACACTTTTATAATATTACTTTGCGGACATTGGTGTGGGTTATGCGTTTACCTAACAGATATTTAGTGTAAATTTGTAATACCAATGTAGTATGTTAAATGTTCCAATAAATAAATAAATGAGATACAGCATAGTGCCGCAGGAGCAACTTCCAAGCGTCAAAAACGTAAGGACATGCGTTCTAAAGAAACAAGGGTTTGAACTAAACTAAACAAAAGCTGCGTAGTTCCCGACAGAATAGAGTTTGGGCCACCCCATGTCTTCCTATGCGGTGTCGTACAAGGCGAGTAAGGGATAGTGGTGTTTAACATCGGATAGATATTTACAGCCCAGACTCAGCCTCAAATGCATGGCTCGAGTAAACAATAGGGCCTGGAATACGGCAATAGACCCGCTCCCTTGAGACCAAATAAAATGATTTGTGAAATATGGTTGTTAAGACACCTCTGAGTAGGTAACCTACCTGGGGATAAAGGGTGATTGTACAGTATGTAAGTATTAATTAGTCTTTGAAGGGGTAATTCTGGAAAGATAGATTAACACCAACATTTTATATCAATATTGGTTGATGATCACAGATCACAGTGATTATAATACTGATCACTTAACAAACAAACAAGCACTAAACAATATCACTAAATTAAAGTATACAGCTTTATATTTTAACAAAAACCAAACGATCAAGACTCTTCAGTCGCAGGGATACCAATTAACAGTGTTATCATTATAATAGTCGATTATTTTAAGACTATATTCTTTACTATAAAGTGTAAAAGATGCTGTCTGTGACTGCTGTACTGCATGTCACTGTCACTGTCACTCGGTATTGTTTTGAAAGTTGGCTATGGTTAATTTTTGGTTAGATTCTTGGGCATATGGGATTCTTGTAAATTTTTTGGGGTTAAAGTTAATAGCATGCTGATTAATTAAGTATTATATTTTATTTCTCACGTGACCAGTTTCGTCTCACGACATTCTCAAAGGTACAAAATGTCTTACTCAATATGTGTAGCAGATTCCACCAACTGCCATCAAGCAACAGGATAAACATTCTATTTTTATTATATTTAATAATTTGCTGAGAAGTAATGTTTTTTATTTTATTTATTTGATTATAGACGAGCAGCATTGAGCTGATGTGTCTATGTCACAGTTCACACTTGTTGAAGAACAGTTGAATTTATTCACTACACTTGATTGTGCCCATAGATATTAGGTAAGTTTGTTTGTTTGTAACCAGTGGTCCAGTCTGTTTTTGAAATCGTTCACTGAAGTGGCAGTAATAACATCCTTGGGTAGTCTATTCCAATTGTGAACTACCCGGTTACTATTATAAGAAAGTGGTGCGCAGTGTTTGTGTTTGCTGTTGCATGGGTTATTCTCAGGCTATATCTTCTGGCTGATTTAGTGGGAACTTTTGGTATGTGTGTGTATGTGTCTAATATTGACTCATACCTGCAGCAAGTATCTTTACAAGTAATAGCTTAATAGTTACAGTTTCACAATTTATTTCTTTAATGAATCTATTTTAGTGTTGTAAAGTAATGTGATTATAATTTTGACATCGTCTCCATGCTAGATATGTGAGATAAGATTTAGCTGTTGATGTGGTGTTATTTTTACAGTAAGTGAACCTACAAATAATGCCCGATAGACACCTGAGCTTGCAAGATGTGATCCAGAAGACTCCAATTGAATGTGATAATGTTGAAGTGAAACAAGAAGATGCTGAAGGTAACATTGATACTAGTGTACATGACAGTTTTGTCAGTCTGTCAGTCAATTAGCTATAGTTGGATATAGCCTAATATTTAGCATTAGGAGGCTTTGGCCTACTGTTATTTTTTTTTATACCACTTAGGTGGCAGACAAGCACAGGACCCACCTGATGGAAAGTGGTTACCGCGGCCTATGGACGTTTGCAACACCAGGGGCGTTACACTCGCGCTGCCTACCCTGAAGAAACCTTCTAATGTCCCTCTTGAAGAACCCCATATTGTAGTCGCTTGGGAAAGCCATGGCAGTGAGTTTCCATGTAGGCCAGATAGGTTGGTACAGGGTTTTTTTCTAGTTTTCCTTCACAGATGCGATTATACATACATACATATACTCACACCTGTAAATCCCCGATGGGGTAGGCAGAGGTGTATTAACACCCACATTTCACTGCACTCACACACACACATACATAAAACATGAGCAAAGAAATGCTTATTATTATTTGCCTGGTCCCTATTCTTTCCACCAGTCTTTCCAAAGGGAAGCCGATTGAAAAAAGACTTTAACATTCAACAACAACATCATATAACATAAACTCACGCCTATATTCCCCGAAGGGGTAGGCAGAGGTACTAGCACCCACATTTCGCCAGTTTATGTTTAGGTCCCAATGTAATAGGTGGCGAGCCTATTGCCATCAACTGGGCACTTATAAAGACTTTAGCCTAATTTAAATTATCATGCAGCATGCAACCAATCGGGAAGACAGTGGGAATACAAGCATTGGTAGCTTAGTGGCGTAGGAGTCGGCCTTACAATCAAGAGATCCCTGGTTCCAAGCCTGGCCATTACACTACCGACGTGAACCCACTCCTAGCACAAGCAATTTAGCTTAGATGGAGGGGTTAGAGGGAATATTAGTTACTTCGGTTCTAATATTCTTAAAAAAAAAATGTTATATAAACCCCTCACAGCTGGTTCACACCTAAATTTTGTAATTTGCAGATGTACGAGATGACAACAGCACATCTTCAGCTTCAGAAGATGATACTGCGACATGCTGGGTCTTAAAAGTAGAGGTAGAAACAGACAATGAAATCCCCGGTGAGTGTGTCTAGATAATGAAATAAATTGCATCCGCTACTTCTGCTCCCCCAATGTAACACACGTTCTATATAAAAAAAAATCTTTTGTGAACTGTATTTCGACCTTTCTGTTTTTTTTTCGTGCGGAAATCCCCTCGGATACCTCGCCCTGCCGGAGCCGGAAGGGGAGGTTATGTTGGACTCGAACCGACTAAAACCGCACCCTGACTAAGGGTCGTGGTGCTAGGCTGGAGGTGAGGTTGTCATCGATATATTCCTCGCACCCCAGCTGACCCAGGGCCATCCCTTACGGTCTAGCCCTCCTCGGACTGTTTTTTGACCAAACATTCACTCGATCAGTAGTAAAAATACCAAATGATTGTTCGATGAAAACTCTTTTGATCAATTGTTCGATCAGTAGTAAAAAAGCCTAATGTTTTATCCGTCACATGTCAAATGTTCAAATGAATTTCGGTGGTAAACCCCTTTACTGTACACCAAGGATATATATAACACAATAATTTGATACAAAATATGTCTCGCACCATCTATCTTGGACCTATATCGCAAAATGTAAAAGGCCCTGGCGTGCGGTCCGACTCGCACTTGACTGGTTTTTGATCCTTTATTCCCATCTGCCACCCTTAGGCTTGCCGCGGGGTGGCCGCGCCTTAGGCTTGGCACTAATTAGGTGTCGTTTACGACCCCAGTGGTCAATGGCACATAATTAGTTTCATCCGCCCCCTTCATAGTTATAGGGTTTATTATCGGTTACGTTATTCTCAGTTGAAAATCCAGTAGATGACACTGCGGCACATGATGATGCGCGTCAGTACTTAAGAATAAAATATCTATTGTACACATTCGTAGATGACGCAGCGGCACATGACGCCGTAGTCCATGACGCACTGGGTCTAAGCTCAGAGCTGGATCTACCTCTGGATATTGTGAAGCAAGAGTCAGAAGACGCGGACAGTGGTAAGTTATATGTTTTTATTTTTCTATTTGTATTGACTGGAGGGTTAGATACTAGGGCGAGTAGGGGACACCGTTGGCCCCCCTCCCGAGGAGGGCTAGACCGTAAGGGATGGCCCTGGGTCAGCCGGGGTGCGAGGGATATGTCGATGACAATCTTACCTCCGGCCTACCACCACGACCCACAGTCGGCGTGCTGTTTTAGTCGGTTCGAGTCCGACATAACCTCCCCTTCCGGCTCCGGCAGGGGGGTATCCGACGGGATTTCCGCACGAAAAAAAAGGTGTAGTTTACGACCCCAGTGGTCAATGGCACATAATTAGTTTCATTCGCCCTCTTCATAGTTATAGGGTCAATTCTCGGTTCCGTTATTATCAGTTAGAAATCCAGTAGATGACACCTACGTCAATGTGTAGATGATGCGCGTCTGACCGTAAGAATAAAATATCTATTGTACACATTCGCAGAAGACGCAGCGGCACATCACGCCGTAGTCCATGACGCACTGGGTCTAAGCTCAGAGCTGGATCTACCTCTGGATATTGTGAAGCAAGAGTCAGAAGACGCGGACAGTGGTAATTTATATGTTTATATTATTATATTTGTATTGACCGGGGCGAGTAGGGGACACCGTTGGCCCCCAACCGAGGAGGGCCAGACCGATAGGGATGGCCCTGAGTCAAGCCGAGTTGCGAGAGAAATCTCCTACTACCTCACCTTTGGCCTAGCACGACGACCCACAGACGGCGTGCGGTTTTAGTCGGTCCGATATAACCTCCCCCTCCGGCTTCAGCGAAGGAGGTATCCGAGGGGATTTCCGCACGAAAAATAAAAACAACCGGAGGGTTAGGCAAAAATGAAATTGTACTCGGTCCCAAGTAATGACTGTAGGGTGGACTCCTATGGCTTTGCCGTAGTCGTATACAACGATTTGTTACTATATTTATTGTGCACATTTGCAGATGACGCAGATGACGCAGAGTTAGTCCATGCCGCACTGTGGCCAAGCCCGGAGTTGAAGCAAGAGTCAGACGACACGGACAGCGGTAAGCTAAACGTTTCCACGTCAAGGAAGTATCCGTGGATACCTCGGAACATATACGGCTGTTCCCAATAACGTGTCTACTGTCAGTTACGGGATACTAAAGATAGAAAACATAAGAAAAATAAGCGTCGGTAGCTTAGTGGTTAAGGAGACGGCCTTACGATCGAGAGGTCCCGGGTTCGATCCTGGCCATTACACTACCGACGTGAACCCACTCCTAGCACAAGCAATTTAGCTTAGTTGGAGGGGTTAGAGGGAATATTAGTAACTTCGGTTCTAATATTCTTTTAAAAAAAAAAAAACTGTGATTTTAGTGTTCCAATATTTGTACCATTGATCTGTAATCCTACTTGAATGAATTTTTACAGCATTAAGTATGCTAACTATACAAATCGAATACATAGGGAAAAAGAAGAATCATCTCGGGCGGGACTCGAACCCGCAGTCTTTGCCCTTACAGGGATTCCCCCTGTAAGGGCCTTGACCAATTCGGCTACCGAG
Organism: Eilema sororculum; assembly: GCA_914829495.1. Classification (NCBI taxonomy): domain Eukaryota; kingdom Metazoa; phylum Arthropoda; class Insecta; order Lepidoptera; family Erebidae; genus Eilema; species Eilema sororculum. Next base: position 11,693,327 of record OU618559.1, read on the forward strand.
ACACGCCCGATGTGATTCAAATTTCCCATCTTATACGTTTTTTAAGCCGACGGTGAAGTCATCTACCGATTTTCTTACGAACTATCGGAATCAATGAATGATGTTACAATACATCGTAAGAAAATCGGTAAATGACTCCACCGTCGCCTTAAAGACGTATAAGATGGGAAATTTGAATCACATCGGGCGTGTCTCGGTAGCCGAATTGGTCAGGCATTCCCCCTGTAAGGGAAAGACTGCGGGTTCGAGTCCCGCCCGAGATGATTCTTCATTTTCCCTGTGTATTCGATTTGTAATCCTACTGCCTATCGATTGTAGGGCGTGTCCCATGAAACAGATAGAAATTTGTAATTATAATATTGGGACAGTAGTCACAGATACTTCAAACTTGCCTGTTTATCTGGAGGTGCGATCTACAGTTAACTGTAGGTATGTTGTTAGGAACGGCAAATAATCTAAGACGTACTACTACAGCCAGTGGGGACGCCGTTGTCCGGACGTGTGGGGCCATTTCACTCAATTCCCCTATAACGACTGCTCTACATTTGAATGAATTTTTTATAGCATTTATTATGCTAACTTTTAAGCTCGAAAAACATTGGAAGAAATGAAATGCTCAAGTGAGACTCGAACTCACGACCTTTCCCTTACAGGGGGACTGCTCTGCCAACTGAGCTATTGAGCACCACTTGAATCATTCTAAATTTTCCTTCTCTTTATATTTATTTATTTATTGAACTTTATGCACAAGTGTACACAGGCGGACTTAATGCCATAGGCATTCTCTACCAGTCGAACCAAAGGTGGTGCAGAGACAAATTAGTAGGTGCATTGTTGAGAGTGTGACATTGATTAAATGAACACTATACATCACTAGGTATAATGCTACTATACATAGATATATACGTAATGATAATGAGATACATGCATACAAATAAATATACCTACACATTTACATAAATACCTATACCTCCACATACATATATATATATATATATCTATATCTCTATATATATAAACAAATATCCTACCATAAATACTATACTTATACCTACATATATATTTAGAAGTATGATTTATTTGAGTTCATTGTCTCGATGATTCTGCCAGTTTGTCGAGAAATATCCGTCTATAAGGGCGACGGTGCAGCCATGGCAGAGCAGTCCCCTTGTAAGGGAAAGGTCGTGAGTTCGAGTCTCACTTGAGCATTTCATTTTTTCCAATGTTTTTCGGACTGCTCTACATGTTCGTATGACAACCGGGACCGACGGCTTAACGTTACAAACATCTATGGCAGTCGTTACGGGTAGTTGGAGCCCTCAAAAGTCCAACTACTGGTCTAGCTGCAATGCTTCGATATCGACTTTGGGTTGTGGAGGTTAGATGGCAGTCGGTTCACAGAAAATATCGAAGTTTAGCCAAATATGCAGTTAGACTGGCAAAGCGCACCCCAGACTCCAAGCTGAAAGCTTCGGATGGGACTGGGATTAACGCCCCAACTAGCAAAAATATGTCGTGTAGTAGTCGCGGCAACGCAAATTATTCAGCATTTTGGCTCCTAATAGAAGTCGTATAAACGTAATGAAAACGTTTATACAACGCGATTTGGGCCCATTTTATTCAGCAATTCAGTCACATAGACATCGTATAAAGGTAACGGAGTGACTGTTACAAGCTTAAGTTGCGCTATAACTGTAACTTATATGACTTTTATGTTACGTTTGTTTGTTAAATTAAGCAAGTGCGTCGTGTTGTGTTTTAAAAATTATAAAAAATTATAAGTACAATTTATTTAGCAGACATGTTAATTTGTAGGTTGCACCAAATGTAGGTTCGTAAACTCACGCATAGGTTTGCAAAGTATTGCGAAGGTAAGTTTTCTGATGAAATATACTAGGTTTTATCATAAATATTTAACGCCCCCCTTCAATTCTTAGTAATATGAATATAATAACAAATATTTTTTATATCAACATTCATTTGTACACCATTTTTACTGCTAACAGGTCGTATAATAGCTTCTTATACAGCAAATTAGCAGTATAAGCGCCATGATTATATTTTAGGGTTCCTTAGACCTTCCTAAAAAGTTTTCTAAAAAGATCTTTTGTTTATTTATTTATTCAATCAACCACTTATTGTACACAAGAAAACTAAGACAAGTGATAATTGAGCAGTACAAGCAATTATACGACACTTGGCACTAGGCTAGTAATAGTCGTATGAATGCAACTTATACAACATAATAGCAGTATAAAAGCAACGATGTAGCTTTTATTCGACTGTGTCACAAGAAAGTTATATAATGTGCTTTTACTCGACGAAATAGTAACATAAGGGTCGTATACTAGCGACTTATACAGCAAATCTTATACGACACTTTAGTCATATAAGTATGCAGAGTAAACGTTTACTCAGCATCATTATGTGACCGAAATGCTGAATAACTAAAATGCTATATAAGATGCTTTTATACGACACATGCTGAATAATTCACACTTACTCGACTTTTATATCACCGAATAGCTGAATAAACTCAACCTTATAAGACTAATTTGCTTGTTGGGGCTAAGATGAAGATGAAGAAGCGCCGGGCGCGGGTTCGATCCCCGATTAGTAGAAATATTTGTATACTTTATAAGAGACTAGCTTTTGCTGGCGGCTCCGCCCGCGTTGATGTCGGTTATCGCGACCAAACATAGCCTATGTCCTTTCTCATGGTCTAATCTACCCCTATACCAAATTTCATCAAAATCGGTTCAGTGGTTTAGGCGTGAAAGCGTAACATACAGACAGAGTTACTTTCGCATTTATGATATTAGTATGGATTTGCATTGGTCTGGTCGTGCCTCGGAGAGCACGTTAAGACGTCGGTCCCGGTTGCCATACGAATATGTATGGCAGTTGTTACAGGGGAATTGGGTAAAATAGCCCGCATAGAAGGGCTGATCACCCGTCCGGTCAAACGCCGTCCCCACTAACAGTAGTCGTAGTAGTAGTTTGTCCCGTAAGGCCTCCATTACACAGTAGGTTTCTAGATAACGAGACATGGCCTAAAAAGTTGGCGCCAAATTTAAAAAATCAACACGTTTTAACACTAAATATACACCAAAATAATGGAGTCGATACTAGAATCTTTTTCCTATAAAGCATGCATGAAAACTAGTAATACATGGCCAGAGTCTAGTCATTGTTGCAACCTGTTGGTTTTTCGAATTTGGCGCCATCTTCCGTTGGCTAGAGTCTATCGTCTAATGCGGTGACTGACGGTTGAATGAAGTACTTTTGTTCTAACAATCATCATCATCATCCACATAAAGACGTTAGTCCTGATTGCATCCGAGGCCACGGTGCCCTCGGAGCTCAGGGTCCGCCTTCCGGCTCTTCCTCCTCCACTTCGCACGATCTTGGGCGTCCAAGGTAGTGAGACCGTTTTCACGCATGTCACCCTCCACGACGCCAAGCCAGCACTTCTTGGGCCTACCCCTTCTACCTGGACCGGGTGGGGGCGCCATTGCCAGGCATTTGTTACCCACGTAGCTGGGCGGTTTCCGCAAGACGTGGCCGCACCAGCGGAGGCGGCTCTCTTGCATTTTATCTGCGATGTCACGGACATGAAGGCTGCCTCGGATGCGTGAGTTCCTCACGCGATCTTTACGCGTGACTCCACACATCCACCGCAGCATTTTCATCTCCGTGACACGCAGCATCTGCTTGTGCCGCTCCAAAAGCGGCCACGCCTCACAGCCGTGTAAGAGGACAGGTCTAATGATCGTTTTATAGACCTGCCCCTTCAGCCTGACTGGCATTTTAGAGTCGCAAGTGACGCCAGTCATTTCCCGCCACTTAGCCCACGCGGCGGCAATACGTGCCTTGACGTCGTAGTCGATGTCACCAGAAGCGTGAAGTACAGATCCCAGGTACTTGACCTGATCCGTGCGCTCGACCAAGTCATCGCCTATGCGAACGGGTGTGGGATCTGTTGAGTTTAACGCCAAGTACTCTGTCTTCGCCACATTTAGCTTCAGACCGCCGTTCTTAAGCGCCTCCTTCCACACTTTCACACGTCGCACCAATCTGTTCCTGTCTACGTCCATCAGCGCAATGTCATCAGCATACATAAGCAACCATGGAGGCTGCTCATGTGAGTCTCTGATACTGTCCGACAGAACGTCTAACGCTAAGCTGAACAGGTACGGACTGAGTACGGATCCTTGGTGTACCCCAACGGTGATGGGGAAGGTTTTCGTGTCGCCAACAGCGGTCCGAACCACGGAACCGGAATCTTGGTACATGTCTCGGATGGTGTCGATGTAAGCCTCTGGGACTCCTTTGGACCGCAGTGCCCACCAGATCATCGCGCGAGGCACACAGTCGAAGGCCTTCTGCATGTCTAGGAATAGACAGTACAGAGGCGTGTTCCTCGCCCTGTATCTCTCCGCGACGATCCTTAGGGCGAACGCCGGATCCATAGTCCCGTGTCCGGGGCGGAACCCATACTGACACTCCGAGAGGGTACTCTCCTGTCGGATCCGGGAATCGATTATCCGCTCGTAAAGCTTCATGGAGTGGGACATTATCTTTATACCTCGGTAACTACCACACTCCTGCACCGATCCCTTGCCCTTGAAGACTGGCGTAATAACACTCAGCCTCCACTGGTTTGGGATTTTACCGGTGAGGAGGATACGGTTATAAAGATTTGCGAGGATGCCCACACCACGGGCACCCATTGCCTTCCAAGCCTCGATGGGGACTTCGTCGGGTCCGACAGCTTTCCGGTTCTTCATGTGACGAATGGCAGTCTGAACTTCAGCAGGCGTTATCGGTGGCACTAGTCCTAGATTTGGAGGGAGATCTGGTGGCTGCACCTCTTTATGCTGCTTATTCAGCAGATCGTGGAAGTATGAGCGCCATCTCTCCTTCACCGCGACTTCATCGTACAACAGGTTTTTGATGAGGTCTTTGATGCAGCGGCACTTGGTTATAGCCTGCACCGCTTTGGCCCTGGAGCGCGCCAACTTGTAGATGAGCTTTTGCCCCTCAGACGATTCCAACTTGTTGTATAGCTGTTGCAAGTGTTCTCGTCTGGCCCTGGCTACGGCTCTCCTAGTGGCGCGTTTAGCCTCTTTGTACTCGTCGTGGTCTTCGGGAGATTTGGACGCTTGCCACTTTTTAAAGAGGGCTTTCTTCACCCTGATCTCCTTCTGGACTGTGTCGTTCCACCACCAGGTGTCCTTGTCACACTTGCGTCCACCCTTAGACGTGCCGAGCACTGCCTTCCCCGCCTCAAGGATAGCTGCCTGAATCTTGTCCCAGCTATCTTGCACTGGTTCGTCTACAGCATTAGTGCACTTATCACCGATAGCTGAGACGAAACTCTGGGACTTGGCTTTATCAAGCAGCCACCACTTGATTCTGCGTTGGCCGCGCTCAACTCGTTTGCCTTTGGGTTTTACGCGGAGGTCCATGACAAGGAGACGGTGTTGCGTAGTGAGACTCTCCCCGGGTATAACCTTGCAGTTTGCTACCCTACTGATGCTGTGCCTCCTAGTGAGCAGGAAATCGATCTGGGTAGCGCGCCCCCCACTCTTGTAGGTGATAAGATGTTCGGGCTTCTTTTTGAAGTATGTGTTCACGATGGCAAGATCAGCAGCCGCACACGTTCTGAGGATATGCTCACCCTCTGGGTTACGGCTACCGTATCCATAACCACCGTGGACACGCCCAAACTCCTCACACCCACCACCCACATGACCGTTCAGGTCACCACCCAGAACAATCTCCTGCGACAGCGGAATGTCACGGAGCACTCCCCCGAGTTGGTTCCAGAACGAGATCTTTTCGGCTTCGCCACACCCAGACTGTGGAGCGTAGGCACTTATCAGGTGGGTTACAATCCCATCGACAAGCACCCTCACAACCATAAGTCGGGCGCTATGGCGTTTCACCTCCAAGACGTCATCCCGAAGCCCCCGGGAGAGCACCACGCCCACCCCGGCCTGCCCATCAGGAGCACCTGTGTACATCAGCTGGTAGCCGTCTCCAATGAGCTTGGAGCTACTGCCCTCCCACCGAGTCTCCTGCAGGAACGCCACGGCCACCCTCCGCCTGGAGAGTACGTCGGCCAACTCCCTCGCGCGACCAGTTAACGTGCCGATGTTCCACGTTGCGAAGCGGAGTTTACGGGGATCGCGATTTTGGCCTATCTTCTTTAGCCGTGCCCGGCTCAGGCACGGTAGCCCTCGTCCACTTGTCACAAGAGGCGGGCGACACTCCTGCGCGCCGTTTTGCGGCGGCGCCCTATCCCTCGCGCGATCCCTTACATTGCCTATCATGATTTGGCTAAGTTTTGGCCTTTCCGGGGGCGACTGCCGTCTGACCCCCCAACCCTGAAGGGAAAGCCAGCGCCAGAGCCTCGTCCGTTTTTCAGCAGGTGCACCGGCTTGCAGGTGAGGTTGGCTTGGGTCCCGAAGATCTTGGTGGGACCCCTAAGCACCCCTAATTGTTCTAACAATCATTCAACAATAATTCATGACTGATGGCATGAATGACGCTTGCATGAGCGTAAATATTATGTATTGTATATTGTTAATATTATGTATTGTATATGTATTGTAGTATATATTTTAATCTTGACTCGTAACTTGATTATATACTTTTTTTTTCCTGCGGAAATCCCGTCGGATACCCCCCTGCCGGAGCCGGAAGGGGAGGTTATGTCGGACTCGAACCGACTAAAACCGCACGCCGACTGTGGGTCGTGGTGCTAGGCCGGAGGTGAGGTTGTCATCGACATATCCTTCGCACCCCGGCTGACCCAGGGCCATCCCTTACGGTCTAGCCCTCCTCGGGAGGGGGACGCCATGGCCTGCTTCTGCTGGGGTGGGCGGCGGCTCCACCCGTCACCCCCAGGCCCGCGCTCATGGGGGACGGAGGTCAGTCAGTGCCCTCCGACGCCCGAGTTGCTTGCGCGCGCGGGCAGCGCGGTTCGCGAGTCTCGCTCGCTCGCGCCGCCTCTCGCGCTCCGCCGTCTCCTTCACGACCATTACCCGCTCGCTGAAGGAGACGCCGGCCGCCCACGCGTCCGCACAGCGGACCAACTTTATTATATACTTAAAATTGTCATAGTTCCTTCTTCTTTCTAAAAAAATATTGTACGCTGCTCTATCATCTCTTTTGCTTCTATCCATCCGAAGGTTAGCTTGAAGAAATCGCTGTCAGCGATAAGGCCGCCCATTGTGCATTATACATTTGTATAAAATTGTTTGTCTATACTTTCATGGTGTACAATAAAGATTTTTTTTAAATAATATTTATTAATATTACCACCGCTCTTCTGTAGAAAAAAAATGGTATTAATTTATTTGTTGCTCAGGTGAACGTGTTCCTGACAAATACCGTAAATCCACACAGAAGTACTATGAAGGTGGCGCGTCAAGCAACCTTCAGACAAGTGAATCAGGAACAGCGGCGGACGACAAAATGGCCGCCATGTTGCACGAACGTGAAGAGATCTCGTCTGAATACAACAAATGCACAAAAAATAGGTCAAGCTGCAAAACAGAAAAGAAAATTAATAAATTTGACTCGTTCTCATGTGACATTTGTCAAAAACGTTTCTATCGAAAGTACCATTTAGATAGGCATATGCTAATACACACTGGTGAGAAACCTTATCAGTGTAATGTATGTAAGAAATATTTCAATACAGAAGGTAATTTAAAAGTGCATACTCGTATTCACGCGGATGAGAAACCTTATCAGTGTGATGTGTGTAAAAAATGTTTTATTCGTAAGGATGTTTTAATTAGTCATCTGCGTACCCACACAGGTGAGAAACCTTATAAGTGTAACGTATGCAAGGAGTCTTTTATTCAAAAGAGGACTTTATATATCCATATGCGTTCACACACTGGCGAGAAGCATCCTTTTCAATGTAATATTTGTAATAAATATTTCAGTACGAAGTGTAGTTTAGATACGCACACTCGTATACATACGGGTGAGAAACCTTATCAGTGTGATGTATGTAAAAAATGTTTCAGTCGCAAGCATACTTTAGATACTCATATGCGTACTCACAATGTCGAAAAACATTCATATCAGTGTGTTATTTGTAAGAAATATTTCCGTATGAAGAGTTATTTAAATAGACACACTCGTAGACACACGGGTGTGAAACCTTATGAGTGTGATGTCTGTAAGAAACGTTTTATTGAAAGGAGTCATTTAAACGCTCATCTTCGTACACACACGTCCTAGATCCTTAATAACTTCCATAACCCACTTACTCTATAGGCTTGGTTGTGCCAGAAATTCTAGATCGATAACGTGCTTATAGGTGTATAGGTCTGCCAGAATCTGAGGAGGCTGTCAAATTTGGGAGTATTAATTAGGCAAAAGAAAAAAAACATGATAAATGTATGGGAATAATGTTCAGGTGAAAGGAAAAATGTGTCATTCACCAAATTAATACTCCCAGATGATTTTGCTATCGTAACTGTGTCTGTGCCCTAACTCTTTTATTTTTTTATTGTATATTTAGTTCAGCTATGATGCATTTTAGGTTTACTTTAATTTAGTTTATGCAGTTGTTATAGTCGGTTTTTTATAAATTGTTCCTATGTAAGCTCAACACTATGGACGAAGTTATTATGACGAATTACTATCGAAAATACTTTCTGAAGGACGGTACTGTAGACATTTGTCGGGCATACCACCGCTCTGGAGAATCATTTAGACACATTATTTCTCGTTGTTTTCGTCCTAGAGTATTTGCACAGGCCCACGTCTTAACCAAGACCATTGTATATCAGTAATTTACCTTGAAATACGATCTTGTGATTTCGAGGGTGTCATACTACAGGCACAGTCTAACGATTCATACTACATACAGTCGGTCAACGAAGCCGTCTAGACAGAGCAATCGTGCGGGGGCAGGGGAATGGTGGGGGACGGGGTATTACTCGGTACGCCCATACATTTTACTCGGTACTAAGGATTCAGGGCTGTCTCATTTTTGTAATCACACTAATCACGTGATTTTTTTTCAAGGCTCGTTTTGTTTGTTAAAATTGTTTTTTTTTTCGTTTTCTATATTTAGCTATCCAAGATGGCGGACACGAAATTTTCACAAAAATCGATATGGGTATCGTTTTCAGGGTTTTTGGGGTCGCTGATTGCGAATATAACATCCATTTCGCGATCCAAGATGGCGGACTCGAAATTTTTACCAAAATCGATATGGGTATCGTTTTCAGGGTTTTTGGGGTCGCTGATTGCGAATATAACATCCATTTGGTGATCCAAGTTGGCGGACTCGAAATTTTCACTAAAATCGATACGGGTATCGTTTTCAAGGTTTTCGAGGTTGCTGATTACGAATATGTTATTCATGTAGCAATCCCAGATGACTGGATGGATGATATATTCGTAATTAGCAGCTCTGAAAACTGGGCGAAATGTGGGTGCTAGCACCTCTGCCTACCCCTTCGGGGAACACAGGCGTGAGTTTATGTTATGTTTTGTTATGAAAACCTCCAAAACGATGCTCATGTTGACTTTCTGGGAAATTTCAAGTCCGCCATCTTGGATCGCTAAATGGATTTTATTATACGTAATTAGTCAACCCGAAAACCTTGATTTGTTTTTTTTTAAATTTCAAGTCCGCCATCTTTGATCGTCGGTAACATGGTCGTCAAGCCCGATAGCAGACAATTGCCGGCAGGCAATAATACGATGGGAAACTGTCGACTCCCAACTGATCGTGTGTAGCCGCAAAACTGACAGCAGGGCATGGCCACCAGGCCAAAATCGCTTTCGTGTGTGGGCGCTGTCGACTTAGGACTGCAGGCCGCCCGATACGATTTGAAACTGCAGGCAAACTGATCGTGGATAGGCTCCTTAAGAATATATCATCAATTTAGCGATCCCGGCGATTAGCGAAATTCGAATTCGAATCCGAATCCAACCCCGAACCCGAACCCGAATATTATATTAAATTATCCAAATTCAAGTCGGAATCGAAATAGAAATTCGAAATCGAAAACGAAATCGAATTTGAAACCGAAATCGAAACCAAAATCCAAAAACTCAGACTCAAAATATTACGTTTGCTTGATCATAATTAGTTGAGTAGAACCGGAGATATAACCAAAAGTCGCAATAGCCGACATCCATGCGAGCGGAGCCGCGGGCGTCACCTAGTAATATAAATTAGCGTGAGTTGATGTGCCTTGACAGAACAAAGAGAACGAATAGGAGTTATATATAGAATATTACAGAAAAATTATATATAAAAACTGAAGTGACAACCCTGACAAAACTGCAAAAGGCGGCATTTCCGCAAAAATCAAACGCGATGAACTACTGTAAGATCTCTCGTTATACTGTGCTACAGGTATGTGCCCGACCCAGTTCTCGAAAATGGTCTTGTTACATTTTATTGGGATATATCTAGATTAGATTGATTGTATTGTCACCAATATGCCTCATATACCTAATGGTAATAGAATGAGTGAAGCTCCTTGCAGTAGGTACTCCTTGACACAGCACGCAATCTCATAGCATTAAAGAAATAAATAAAATAGTAAACTAATCATTTGACAAACTTTCATTTCTAAAACATATTACTTTAAAAACAATCGTTTGATAAAATACAGTTTCCGCAAATGTTTTACTTCGCAAATATTTAACTAGTCAAAATATTATTATAATAATGTTTATTTGACTAAACAATTCGTTAGTCAAATTGATGTTTTTAATTCTGTCTACTTTCCTAATAAAAATTAGTTTCTGGCGCTCCGCCGGCAGCTGCCGCGCCACGCTCGCTTCGCACGCTCGGCTCGCGCTTTGTTGTGGTCACAGTTCTAACCTAACCTGACCTACTTGTCTGGTAGCATCTCGTTTTGTGAATATCATAGTTATTTATTCGAACGATTATGAGTCCGCGTTTCGGACAGACCGTGCCACGCCGCGCCGCACGAAGTGTGAGAAAAATTGAACGGTGGCTTCAACGGGCGCTAACGCAGACGGCGCACATTTTGGTCGGCAATCTGCATTCATTAGGGGTGGGCGTAGAGTACGCGATCTATTGTCATGGTGCCAGAGATCGATATAACGATAATCGATAATCAATTTCCATAGCGTCTACGTCCCTACAGTTCTGCCGACAGAATCGAAGATGTGCGTGGTGTGCGATGAGTCTGAAAAATCCGCGATTGACTTTTTGTGCGCCATGCAGACATTCATTACGTCCTATATTTGCATAGGCTCTATTTTCACAGACTATCGTCTGCGCTGCACCTATATGTTGGACCAAATAGGTATGTGCTAGAGTCTGGCCAGCGAAAAATCAAGGGGTTGCAACACTGACTATACACCGAAAGGGTTTGACGCATTTGGTGCACATCTTAACTTGTACACCATGCTCAAATGGTGAACTTAGCAACTGGTGCACTTCTCGATTGGTGCATTTCGCAAATGGCACTTTTTAAGATGAGTGGACATTTGGAAAAGTTGTCTAAAAATGAAAGTATCTTTGGTTTTACCTATAGTACGATTTTTAATTCGAGTCAGGACATGGTAGCTGAGTGGGAGCTACGACTTGGACAGATAAGACCCATCATGGTGGAATGGCTAAAGAGGCCACACGGCAGCCTCTCGTACCGGCTGACCTGCGTCAGCCGGTACGAGAGGCTGTGATTACCGGACATGGGTGTTTCAGGAGTTACCTCCGAAGGAGCCAACGTCCGAGTGCCATCACTGTGATGCGAGCGAGGACACAGAGCTGCAAACGCCGACCGAGTGCCCGGCGTGGGATACGCCGAGGCGGGTCCTAGTGGCGGCTCTGGGAGTCCTCACCCTCGCCACATTGCTCACAGCGATAGGGTACGATGCGCAAATGCTTGGGGTGCGGCCGCCTCCTTCTGCGAGCAAGTAATGCTCGAGAAGGAGGCGGCCGGTCGGGTCCGGACTAGACTCCGGGCCCGGGAAGCCCGCGAAGAGCGAAGGCGAACCGGACGTCGGAGGTCGCAGAACGACTTCCGTCCTCCATGAGCGCTGGCCTGGGGGACATATCCCTCGCACCCCGGCTAAGAGTGGCTCTTCCCGTATGGTTTGTTCTGATGGAGCCCAACCAGATCTCGTGGTGGGCGTTAAAGTCCCCCAAAAATACCAATTCGGCGTTCGGAAACCACTCCTGTGCATCATCTGCCGCCTGACTCAGGTATTCAAAGAGTCGAGTTATGGCATGTCCTGTATGGTAGCGGTAGATCTGACTCGTGGAGCCATTAGCGTTCATTTTTTCAGCATTATTCCGAATTTAGCTGTTATATATTAAGTTAAATATCTCATTGTATTCACATGGTATATAGGACACGTTACATCGTTATATAGGATACGTTACCATGGGTCTAGATAGCGTTGTGTAGAATCTTGTGTTGTGGAATGTTATTACTATTATTACATACTAGCTTTTGAAACGTTTATTCCCAGCTTTTATAATAAGATGGTAAGATCCATATTTAATAATAATAAATATTCCACAACATTCTACACAATGCTATCTAGACCCTATCTCTTATAGCTTGTGTTATGGAATCTAGAATGCGGATAAACATACTTATATACTTTTTTTTTGTAAATACATACATATTATACCATTCTCCAATGATATTGTTTAATACATACCTATTGCATATTTACGCTTTCATACCTATTATAATAAAGTATGACTAGAATGTCATAGTCTATCTGCGGCGTGGCGGTAGTGCACGCGACTGCCACGCAGGAGGCGCGGGTTCGATTCCCGCCCAGTGCAAATATTTGTATGCATGAATATGGCTATTTGCATTGGTCTGGGTGTTTCTATGTATAATATGTATACAGTATGGATACGACATATAGGCATTAATTGAAGCCACATACTTGGTACCCTGTTAGCATGAAACGGCCAAAGTTTGAACAAAATCGGTCAAGTATTAAGGTCAGAAACAAGAGTTTTAATTTTAGTGAATTTTGATCAGCTGTGAACACTGTAGAATAGCAGTTTTCAATGAACTTTAAATTCTCTTTCAATTGTATGCCTACGTATAAGGACTCTTTCACACTCGACATCCACGCGGTACGGCGATAGACGCGCGTTGCGCGCGCGCCTATGTATTTAACGCGGAATTGACCGGTTCGATCACTGAGTGGTTATGCGTATGCGCGTGTGAGGCACCGCATCTCCGCGCGGACGGCATGGCCGGGTCAAGGGGCAGGCAGAGGATAGAGGATCTTTCGACCTCGCGGTCGATGATGTACCGCCGTAAACCGCCTATGCTTAATAATTTCACCAGTAGTGTTTATGTTTATTGATCATGAATACTTTGAACTTTACATACAGGAAAAGACCGACTCGAAATTGTTACACATTTTAAGATAAATTTATTTCTACATTCACGATTCAGATTTAATTCAGAACAAAATGTAAGCGAGTGTGTAATCGGCATTAGAAACGATAGTCGTACAATTTTTATTACTATTAGGGTTACCATCCGTCCGGGTTTCCCCGGATTTGTCCTAGTTTCGACGCAGTCCTCAAGAGTCACGACCCTAAGTTGGGCGCTGTAGTCTTTCATCTCCAAAATGCTGTTACGGAGCTTCGGAGAACACTATGACCACTCCTACTTGTCCATGTGAGTCCATCAGCTAGTAGCTGTCGCCAATGAGTTTTTTTTTAATAACAGACACGTCAATTTGTTTTCCAGAAACGGTGTACACTGTAAGGTATGAAAGAAACTTTATCCCACGCACACTCAGGCGGTGGAATCAACTCCCTGCTATGAGTCTCCCAAGGGACTAGAACATGAGGTTCTTCAAAAAGGATATTGGTCTTGCATACATCCATATGCCACGGTAATAACTTTCTATCAGGTGGGCCGTGTGCTTGTCTGCCACCTTAGTAGTACAAAAAAACTTCTTGTCCTGATTTGATTCAAGATATGGAAAACCTAATTACTATATAATAGAAATTGTAAAATGCGACGTTGCCGCACTGTGTATTCATTCAAATATTCATTCAGCAAATTCGTAAAAATACGACTAAAAAGAGAGAGAAATAATGCTTTGAGATGCCGCACATAGGAGTATTGCCATGTTGAATCCGGTCAAAATCATTTAGCTTATTTAATAATAAAATATGGTAATACGATTTAATATAACCTTTAATGATATTATAAAGTACAAACATAATAAAAAACACGTTTTATTAACTTAAGTTTATAAAATAATCTTAATTGTCCATTTCTTCTTCATCATCTTCATCTATATTTTCGTAACGGGTATTTTTTTCTTTTGTTGTTGATGGTAAAGATGGCGGCGCAATTGCGACCATTAGCTCAAGCGCCTCTTTTGAAAAACTCTTTCTCTTGAATTGTGGTTTTGGCCGTATGGAGCTTAAATAAGGATCGGAACTTAATAACAATCTGTTAATAATATCTCTGTTGCAGTCTTCTCTAGAAAATTTTCTAGAGAAGTCGAGCCTGTACTGCCTAAAGTTTTTATTCCGGGCCTCAGCCGCCTCCTCCGACAGTTGACCAATAGGTACGATAGCGTGGCTTATGACTTGAGCTCCATGAATCAATACTTTGTGGATTGTAGGTGACATTGGATACCATTTATACAGATCAGTATATAACTGTGCTGTTGTCTGGGCGTAAGAATCAAACTTTTCAACGTCTATACTGATTCCGCTAGCAATTACCTCTAAGATTACTCTAAATCGTTTGATGAGGTCTAAATTAACTCCAGTAATTTGAGATGACATTTCTGGGTCTGCAAAAAACCTTCGTGATGTGTTCCCATCATTGGTGTTCCCAAATCCTGCTTTAGGCACGTCCACGAGCAGTCCCATGTGTTCCCTAAAGTTTTTTTGAATTCCCTCTTTTGTTACCTTAACGATTTTTTTTTCTACTGGTGTACGTGCCTGCCATTTTTTTAATGGGAGTTTATAAGCGAGGTGGAGCAGGGACTCAAAAAACCTTATTCTGGCGTGAAGCACAGATAGTCCAAACTTCAAAACTTCGGCATTAACATCCTGCACTTTTTTTAATTCATTAAAATTTTTTGAAGTCTGTCCACAAATATAACAACGCATAGTTGATGCTGTGTCGGTAGCAGCATTGCATACTTTGCCATCAATCATTGTGAATAGCATTGTGTGTTTTATTCTCAATATTCCACCAGGAGCTGTAATTTCAGTTTTCGATAGATTCTTTGATTGACTATCAACATAACTTATCTCCTCTTTAGTGATATCTTTTGATTCACTGATAAATCTGATCCGTATTGGTCTACAGAATCTAACTAATGACGGCATGGGATTTTGCCAAATTAATTTAGTTTCTCCATCTATATTAGCAACCAGTCGCAAAGGAACTAGGGAACTTTGAAATAAATTTGCGTCACTATCTGAGCTGTTTTGAAACTTTTGCTTGAACTGCGACTGCTGGGATCCATCGCATCCCCATTTAGATATCAGTTCCATATTTTCTCTTTCTTCCTTTGTACACGTTTCTATCACTTCTGCAAGGTATTTGTACAGACGAGATGCTGTGTGATCTAGTAATCCTTGCAGTTGGATTTCCATACAAGTTTCAGTGACGCGTATTGTTTCTTCCTTGGGGTAACAATCCTTTTTTGCCTTTTGAATTAATGAGTAACATGGATAGATACTCTTATCAGCATTATAAAGGATTTCCCATTGCCTTCTTGTAAAGTCACCTTCAACAAAAATTGACAGTGCCTCTTGTGGTGTGTGCTTTTTTACAATTATTTGGTTTTAGGATAAAGTGTAAGATTTACGAACTTTCGACGCTCTTGTTGGTGTTGCCATGATTTCTTTTATCATTACTGAAGCATCAGTGTTTCCTATATTGCGTTGACTGACTCCAGCTGCATATATTAGCTCTCCAGCAGGTATTTGCTTCCGTATCTCACTAGTTTTTCGTCGTTTACTTCGCTCACATAAGTTTTCAAACGATTTTGTTGGCCGACCCGGTTTATACGTAGCCTTTGCACTAAATTTCTGCAACTGTATTGTTGATTTAAGCCATTTGTCGTTATTACGTAAAAAACGCTCTTCTTTGCGACTTGCTGCAACCCATTTTTGTTTAAATTCAGTCTTAAAAACTCTCAGAGTACGATCCAAGATAGTTTTTTTATCATCAGGGCATTGGGTTATTTCAACTAATTTCGTTCCCAAAAACTCCAACTTTTCTTCGATTTTCTTTCCTTTACAGTCACGTATGATGTCGTACAAAGCTCTTCTGGTAAAACTTATTGTTGATTCTAAATTATCTGAAAATAAAAAATAAAACAACATAAAGTCAAATATACCGACATTTTACTCTAGCATCTTAAAATAGTTGAAAATAAAAATGGCGTGCGTAAGCGCGGCAAATTTTTATCGTATTTACTAAAACATATACTAGACAACATATTAATCGTAATATAAACGTTTGACAAGCCTTGACAAATAAACAAAAACACGATTGAATAAAATATTTTACACAGTTTACTTCTAATTTTCGCTTCATCTTACTGATTTTTTATAAAACACTTATATGATACACATAGTATTTAATTATTGTGTTGAAATAATCTACGTACCTTGTACTTCCATAGTCACAATGTTTTTTTTTCACTATTTATCACACCAAACGTACAGTTCAAACTTCAATGCAGTGAAAAATTCAAACGCCGAGAACAAAGACATGCGGTTTAGACAACGACTGGGTTCCGACTGCTTGAGCGGGGCGGGGCGACTACCTGAGTTACTAATGTGACCCTTTTTAAGTGGATAGATTATTAAGCTGTAAAAGTGTGTGGTTTTAACAAGTTTTTATTTAACTTCGTAATTTCGACTTTTGACCGTATTTTAGTTGAAAATACTCCTATGTGTGCCGCCAGGTTTAGGGTAAAGCACCCGTTTATACGCCTGTCTGTTAATCTAGAAGAACAATAGTTGATTATGATTATGATGACTGATGACATAAAAAGGTATTCGGATTGATAAGTAGATACCTATCAATTAACGTAGATTACTTACACTTTGTTTTTTATTTTTAATTATTTATTCCGCAATAAATTCGTTAAATTATAATTAATAATAAGTAAT
This sequence comes from Eilema sororculum, assembly GCA_914829495.1. Lineage (NCBI taxonomy): Eukaryota > Metazoa > Arthropoda > Insecta > Lepidoptera > Erebidae > Eilema > Eilema sororculum. Next base: position 11,710,491 of record OU618559.1, read on the forward strand.
GTAATGAAAAATTGAAAACGCACATAATATCTTTGCTAATTTAGTCATCATCATCATCTACATAAAGGCGTTAGTCCTGATTGCATCCGAGGCCACGGTGCCCTTGGAGCTCAGGGTCCGCCTGATTTACGATTTGACCAGTGACCGCGAGCACGCGCGCATGTTCGCATCGAGATTTTATTCGACATAGTTTTTTAGAGTGAAATTGATACTAATTAACTTTTATGTATTTTTAAATAGTGTTATTTTCAACTATTATAATAGTAAGTATTTATTTCGTGTTGTGCCATCCAGTGTGAGTGTTTTCTTCATAACTATTGTGTATTTTGAAATTGTGTGTTATTTAAAACTATTATTACCTATTGTATTTGTTATTGTGCCATCCACGTGTGTCTGAAATTCAAGAAGCACTGCGCAGCCGAATTATTGAGGCATTTGACAAATTGAAAGCTATGGCTGGCTTCGGATCCGAATCGAAATCTGCCGAGTTCGGGACAATATTGTTCGGCGATGTAATTTGTGTATTCAAGCAAGTGGCGGACATTTTGAAAATTTCAAAAATTTAAATTTACAATCTACAGTGTTATTAAAATTCTGCGTACTATACAACTTCCTAAACTCAGAAAACTGAATTCAGGAAGCTATTTAGGAAAAGAAATTCAGTCACCGAAGCTCGCGATTACACGTTCTCTAATTTAGGATCCTAAATCATTTTTGAAGGACGAGCGGCAAGGGACGGACGTGTCGACTGTCGAGTGAATTGCGACAAAATGCCCTCAATACTATAAAAAAAAATTTATATTGCCATAACCCTTGCGGTTAGCTTAACGACGAACGATTTTTTTCTTTCATAATCAATTTTAATAATTAGCATACTACATGCTGTAAAATTTCATTCAAACATTTGGGCGGAGTAATCAAAAATCAATTAATAAAATGAATGACAGATCATTCATTGGTTCCGATAGCATTGCTCGTAAGAGCGTCGGTAGATTGCTCCACCATCGCCTTAAAGACGGATACAGATTGGTTTGGGCGTGAGTCTGGTAGCTAGGTGGTAAAAGCATTCTCCCTGTAAAAGAAGGATCGCGGGTTCAAATCCCGCCTGGACCGATCATATAATTTTTCCTTGATCGATTTGAATAATTAGCATACGAGATGATGTAAAATTTCATTTATTTCGTCGGTACATACGCAATATTATATTGGGAGGGAAAGACAAACGTGCGCTCTTGACGGCAGGCGAGCGGCGACTGAGCGTCCTGAATTTAGGAAACGTAATTACACTCATCCGATTTAGCCATTTAGGACGTCGGAAACCATTCTTTTCCTAAATAGCTTCCTAATTAGGAAGCTTTGCTTCCTAAATGCAATAACAACACTGTTCACAAATAATGCAACACTGTTCTAAATTCAGAATTTCCTAAATGAATTTAGGAAGATGTAATACCCCTTTTAACCTGTGATTCTACGGAATCTGGTGGTACCTACTTACGTACGTAGGTACGTGAGCGCGCCAACCGGCGGCACGGCCCGGCGCCGTGCTTTGTTGCCGCTCCGCTGTTCCGGGTAAGTTGCCTACTACACTACCTCCCTATTGTCGTAAACCGTGCGTATGTGTATGTGTGTAAAGGCGTGTGCGTATTTATTAATGACCCAGTAACTATCAATGACATTATACGAATGATTTCATTTTCAACATTTACTTTGATAATTATTTTGTTAGAAAATTTCGGTTTTCTTAAATTAGGGAATTTAAGTTTAAATTTAGTTTGGTAACATTCCTACGGACCAGGATGGTTAGCGGTTTTCGTAAATGCCTATATGTCGTATCCATACTGTATATTTAGAAAAAAAAAGTATATAAGTATGTTTATCCGCATTCTAGATTCCATAACACAAGCTATAAAAGCTTACCATATGGGTCTAGATAGCGTTGTGTAGAATGTTGTGGAATATTTTTGTATCAGTGACAGTTGCACTTGTCATTTTACTGACTCGAATTAAAAACCGTACTATAGGTAATTTTCTTAAAAATACAATCAACAAATACCTTATGTCACACGAAAGTAATAAATAAAATATGTAAGAAAGATTTACCTGCTGCAAAATAATTACAACAAAACAAAAATAATTTTAATTACACTCTAACCACAATCGATATATTCCCTTTATGTCGATTCCCGTTATGTCGAGCCAAAAACCTTATCTCGCTTCTATTACCTCTATGTCGAGTCTACGTTTTCTGTCCCATTTCTATTCCCTTTATGTCGAGCTTCTGTACCACGCTTCTATTACCTTTATGTCGAGTTTATAATATCAGTACAGTCAGATTAAAAATACCCTTTTTACTGAAAAGTTCATTTAATAAACGTCCCTACTAGACTTTAGATGATTAACTGAATTTTAATGACGTGCAGCTGTACCTACTGGTGTTTATAAATAATTCAACTACAGCAGTATTAAGACGTGTCGTCGGTGTATCTAAAATATTATAATATGTAATTTATCGTACATTCATTAGCGGAATTCAAGTTTGAAATCGGGCCGTATTCTCCTAACTAGTTTTTTTAAAATAAAGGATTCGTCAATCACGACAGCCTCCGTGGCGTGGCGGTAGTGCACGCGACTGCTACGCATGGGGCGTGGGTTCTATCTCCGCTCAGTGCAAAAAGTTGTATGCATGAATATGGCTGTTTGCATTGGTCTGGTCGTGCCTCGGAGAGCACGTTAAGCCGTCCCGGTTGTCATATCAAACATCTATGGCAGTCGTTACGGGTAGTTGGAGCCCTCAAAAGTCCAACCAGTCTAACTTGGAACTTCGATATCGCCATTGGTCATCGGATAATTCGTTGTGGAGGTCGCTTCACGGAAAATATCGAAATTCAGCCGCATCACAGTTAGACTAGAAAGCCAACCCCAACTGAGTTGGGAAAAGGTTCAGAGAATGATGAACGGATGCGTCAATTAGACTTCACCCCGCCTGATGGTAAGCTAAAGACAAAGTCTCAGAAAAGAGGGTTACTATTACAAACACGTACTATGTTAACAATAGTGGCCTCTCAGCGAGACGGCCTCATCAGATGCCTTTTCACGCCCCACTTAAAGGACCCGGGACTGTAGGAAGAAGGAAACACGTGAGTTCCATGTCTTAGTGATGTGGCATAAGAATGAGTCACTAAAACGCTTTGTTCTAGCAGGTATATTTTGCACCGTATACGGATGGCATCTTAGCCCTGCGCATGTCGTCCTGTGAGAGAAAGCAGACGGTGGGAATAATTGGAAAAGCTCATCAGAACATTCACCATGTAGAATTAAAAAGAAATACATCTCTACAAATCTGCGAAGGCTCGAGGGTGTTCGTGACCTCAGGATTCCCAATAATGCGGACCGAACGTCGCTGCAACCTGTCGAGAGCATCTAGAAATTACTTTGCGGAGCCATCCCAGAGATGTGAGCAGTAATCTACTCAGGAACGAATTTGGTTCTTGTATAGAAGACACCGCTGCTCCGGAGTGAAAAAAACGTCTCACTCTGTTCAGGACTCTAGAGTTTACGCGAGGCTGATTTGATGATGCTCTCGATGTAGTTTTTGTTATTCAGTTTGAAGTGAACATCCATACCGAGGATACTAAGGTGATCCTGCAGGGGCCGTGGCGTGGCCTGAAGAGTGGGAAGGGTAAGAAAAGGAGATACCTTTGCTGTAAACGTGCATGCGTGGCATTAAACTCGACTAGGTTCTCAGCGCCCCATTGAGAAATGTGGTCCACGATCCGGTCCAGCTCAGTGACAAGATGCTGCCTTTTTTCCGTGATTGATCAGACTGCTTGGCCGCAGGATGTACGTAATAACTCGCGTGTAAAGTGCTGTCGTACCGTTAGAAAGCATGTCATTGATATGCAGAAGAAAGAGAGTGGGAGATAAGACGGAAGCCTGTGGCACGCGAGCATTTACCTGCAAGAACTCTGAAGCTCGTCCATCACAAAGGACGCGAATACGGCGCCTCTGCAAGAAGCTTGCAACCCAGTTGCACAGTCTAGGAGGCAGGCCAAAGGCTGGTAGCTTGGAAAAAAGCAATTTGTGCCATACCCTATGGAAAGCTTTGGCGATATCAAGACTAATTGCCAGTGACTCGCCGTGCTTTTCCACAGCCTCACGGTACGTGGTACGTGACCCACCTTTGGGGTGAGACTGACCGTTTCGGTCTGAAACCGTATTGTTGGTCACTAAGCAAGAAGTTATCTTCTAGGTGGCGCATAAGCTGTGTGTTAATGATGTGCTCGAACACCTTGCACAGCACTGAGGTGACGGTTATGGGTCGATAGTTGGCTGGACATTCGCCTCCTTCCAAGCCGAAGGCATTGTACCCGAACTGTAGGACAGTTGGAACAGCCGCGTTAGCATAGGAGACAGCTCCGCTGCACATTTTTTAAGTACAACCGCTGGAATACCATCAGGACCGCTGGCTTTCCGGGCATCGAGTGATTACATTACTGCACAGACATCGCGTTGCCTGATACGGATATCACGCATTGCGTGGTCACTAGTGGGCAGTGTCCGTGGTTGCATACCACAATCATCGACTCGGGAGTTGGCCGCAAAGAGATTAACCAGCAAATTGGCTTTCTCTTGCGGCTCATGGGCCAGAGATCCATTGGAGTTGCTCAGCGGGGGCTTTGTGGCTACAATGGGCACGGTGGAGCGGACCAGACAATGGTCGGAGTTACCTAAAGCAGCACTCATCGAGACACTCTACTGGTCCGGGCGACTCGTCAACAGAAGGTCTAGCAGAAAAAACACCTCTTCCCAAAAATTTCATCTCAGAAGCATGGTTGTCATTAGTAGAAAGTACACCTGAAGGCATTACCTTCAGGTGTACTTTCTAATAATGACCAAATATTCAATGAATAAGTAAAATCGCAGTGGATTAAGAATAATATCGATTTTTTTTGGGGCATCTGAAGGAAATGAAGTTTTGGTCGTAAAACAACATGGACACGGCATAAGAAATTATAGAGGCCAGAGACTCGTAAACTTTGCGTTCGAAAAGAAGCTCACAGACAATAATAAATACCTGCTTTAAGAAAATACCAAACCGAAACCACCTGAAAGACGCCGGGCGAGCTTCACAAAAACGAAATTGACTACATCCTCACAAACCACCCAAAATTATTTACAAACCTCGAAATTTTGAACCTGAACTACCCGTCTGACCATCGTGCAATCAGAGGAACACTAAAGCTCTCCAAACACAAACTAAGCAGAGCCCGATTTACCAGTAAAGGATGCCAACTTAAGAGTAAAGAATAAATAGAAAAGTATAAGGACAACATTAAATTAAAACTATCTGAACCAGCAAACTGACAAGTAAACAAAACGGTATAAAATTGTTATGATAAAATTAGCAATGCTATTTCTGAAAGCCTAAAATCCGCACAGATAAAAAAGAAAAATCAAAAACATAAAATACTAGAAGATAATACAGAAAAATTGCTACAAAGAAGAAAAGTACTACAGTCAACCAAAAACAAAACTCGTCCCATGAAAAACGAACTCTCTGCCTTATACAAAACCGTACCTACATAAAACAAGATTAAGACACTATAATGAGACACCTTTCTCCGGAGAATGGTTTGAAAATCTTAAACACAGTCTTCAAGAAGAAAAAAAGTAAGATGTGGACCTGGTTATCACCAGACGGGCTAATTAAAAATGAAATAGACTTTATAATGACGAATAAAAGCAGATATTTCTCAAACTTGACAGTCCTTAACAAATTCAACTTCAACACCAACCATCGAATTATTCGAGCAGAACTGATGACGAACCCGCCAAAAATCCCAAGACCAAGAAACAATATGATAAACACAAAACCTACCAAATACCAAACAGCACAAATGGCAAATTCTATAACGAAAAAACTTACAGAATACAACAAAGAGACAACAAACATGAAGGTGCAAGAAAAATACAACTGGTTAGAAAAAACAATCAAAACAGCTATTCAACAGGGAAGTAATAAAAAGGACCTACCCAACGAATGGATGACTACCAAAACCATTAACCTACTTAATCAAAGATCTCACCTAATCAATGGAAAGAATACTAACTATAATAGAAAGCAAATAGCAAAACTCAGCAAAGAAATAAAAGAAAGTATTAGAAAAGATAGAAAACAGAAAAGAATGGAAACAATAGAGAGACACATTTTACCGACAGGAGGAATAAAAAAGGCATATAAGGAGTTAAATAGCAAAAAGGACTGGATCATACAGATGAAAGATAGTAATAACTTGAAGGAAAATAGAAGGCAAGGAATATTAGAAATTGCTACATCCTACTATAAGAAACTATATGAAAGCACTATTGTGGAAAAAGAAATAAAGTTGTTGGAAATCTCATCCGTACCCAGCATCATACAAGAGGAAATAGAATTCGCTATAGCAACGCAAAGAGACAATAAAGCTCCAGGACCCGACGGAATAAGTAACGAAGTACTAAAGGAAACGAAACATGCAATAACACCTGTTCTAAAAGACATATTCAATCATATTGTAAATACAGAAACGATACCCCAACAATGGACTGAATCTAATATAATCCTTCTGTACAAAAAGGGTGATCAATATGATATTGGAAACTACAGGCCCATAAGCTTGATGTCCAACCTGTACAAAATATTTGCAAAGATCCTACTCAAGCGAATGGAAAGACAACTCGATGAGCAACAGCCTATAGAACAAGCAGGTTTTAGGAAAGACTATTCAGTACTTGATCATATTCATGCTGTTAGGCAAGTCATCGAAAAATACACGGAATACCAACTCGAATATTACCTAGCATTTGTCGATTATAGCAAAGCATTCGACTCATTATTACACACAAACATTTGGGAGGTGTTAAAAGAACAAGGGATAGCACAAAAATATATAAGATTAATTAGAAATGTATACAAAAACAGCTCGGCGTGCATTCAATTAGAAAAGAAAGGAAATTCGTTTAAGATACAAAAAGGAGTAAGACAAGGAGATCCTCTCTCTCCAAAACTTTTTTCCGCTGTTTTGGAAATGATTTTTAGAAATCTTGAATGGGAAAACCTAGGTTTGAATATAGATGGCCGCACACTAACGCACTTAAGATTTGCCGATGACATTGTGTTATTCGCAAAAACGCCAGAAGATCTAAATATAATGTTAAATGAGCTAGCATCGGAGAGTGAAAAGGTAGGACTAAAATTAAAACCCGAAAAAACGAAAGTAATGACGAACGGAAATAAAAGCAACATAAACATAGGTGAGACACAAATAGGCTACGTTGAAGAGTATATATATCTTGGACAGCTGATATCCCCCAAAGATAACATAAACAAAGAAATCCAAAGAAGAATAGCAAACAGTTGGAAAAGGTATTGGAGCCTAAGCGAAATAATGAAAAACAAAAACCTTCATATAGCAACAAAAAGTAAATTATTCAATGTCTACATTCTGCCAACCCTAATATATGGAAGCCAAACATGGGCCTTATCAAAAAACACCACCGATAGACTTGCTATCTGCCAGCGAGCAATGGAGAGAAGCATGATGGGAGTAAAGAGGAGGGATAGAATAGGAAACATTAATATTAGGAGAAAGACCAAGGTACAGGACGTCACCCTAAAAATAAAAAGGCTGAAATGGAAGTGGGCGGGACACATGGCCAGAGGAAAGGATAAATGGAGCAAAATAATTACACGTTGGTACCCAAGGGAAGGCAAAAGGAAAAGAGGCAAACAACAAAAAAGATGGGACGACGATATAAGGCAAGTTGCAGGTACAACATGGAGTAGAGTAGCCATAGAGAGATCAGAATGGAGTAGGTTGGAGGAGGCCTTTGCCAATTGGCAAACGGACTTACAAAAAATAAAGAAGCATCAAATAGTCGAATATATTTAATTTTTAGAAAAAGAAACGGTGCAGTGGTTCTTTAAAAACATAATTGTATATTTTGTCCGAATAAAAGGCTTTATTATTATATTATTAATGAGACACCTACAGCTTTGCGGTAGCACGAAAAAACCATTTCAGGAACTTCGAAGAAACAACTGCTGGATAAAATAATTGAAAAACCTGAATAAAGATATATACAAACGAAGCGACATTGTACATACGGCCACGGAGTTTTATAGAAATCTATAGTTACAGTGACAACGATAACAACATAATATCAAATAACAACAAGGAAGGCCAATTTAAAGATTTTATAGAGATCAATGAAACCGAAGTCTTAGAAACATTAAAAAAGCTTAAAATAGAAAAAAGCCCAGGCTCCGACAACATCACAAACGAAGCACTGAAAGATGCGCAGTTAATTCTAGCTGCACCGATGGCCAAACTGTTCAACTTGATAATCCAACACTCAGTAACACCCACTCAATGGTCGGAAGCAAACATCACATTATTATATAAAAAAGGAGACCCCAAAAATATTGGCAATTACAAACCAATCAGACTGTTACCCAGCCTCTACAAATTGTTCTCTAAAATTATTAACATAAGAATAAGCACAACAATAGAAACAAAGCAACTCGTAGAACGAGCGGGCTTCAGGAAAGGTTTCTCAACAACTGACCACATCCACACAATGGAGTTAATCATAGAAAAGTATCAAGAACAACAGAGGACTCTATATATAAGCTTTATCGACTACCAAAAAGCTTTCGACTCCGTTTCACACAACAGCATATGGGAAAGATTGGCAGAGCAAGAAGCGGAAGAAGTATACATAAAAACTATCCAAAGTATATACAATAACAATAAAGGAAGGATCAAACTCGGGTCCATCGGCCCCTGCTTTCCCATAAAAAGAGGAGTGAGACAGACCCCCCTCTCTCCAACACCATTCATATCAATCCTGGAAAACATCATTGGCAAGTTGGACTGGTGCAGACTAGGAATCTATATAAAAGGTGAATATCTAAGCCATCTTAGGTTCGCTGACGACGTAGTACTTCTATCAGAGACGGCCAGCTAGATGCAACGCATGATTGTGTCTCTGCATCATGCTAGTGTTAAGGTGGGTCTGGAGATGAACCTAACTAATAACAAGATAATGACCAACACAAGCTGAAAAAATCCCATAACAATCAACGCAGAGCCACTAGAATATGTCGAAAAATATATATATATATATATATATATATATATATATATATACTTGGGAAAATTGTTAAGTTTTGACAAAAACAACGACAAACTAGAAATAGAAAGAAGGGTAAAATCAACATGGAACAAAATATATTGGAACCAAAAAGAAATTTTCAAGAGTAATATGCCGACAGATATCAAAACAAAAGTCATGAACTCAAGTCTCTTACCATGCCTGACGTATGGGTGCCAGACGTGGAAGTTCACCTCTAAAGCCACAAATAAAATAAGAACCTGTCAAAGGGGGCTAGGAGAATGCTCCTCAAAGTGAGGCATAATAAGATAAGAAAAACCATCGACAAAGCGATCGACGCCCCTAACGTATGCACTAAAACAAAAATGGAAATGGGCTGGTCATGTCGCGAGATGTACAGACCAGAGATGGACCACGAGAGTAACTTCGTGGAGCGGCCCAACAGGAAAGAGAAGCCGAGGAAGACCACTAACCAGATGGGAAGATGACCTCAGAAGGACAGCTGGTCCAAACTGGAGAGACTTAGCCCAAGATAGAGACGCATGGGCATCTTTGGAGGAGGCCTTTACCCAATCAGGGGTTCTTGCTGGCAAAACCCACTCGTAATCACCATTTTTTTAAATATTAAAAAAAGTATTAAAAAATCTAGCTACATACTTACATACATTTATTATATATTTAGTTTTTTTTTAATACTTTACAGGGTAAAACACGAAACCTGGTAAAAGCAAGAAATAAATGGCTTTATTTATTTATTTCTTGTTACAACGAACGCCACTGGACCGCAAACCCAGTAGAATGGTGTGGCATGAAAGCCTAAATAAAAAGCTCAACTAAAGACCACCTCTATATACTATAGAAAGAAAGAAAGATAGAAAAATATTTTATTTAAGTACCTCACGGTGTGCATTTCGCTAAAGCACACTTAGAGATGAGGCTAAAGAAGCTAGGTTTAAGGTAGAGCAGGTAAACGTCTATGAGTATAAATGAGTATAATGTCGACAATCAGAAGCAAAGAAAAAAACAGCTTGGCAATTGACATGCGTATAAATAAAATAGTAGAAGATTTTACAAGTAACAAAATTGTATGATTTATCTTAATCGCCTATCCACTATAAGATTTGCTAAGTGATAATTTTTTTAATTTTAGGTTGATAACGTAAATAATTTAAAAAAAAAATACTGTAAAACTTTATCCTGTACATTTACACTACTAGTGATTATAGGTACTGTGATTCCGCGCAATTTTCTTCATTTTTTCTTTCATAAGAACCTTCTCCTAACAATAACGAACACAACAAAAAAAGAATAAGCGAACTCGGTCCAGCTGTTCAGGCGCTATCTCGTGACCAAGGGAAATAGGGGTTCATTTTTATATAGATTGGCTTTTAATTTATATTCTGACTGTACTCGACATGACGGTAATAGGAAGCGTAAAATATTAATACTTTGGAGAACAATAGACTCCCAGACTCGACATAACGGGACTCGACATAAAGGGAACAAACCCTACAATCTAACATTTTTATTAAGTTATCATATTATATTAGACATGATTTAATATCAATAACTCTATAATATTATACTTAAACTGTACCTACTTCTTTTAGTTATAGTTATTATTATTAATTAAATAAATGCTTTAAATGAAATATTATTTTGCAAAAAATAAAAATATTAAGCATACATAGTGATAACGTAGTTTCATTATTTTTTTTCTTTTTTGAATGAAGTTTTTATAGCATTTATTATGCTAACTTTTAAGTTCGAATAACATTGGAAAAAATGAAATGCTCAAGTGAGACTCGAACTCACCGACCTTTCCCTTACAGGGGGACTGCTCTTCCAACTGAGCTATCGCCCTTATAGACGGATATAAAGAGAAGGAAAATTTGGAATGATTCAGGTGGTGCTCAATAGCTCAGTTGGCAGAGCAGTCCCCCTGTAAGGGAAAGGTGGTGAGTTCGAGTCTCACTTGAGCATTTCATTTTTTCCAATGTTTTTCGAAAATTATTTTTGTTGCGTTATAATTATTTTGCAGTAGGTAAATCTTTCTAACATTTTTTTATTACTTTCGTGTGACTTTTTATATTATTATTGAAAATTGTTTAAGTTAGTAAGTGGGTACCTACTTGAAAGGTATTTATCGATTGTATTTTTAAGAAAATTACCTCCGCAAAACCAAATATTCTTTCATTTTTAGACATTATTATACCCACCGAAATAACGGAGTTGATATTATGATTATTTCTTTCTTTCTTCTAAGGCGCACATAAAATCAGCCTACGGCTGCCCAAATAATTCACTTCCCTTGCATGCTGTCGACTGTCGGTGAGTAGTGTGCCCGATAATCGAATCAGTCGGAATGCACCGATTTCATTTCTGACTGACTTTTTGTAGGACGTGGGGCGTTGTACTATTTTCTCCTACAAAAAGTCGGTCACCGATTATCGGACGTGGGCGGGCAGCCTTAACTTATGAAATGCACACTAGAAGTAACTTTTTGGTAATATGGAATCCAATTTTCATATTTTAGGCTCATAATTGCGATTGATATCTTTTTGCACATCTTTTAATTTATCAATCATAGTGAATACAAGCTTTTACAAGCAGATAAAATATTTTTCTTTCTCATCATCATAAAACTCACGCCTATATTCCCCGAAGGGGTACGCAGAGGTGCTAGCACCCACATTTCGCCAGTTTATGTTTAGGTCCCAATGTAATAGGTGGCGAGCCTATTGCCATTAACCGGGCACTTATAAACCTGCGATAAATACACACATAACTTCGAAAAGTCATTGGTGTGTGCCATGGTAAACCTGGGATCGAACCCGAGACCTCGTCTCAGCAGTCCATTACCCATACCACTAGGCTACCGCAGGTTACATGCAGATACAGTTAAAAGGTTGATATATAATATTTAAAAAGTAAATCTAATATTTAAAAAGTGCGCGAGCAAATTGCAGTTCTGTGGGCGCCAACGCTTCTTGGATGTGTTCAGAGGATAGTTATGTGTTAGAGGATCCAAAGTGCTACAATGGAGGATGTTGCTAAGTGTTCAAAATTACTTCAAAGTCTGTTACAGTATGGCTTTATATTATCAGCTTCCTTCTTTTTTTTTTCCTTCTCCTTTTTCTCTCTCCTTCTTTCTTCTTTTTTTTTCTTAAATCAGTCTTTCTTTCGCATTGTTTTTTAACCCCCGACGCAAAAACGACGGGGTGTTATAAGTTTGACGTGTGTGTGTGTGTGTGTGTGTGTGTGTCTGTGTGTGTCTGTGTGTGTGTGTGTGTGTCTGTGTGTGTGTGTGTGTGTGTGTGATGAACCGATTTGGATTTAGTTTTTTTGTTTGAAAGGTATATTAGTCGGGAGTGTTCTTAGCTATGTTTGAAAAAATCCGCCGCCACAACATGTTGGAATACATATTTCCTTATAATTCCTTCAATATGGGTATCAAATGAAAGAGCTTGACTAGTAGATCAATTTAAAAAGCATAAAATAAAAATTAAATTAAAAATTTAAAAAACCCCCGTCACAAAAAACACCTCCAAAAAGTTGAAAATAAATGAATAAATTTTTATTCAACGGTTGCCATGTCGGGGGACCTTACGATATGAAAGAGTACTTAACCAGTGAAGGTCTGGCTATGGCAACCGTTGAATAAAAATTTATTCATTTATTTTCAACTTTTTGGAGGTGTTTTTTGTGACGGGGGTTTTTTTAACGAACACTACACAATAATATATAGTATTATGGGGGAGACGTGAGTCTCAGGGGAATGAAATGCTACACGTGGTGTAAGAATAAAGTACCTATATTCACAGATTACACTGGTCTTAATAAGCGAGCTAAGATATGAGCGAGTATGCATGTGTTAGAATCGTGTTAAAATATGGAGTGGCTAGCGATCAGGTGAGGTGTAGCTTGATGTATTATAGTGTATTTATATTACTATAAAGAATATTTTAAAGGATTTGTAAATAAGAAACTACTTTATACAATATTTTTATAAGTGGGTAGGTGAAAATCATTCGATGCAATGCGACGTCTCAAATGTTATAAAAAGACGATGTCAGTTGTCTTGGGCACAGTCGATCCCGAGCCGTCGAAGTGTGAGGTACGATATACCTATGTTATATTTATAATGTTATAATAATATGTACTTACAGTGTTATAACAGTGAATGTAGTAATAACTACTATTATAGTGAATAATATAATAGTGGATTGGTATTTAATAAGTAATTGAATTAGCAATTATAATTAAATACCCTCTTTGGGTGTTCCAAATATTGTGTAACTAAAATATACTTGTAAAGTAACCGAATCAAAGTATTACTTGATGTATTTGTGATAATCCTTGGGGATAATAAACTATCATAATAATAATGGCTGTAAAAGTATGGCTAATGGCTATAACAATGATTATAAGGGCTGATTCGATACCAGTGTGGTATCTAAGTTTTATGTACTACCTATGTATCATAGTCTCGGCTATTAGTCTCTTTAACTTATATACCAGATGATACAATATCAATGTAGCGTATTAGTGACTGTGCAAGTATTGTCATACTAATAATTATGAGAAGTGGTTCGACTCCAATGTAGTTCCTATGTGATAAGTATCTGTGTTATAGTTTTAGCTATTATACTGTTGCAACTGGTCTGAAACCAGGGCCCTATTTAATAAAACTTACAATTTGTAATCTACAAATTGTACTTTACAGGTTACAATTCTACAAGTTTATATTCAATAAAGAATATATGTTACAAATTTACCATGGTGGAAATCTACATAATTGTAGAATTGTTAGTACTATTTTACATAATTCCTGTTCAATAAACATTTTCTTTCTGCAAGTGACGTTGCAAGTCATAATAATTTGTAAAACGATTCTGACATGTGTCAGAACTTCACAAGTATTCAGTGTTGTGGAAGATAATATTATGTGATACAGTTAAAAAAAAATGAAATTCACTAATTTTAGTGGCAGCCATCTAGGATTTGAAAATTTTCATATTTGTAGTATTCTACTAGTGAAGCCTTTTCATTTGATACCCATATTGAGGGAGTTGTGAAGAAATTTTTTTTATATAAAGTACACGTCAATTTGACTTCACCTCGCCTGATGGTAGGTAAGCTAAAAGCTTATAGGTATTGCAACATGTCGTGGCGGCAGCCATCTTGGGCCGATTTTTTATAACAGCTAAAAACACTCCCGTCTAATACACCATTTAAACAAAAAAAAACCAAATTCGGTTCATCCGTTTAGGAAACACGATGCCACAGAGAGATACACACACAGACACGTCAAACTTATAACACTGTTAGTTTTTGGGTCGGGGGTTAAAAAATGGAATATATGAAAAAAACAATAACTTTTTCATCATAAAACCCAATATGACCAAACGATGGAAGGGAGACGGAGTACACAGACTCCGTGGGTATATATGTATAACGGATTCAGAGAATCCTGTTGACTGTCAGTTTTAGGTGTTCCGTGGGCGTATGGGGCCCCATGAACTTGAGTGCCTATGAATATTTTCTTTATTTCCTTTCTTATGTTTGTAAAACATACTAGTTGCATGCTTTCCGTAACCGAGGCTGAGCCAGTAAAAAAATGTCAGTAGAGAGCTATGTTTATTTTCTTGAACCATACTCGGGTAGAGTAGGGTTCAAAAAAAACTCGCGGAATGTTCACCGTTGCTTGAAGGATGAATTACTTACGGAAACCCAGTTTATTCGTCCTCATTACAATCTCTACTTTAACGGCTATTAATTGGAATGTTTCTAATAAATATAACAATTAAACTACTTCATTTTTTAAGTTGAAATTCAAAATTGTAAAATGCTGACATAGGGTGAGGTCACCTGTCAAGATTTTTCTACAATTTACATAATATGTAGACTTGTAATTAAAAGTGTGCGTTCATTAAAACAATTTTCCCTACAAATATGTAAATTGTCACTGATAAAGAATTATTGATTATTAGACAGTTATATGTTACAATTCCACAAATTTGTAGGTTTTCTGTCATGGTAAAATTGAAATTTGTATTCTTTATTGAACAAAAAATTGTAGACTGGCAAGTTGTAAAGTATAATTCCAATTTACAGCTTGAAGCATTATTTGAACAGGGCCTTGAACCCAGCAAATTCGAAATTCATTCACCTACTTCTCTCAGAAACCTTTACATACGTAGTATACGTACATAGTATTTACATTTTTATGTAACTTGTCAGACGTTTTTACATAAATATGTAAACTTTTATTATACAGCACTTGTAAGGTGATACATTTACTTGTAAAATTCTTACATAATTGTGAGTTTTATTAAACAGTGCTTGTCATAAAACTTCACAAATCTGTCACTTTTCTACATAATTGTAGACTTGTAATGTTTATTGCATAGGGCCCAGGGTAGTCTTATATTGTAATATTTGGCTACGAGCCTGGTGTAACATGAAGTAAAATAATAATTATGTTGTGGTTAGAAGGCAGACAGGTTTTCTTGTCAATTCTTTCCTGTCTACAATAGCTTTTGGAACTGACGTAGTATAACAGAATAAAAGAGTGATAAAACAGAATTGTATTTATTGTTTAATTTCCTTGGTTCAAATACATAATTACAGATGGCATCCTGTTTATGGGTATATATAGTAAGTTATAGACATATATATTTATGTTTACACCAAATTTTACCCCCCTAAATCTATCACATGCGTGTGCAGTTTTGGCGTGGTTGCCGGCGGACGGCGGACTAGCCTTGCGGCCGAATGTGGAACTAACCACACGCGCATGGAGCGAAGTACCTACATAAGTGCTACTAGATGGAGACACATAGCGTGCTGCATGCTTGCTGGTAAACTACTACGCATGGCGCGAAAGCTCTACTAGAGGTGTGGCT
The DNA here is from genome assembly GCA_914829495.1 of Eilema sororculum. Lineage (NCBI taxonomy): Eukaryota > Metazoa > Arthropoda > Insecta > Lepidoptera > Erebidae > Eilema > Eilema sororculum. The sequence goes on from OU618559.1 coordinate 11,726,555, forward strand.
AGCTATAGTATACAAGTCTCATTATTCATTAAGTACCAACAGACGGGTTTTTTTTTAAACAAAGCTTTATAATATTAAATGAACTGCCACTAGTATGTTTTTCTTTAAATAACTGAATAAATTGTACATTAAACTGCATACATTCTACCTATATACTTGTCCTACTGTAAATCCCTTGGTGTAACAATGAAGAATTACCTATCTTTTCTGCTATAACTCTTTTTGATCATCGAAAGACATGTTGTTATACGTCTGTCCAAGCGGACCTTTTAGATTGTGATGAATGTAAGTATACTTTAAATAAATCACGAGCCCTTATTAAAGTTATTACTATAAACTATCTCAGGTATACCCTAGCTAACTCAAAGGTCGCGGGGACGACTCCCGCTCAGTGTAAAGAATTGTCTGTATGAATAATGTATAGTTATTTGCATTGGTCTGCGTGTTCTACGTGTAAGTATAGGTTTACAAAAATATATGTCTACATACATAATTGTTTAGTCACATTCTTGTCATTTTCGGAAGTTGTCTTTTTAGGAAGTTATCTTTTTAGGAAGTTACCTTTTTAGGAAGTTGTCGTTTTCGGAAGTTGTCTTTTTAGGAAGTTGTCGTTCTCAGCCTGAGGGTCTAGAACATGGGTAATATGTGATCTAGAATGTACGTACTGAACATAGAAACGTCCAAACCAATTCACAAACTGTTGGGCGATCGGTCGATACTGCTTGTGTCCTAGCAGTGCCAACATTTATACATTTTTAGACAATCCCTACTATCATATAATTGTAAAGTGGTTGTATCTGTACATTAGAGATATTGAACACAATGTTTGGGTGACATTAACGATACTGAGCACATTATTTTTTGGATTTACTATCTGTTTGTAAAACTACTGAACGATGCGGTTCTACATATTCGCTTGGTCAGACTTCAAATCTTACGTTTATTTGATCGCAATCGGTTCAGTACGTGAGAGATGAGCACAGTCGCGTTAACCGACATCCGCGCGGGCGGAAGGCAACAGAGTAATTAATAAAAGAACACGCACTTATTTATTTACATAGCCCGATCCGGTGACCGAACAATATTCATGTTTAAAATATTTTTACTAGACAAGAATCAAACCCGCGACCTTTGACTTAGTATTTAACGCTCTACCACTGCGCCACAGTAATGTTGTAATGGCGCAGAACACATTAGTATTAATGACATAACACACACATTTCACGCCACACTTAACTCTAGCACACCTTAAGTACTCGCAGAGTTCTCTAACAAGTGAGCGACTGTAGTTTTAACCCGACTTCCGAAGAAAGGACGGTAATGTCTTTTGAGACTATGTATGTACGCATGTCCCTTTCTTCGGCACGCCCTGCAGCCTGAACGGCTTGACGGATTTTGACATGCGAGGTGTCATTTGATTCGTCGTGATTATGTGAGTGACACCAGGTATATTAAACTTTCTAGAAAATCAAAATGGTGGATTCTTTGCGCCAAAACGTATGTTGTCAAAAATATTTTTAACTCAAACTTATCGAGTAGGGTATCAAGATGAGGGAAATTAGAAGGAGATTACAAAAAGATATACCTACACGTCATATCATAACTAAAAGTATAAAATGAAACAAATGATTAAAAAATAAAAACCCGACTGCCACTGAAAAGATCAAAATAAGTTTGTTAGCAGGCTGTAATCATTTAATGAACATGTGTCACTAGGTTCTCTTATAACTCTAACATTTCTTACAAACATGTCACTGAAAAGGCATCTCGCCAGTGTGTGTACGCATATGATAATTTAAATGTTGCTTTTGATTAAAACATTTCTTACATTCATTACACTTATAAGGTTTCTCGCCTGTGTGTGTACGTATATGTTCATTTAAATGTCCCTTTAGATTGAAACATTTCTTACATACATTGCATGTATACGGCTTCTCGCCAGTGTGTGTACGCATATGTTTATTTCATAAGGTTTCTCGCCAGTGTGTGTACGTGTATGATTTATAAAATGGTGCTTATGGTTAAAACATTTTTTACAAACACTACATTCATGATAAGGCTTCTCGGCAGTGTGTGAATGCATATGATCTTTAAAATTACTTTTTAGTTTAAAACATTTCTTAAAAACATTACATTCATAAGGCTTCTCGCCAGTGTGTCTATGCATATGATAATTTAAACTACCATTTTGACTAAAACATTTCTTACATACCTTACATTTATAGGGCTTCTCGCCAGTGTGTGTACGCATATGATCATTTAAATTACCCTTTTGATTAAAACATTTCTCACAAACATTACACTTATAAGGCTTCTCGCCTGTGTGTGTACGAGTATGTATTATTAAATTATATTTACGTGTAAAACATTTCTGACAAGTGTCACATAAAAACTGTTTAAGTTTGTTGCTTGAGTAACTATTAACACTTTGGTCTGCACTGATTTTCTTTTCAGGCGTTTCTTTTCGAGCGTAATTATGATCGGCTGTGCTATAATTTTGTTTATTGTTACATAATTTGACATTTATTTGGTCGCGTGTTTCCACTATCTGATTCTTCTGCACTCGTTTGTCTTCCACAACTCTTTTAGTTTCACTTTTCGGTTCTTCAATGTTGTCCTTTGTTTGGTCACTTCTCGTAAGGTTGTTTGCAGGCATATCTTCATAGTTCATCTGCGTGGTTAGTCGAGGTTTTTTAGAAACAGGAGCACCTGAAAAAGAAACCACATGGATTTATTAATCTATAAACAATGTCGCGGTGGAGTTTGTTGCGCCGTCTCTTCTCCATCAGCGCTTTGGAATCGGTGGTAATCTTAGATTAAGTAGAACTCAAATTTACGTCAATAAGAAACCATTTAATTGTTCAAGATTGAGAACAAATGACTGACTAATTTGCACAGAAAATAAGCATTTTGATTAAAAAAACCCGACTGCCACTGAAAAGGTCGAAATAAGTTTGATAGCAAGCGGTACCCATTTTGCCAATAACAAACCAAAAGAAAATTTATGGGTACCGCCTGCTATCAAACTTATTGCGATCTTTTCAGTGGCAGTCGGGTTTTTGTTTTATTGTATAGTTCTAGTTCTAGAACATTAGAACGTAGATAGATATACTTCTATATACCTTTTTTAAATACATGCGTATTTTACCTCGAGCGGGTATGGAACCCGCGATATCTGACTGAGTAGTTGTGTAAACGAACACTTTGCCGCTACGCCACAAGGGCTATGGATCCATATAACTTCAGAAAGTTTTGCATACATACAAAGATACTCGCTAATGCGCGCGCCTCCGCCTGCGTGGATATCGGTTGTCACGACCAAACAGCCTATTATTATTTTTTAACCCTATATATAGTGTTACGAATTTGACGTAATACTCGTAACGTAACGTGACGACGTAACTTCAAGAAGAAGAAGGAAAAAGGAAGAAAAGTGGGAAAAAAGTGAAGTTCAAGTAAACAGAAGTGATAGTGCTGTCACGTTGTGTCGCGAATAAGACTGTGAGTGCATTGACCTCCTAGTGCAACGTGCAGTACAGTCGCGCCGTGAGTGTAGAACACCCAGATCTTTGGCAACTGTCGATCGATTAAGTATTTGGCCATCAATATCATAGCACCACACAATGTTATTATGTTTGTTGGTGAATGATATAAGAAAACATTTCTCAATATTTAGGAACATGTGATTAGTTTCACACACGTTGTAGCGCCAGACAGTCTTCTGGCTTAGAAATTAATGTAAATATCTTTAAATCGTCTGCATATAACAGGCAATTACAAGATAGCTGCTGAATGAGGTCATTGATAAAAATAACGAAGAATAATAGCCCCAAATGAGAACCTTGAGGGACACCAGAAGTTACCATGATAGGGGATGATGAGACACAACTCTTTAATGCAACTAACTGAGTTCTACTGTCAAGGTATGAACAAACCCATCGAACTAAACTGCCATGAATCCCATAGAACGCCAATTTATGACAAAGCAGATAATGATTGACTTTATCGAATGCATTTTCATAGTTTTAGTATCTGAAGTTTAACAATTTAAGAAATAATTGATTAACGCCAAAAGTTGATTAACACAAAAATATTTAAAATCCTTCTTATATTGGAGTGCATGTGCCCACAGAGGTTTAGGTATATAGTTTTAAAATCCCCTAAGGGCAAAGTTCTTATATTGCACGGTTTATTTATAATTTTATAATCAGTTTAACAGTTATGGTAATCAATAAATTACCATTTGTTAAGCTACTTATGGCGCTGACTGTACACCTACTGAAGCCTGAGCCGTAACAGGGTAACAGACTGCCGTTAATCAGAAATTTACCCTACCGGCGGCACCCTTTGAGGTATTATGTCTCTCTCATTCATTACAATCGTATTTTTACGAAATTGATGAATGGAAAAATGAATGAATACACAGAACGGCAACGTCGCATCGTGCAATTTTAATAGTAATAAGGGTTTCCATCTGCAAAATCCGTAAACCAGGACAAGAAGTTTTTTTTATACTACTAAGGTGGCAGATAAGCATACGGCACACATGATGGAAAGTGGTTAACGTGGCCTATGGACGTATGCCACCCCAGGGGTGTTACAGTTGGGCTGCCGAGCCTGTAAAAACGTCGGACGCCAGTCATCTCCGGAAAAGTCAAAACCACCAGATACGATAAGAAATCGTATCCGGGATTTCGTGCATGCAAACCCCACTTTCCCAAGAGGTTCGCTCGTTCACTAGTGTACCGGAGCCGGACATGGCTAAAGAAGAACCAAGTAGGCAAGTGGAGGTAACGTGGAACATTGGCACGCCGTATGTACTTTCCAGGCGGACGGTGGCCGTGACGGCCGGCGGCTGTTACTCTAAGCTCATTGGGGACATCTACCTGGTGATGGTCTCACATGCACCACATGGGCAGGTCGGAGTGGGTATAGTGCTCTCGGGTGTTACGTGGCTACAAATCCGGGGAAACTCGGACGGATGGTAACCCTAATGGTAGTATTTTCGTGCAATTTAGAGTTCATTGATAACTGCGATTCTACGGAGTGTTTAAAGTTGTTCAAAATTTTGTAATATTAAAACCCTAGTTTCTGCCCTTAATACTGGGCCGATTTTGTTCAAATTTTTCCTATTTGAAGCTATGGGGGTACCAAGTATATGGTTTCAATTAATGCCTATATGTCGTATCCATATTGTATTTCTAATTTTGTATGGGGGGGTGTTAAACAAATCAAAATCGGGTAAGTCAATGTTATTTATATATTTTGAGGCTCTGTTGAAAAAGGAGTTTTGCCTGTAATTAGTACCGCTGTGGGGAACGTGCAGAAGATTAATGTTTGGGTTTCGACGGCTTCTTGTTGGTACCACAATACCTGCTCTCAATAATAATTCTGGGGAGTCAATTTGGCCTTGTAATATTTTCAATAGGGTGACTATGTCCGTGATCTTGCGTCTTTCGACGAGGGGCAGTATATGATGTCTCCTGCACCTGGCTACGTAGTTGACATCGTTCGTTTTGCACTTGAATTGTAGGTATCTCATAAATCTTTTCTGCGTGGACTCTAGCCGGTCTATATACGTAGGTTTTATGCGTCAAAAGGGTATCATAGCGCGGGTTCCAAATTTGTGAGCAGTACTCAAGGATACTACGCACGTAAGTACAATATAAGATCTTGGTAACCTTTATGCTGCGGAACTGGGAGCTCGATCGAATAATGAAACCTAGGGCTTTATAGGCTTTCATGGTTATACTGGCAATGTGTTTCTCATATGTCAGTTTAGAGTCGTGAATTATACCAAGGTCACGCACCTCATTGAGTGTTTTGAGCTCGTGTTCTTTTAACCTATATGTATAGTCTGTAGGTACTAATTAACGAGTGAAAGTTATTGCATGACACTTGTCGACGTTAATGTCTAGTTTGTTGATATTGTAATAACTTTCAAAATTTAGCAAATCCCTCTGCAATAGTGAACAATCTCTGATGTCTTTAATTTGCTTAAAGACTTTCATGTCGTCTGCATATAGGACGAATTTTGAATTCACAAAACAAGATACATCGTTAATAAAAATGTTAAACAATAAGGGAGCTAAAAGGGAACCTTGAGGAACCCCCGATGGCACAAAATTCCACGCAGATGAGTAGCCATTGAGTACTACGGCCAATATAGGATGTGAACCACCTATATAGGTTTCCATGGATACCGGCATCAAGAATTTTTTGCAAAAGTATTGAATGGTCTATACGATCAAAGCATTTGCTATAGTCAGTGAAGATAGCATCAACCTGTCCTCCTGAGTCCACATGCGAGGTGGTGAACTCTGTGAAAGACAGTAAATTTGATGTAGTCGACCGACTTCGGAGAAAACCATGTTGTTCGGGTATAAAAAAGGTTGAAAGGCTGTTGTAGATTTGTGAGTATATAAGACGTTCAAATATTTTAGAGAAAATACATAGTTTCGATATAGGTCTGTAGTTTTTTACATCATTATTTGTTCCACTCTTATGAATAGGGGTTATAAAGGCTGATTTCCAGATACCTGGCACCACACCTTCATTCAAAGAACGTGTAAAAAATATAGTTAAGGGTTTCATTAGGACATCAGCACATTTATATATGAAGAGAGGCGGTATTTGGTCCGGTCCTGCTCCTTTTGTTAGATCTAGTGACCGAAGTAATTTGTTTACGGCATCGGGAGTTATATCTATACTACCTATTGTATTTATGCTGTAGCTACAGGTTTTAGACGAAGGTTGTGTCAATGAATGTGAAGACACGTTGGTGGGTGAGCGAAAGGTTGACTGAAAATAGTTTGCGAAAAGATTACAAGCTTCGGGTCCTGAGTCTGCAATAAGACCATCGTACGAGAGAGAGGCTGGTATCATATTTGAACCGTTTATATTAGATTTTATGAAAGACCAGAATAATTTGGGATTTTTAACTATGGAGGTTTCGCAGCGACTGAGGTAAGCATTGTAGCATTCCGTCTCTAAGAGTTTCGCTCTTTGACGTAGTAATGAAAATGTATTATAGTCCGAGGTACCTATTACCGTATATGCGATATTTCTTTTAGAATTAAATTTTTTCTTTAAGAAGTTTCTTTAACGGGAAAAAAGATGGGGGATAAGTAACTTATGGGGTATGTGTTTGTCTATCGTGTCATTTAGGTGTTTGTAAAAAATGCTTATGGCATCTTCAAGTGGAACATTTGATATACACTCATTCCAATCCACATTGTGTAGAACCTGTTTGATAGATTCGTAGTCCCCTTTTTCATAAAAATATTTTAAGCGCGAATGGACTTGTAGTGGTTTAAGGGGCAAGGTGTTTAGTGTAATATCTAGGGGTCGATGATGGACATTCTCTGAGACTAATGGGGCGGTACATAGCGATACTAGTAGATTGGTGTTGCTTAACACCAAATCAAGAATCCAATTTTTTGAGAGGTTAAAACAGAAGTTCGATTGAGTGAGATCGCAGACTGATAGTGTATCAAAAAAGTTTATTTGTGTTTCACCTGTGACCTCGGAGTATGGAGGGTCAGCGTTCGGGGACCAGTGGATGTTAGGTAGGTTGAAGTCTCCCAATATTACGTAATGGTCATTTGGACAGGAGTTTATGATTGACGATAGTTTCTCAGTGAAATTGGAAAGTTGAGTGTTAAATGAATTCCCGTAATTGTCAGTACAAAGATAGATGGTGCAAATATGAGTTTTCAAGTTGGTGTTGTTATTTTTATAGGATAGTGTAACCCAAATATCTTCCGCCGACGATGACCATTCCGGTCGGGCAGTTGATGCTATGTCGCGGCGAACCGCCAGAAGAACTCCACCTCCGTATTTCTCTTGAGTGACTTGGTAATTTCTGTTTCTTCGCCAAACAATATATCTCTCATCAAGTAACTCGCTATCACTGATTCTGTCAGGAAGCCATGTTTCTGTTATGGCGATTACGTTATACGTATTAAGCATTACATTCCTCTTAAATAGATGGGTTTTCGTGCGTAGTCCATGAGTATTTTGGTAGTAGATATTAAGGCCCTCAGAATCCATCAATATAAGTAGTGTATTTAAGACTAGTGCAAATCAGATAGTGGTGTAAATATAATAAATAAGAGCCGTTCACAGAAATCGTCAGTGCACGCCCCAAGCTCAGAGTGTCAGCTAGTATAAAGTGACCCAGTGTTTTGCTTATATTACCAATCAAAGATAGTTCACAAGAAATGGTGAGTGGTCGCGAGATGGTATTGCACAAATTCAATAATAAGATGTTTACCCTTTTTATATTTAGATTAGATAAGCGGTATGATTGGCCACAAACTATAATAAACGTTAATAAGTTCGTAATGTTAGTAATTCTCAGAGAACACGGATTGTATCAGTAATGACAAAAGACATTGGTTCGCATCGTGATTCCCGAACTATCGAGCTTCAATACAACCGTAGGTAAATAAGTGAATTTTAAAGACAAGGTTAAACCAGTTTGGAGAGGTTGCTTTCGTTTCTTATAAAAAACACTGGTGAGGAGTCCGTCTTCCTTGCCATTATTTTGCAGTGCTTGACCCAGACGTATTTGAAGTTCTTATCCTTGGCTAGGGACTTAGCTTTTCTTAAAAGAGTTTAATTGCGTTGAGTCAAGTGGTCTGTGATAAAAATCGAACCATTTTCGGGGTATCCCAAGTTAGACAAGGTAAGTGTGCTGCATTTGCGTGATGAGGCTATTAATTCTTCTTTGGTATATCGATTGTTGAAAGCTATTAGTATTTGTTTTATGTTGTCCGCTACTCGGGTTGGAATGCGAGCTATGTAATTTATATCCTCCCTTTTTATAGGAAAATTACATGTTTGGCTAATTTTGTTGGCGATTTCGTATAAGTTTTCATGTTTTTTCAAGGGGATACCTCTAACTTCTACGTTGTTTGCTCGAGCGCATTGTTCTTTATCGTTCATTTCCTGCTGCAATATAGCTATTTCATTTCGGAGTGCAGGGACTTCCACTAGTAACTCCTCCACAGTACTTACTCGGGATTCTAATACTTTGACTTTCCCTGAAAAATCGTTGATCAGCTGGTGAGCCATTTCGATGGAATCCTTCAGATTGTTGATTTCAGTCTTAATGGTTTTCACGTCTTCCGCTAACGACGCCAATGGCGCCAACTGCAGCATGACCTTGTTCAGTTGTTCTTTTTTTTTTGTACCGTCAACTACAAAGAGATGTATCCAATTTAATCTTCCAAAATTATGTACCCCTGCGAGTGCCACTATGAACTAACCAAAGATTGTGACAAACATGGTATCCACTGAACTTGACAATAACATGTATACGTGTAAATCTATCCAAATACTGTGAAAGAAAATTGTATACATTTAATGTTCCAAAGAAATGTAACCATAATAAAAAGGATGTGAAAAAAGTTTCTTTGAGAATGCCATTTAAAAATAAATTCATTACATTGCACATTTTAGAGTTTGACTAATCTGTTTGATACTTCATATTATCTAAAACTAGCTTTTGCCTGCGACTTCGTCTCCTGGTTCTGAGCTACATCTCCGCCAATTTTCAGCCAAAAGCCAAAAGTTCTTGAGTTATAAATAGTGTAACTAACACGACTTATTCGCGATACTTATTATTAAAATAAGGGCAGTATAATTATTATTATAAACAGTTATTGCAGTTTTTTGTCATCTTAAGTGTAAGTTCTTTACTAATAAAAATAAATGATAAGTATTTTTATTTCTTTTATTAGTCATCCAATACGTAATATGTTTTGTATGAATAATGTTTTGCCATCGGTTTCATTCGGAAAAGTTCGTATTTATCATACTTGCTTTCTATTCTAAATGTGTAATATTATGAATTTATTTTTAAATGGCATTCTCAAAGAAACTTTTTTGTTTTCGCTAGCACTTCGAAATTCATACATCATTTTTATTATGGTTACATTTCTTTGGAACATTAAACGTATACATTTTTCTTTCACAGTATTTAGGTAGATTTTTAATTAAGAATGTAAGTGTACATATCACAGGAATTGTAGTGGGATACATAATTATTGCGCTTTACACGCATACATGTTATTGTCAAGTTCAGTGGATACCATGTTTGTCACAATCTTTGGTTAGTTCATAGTGGCACTCGCAGGGTTACTTATTTTTGGAAGATTAAATTGGATACATCTCTTTGTAGTTGACTGTACAGGACACGTCAATTTGACTTCACCTCGCCTGGATTCTTGGATCTTATCCAGCTGGATAGGCATCGGAGAGGTCACTGCCGGTGACGGTAGTGGACTGGATTTGCACTTGGGGCAACACCAACTGTTCTTTCGCGTATCCCCCATCTACGATAGCTACCTTCAGCGACCCCAGAACACTGAAAGTCATAGTGGAGTTTACAGATGCTGCACACAGGCCCCTCGGAATGCTGTGAGTTACAACTAGCACATATAAACATCGCGAACAAAGTTTGACCGCCGTTGATCTGTGTGAAATTAATTAGCGTTCTCGCTAACCACTCGAATCGAGCTGTGCATTGCTATTTCACAGCAAAAAAAACGGAAAATAAATAAAAAAGCGCAAAAAGAATATTGCAGTCAAGAATGGCAGCACAAAATTTCAGCTAGTTTGGATCCTGCGACCCTCTCTGTGTCACCCAGACACAATACCGCTACAGACCGCGCAAGCTTAGTTGAACTTCGACGAAAGTCCCAATAGCTTCCAACTTGGTGCCGAGTTAATGAAACCGGTTTTGTGCCGTGCAAGTAGGTCTCTTTGTTATTACTAATGACACATACGGGTCCGAAGAACAAATTCTAACACAATGTATGAGATTCTACCGCACAGATTGAGTTTCATCATCCACATAGAGACGTTAGTCCTGATTGCATCCGAGGCCACGGTGCCCTCGGAGCTCAGCTCCACGACGCCAAGCCAGCACTTCTTGGGCCTACCCCTTCTACCTGGACCGGGTGGGGGCGCCATTGCCAGGCATTTGTTACCCACGTAGCTGGGCGGTTTACGCAAGACGTGGCCGCACCAGCGGAGGCGGCTCTTTTGCATTTTATCTGCGATGTCACGGACATGAAGGCTGCCGCGGATGCGAGAGTTCCTCACGCGATCTTTACGCGTGACTCCACACATCCACCGCAGCATTTTCATCTCCGTGACACGCAGCATCTGCTTGTGTCGCTCCAACAGCGGCCACGCCTCACAGCCGTGTAAGAGGACAGGTCTAATGATCGTTTTATAGACCTGCCCCTTCAGCCTGACTGGCATTTTAGTGTCGCAAGTGACGCCAGTCATTTCCCGCCACTTAGCCCACGCGGCGGCAATACGTGCCTTGACGTCGTGGTCGATGTCACCAGTAACGTGAAGTACAGATCCCAGGTACTTAACCTGATCCGTGCGCTCGACCAAGTCATCGCCTATGCGAACGGGTGTGGGATCTGTTGAGTTTAACGCCAAGTACTCTGTCTTCTCATTTAGCTTCAGACCGCCATTCTCAAGCGCCTCCTTCCACACTTTCACACGTCGCACCAATCTGTTCCTGACTGCGTCCATCAGCGCAATGTCATCAGCATACATAAGCAACCATGGAGGCTGCTCATGTGAGTCTCTGATACTGTCCGACAAAACGTCTAACACCAAGTTGAACAGGTAGGGACTAAGTACGGATCCTTGGTGTACCACGACGGTGATGGGGATGGTTTTCGTGTCGCCAACAGCGGTCCGAACCACGGAACCGGAATCTTGGTACATGTCTCGGATGGTGTCGATGTAAGCCTCTGGGACTCCTTTGGACCGCAGTGCCCACCAGATCATCGCGCGAGGCACACAGTCGAAGGCCTTCTGCATGTCTAGGAATAGACAGTACAGGGGCGTGTTCCTCGCCCTGTATCTCTCCGCGACGATCCTTAGGGCGAACGCCGGATCCATAGTCCCGTGACCGAGGCGGAACCCATACTGACACTCCGAGAGGGTACTCTCCTGTCGGATCCGGGAATCGATTATCCGCTCGTAAAGCTTCATGGTGTGGGACATTATCTTTATACCTCGGTAACTACCACACTCTTGCACCGATCCCTTGCCCTTGAAGACTGGCGTAATAACACTCAGCCTCCACTGGTTTGGTATTTTACCGGTGAGGAGGATACAGTTATAAAGATTAGCGATGGATGCCCACACCACGGGTACCCATTGCCTTCCAAGCCTCGATGGGGACTTCGTCGGGTCGGACAGCTTTCCGGTTCTTCATGCGACGAATGGCAGTCTGAACTTCAGCAGGCGTTATCGGTGGCACTAGTCCTTGATTTGGAGGGAGATCTGGTGGCTGCACCTCTTTATGCTGCTTATTCAGCAGATCGTGGAAGTATGAGCGCCATCTCTCCTTCACCGCGACTTCCTCGTACAACAGGTTTCCTCCAGGGTCTTTGATGCAGCGGCACTTGGTTATAGGCTGCACCGCTTTGGCCCTGGAGCGCACCAACTTGTAGATGAGCTTTTGCCCCTCAGACGATTCCAACTTGTTGTATAGCGGTTGCAAGTGGTCTCGTCTGGCCCTGGCTATGGCTCTCCTAGTGGCGCGTTTAGCCTGTTTGTACTCGTCGTGGTCTTCGGGAGATTTGGACGCTTGCCACTTTTTAAAGAGGGCTTTCTTCAACCTGATCTCCTTCTGGACTGTGTCGTTCCACCATCCACCATCGTTCCCTTCCCCGCGGACACCTGAGCAGTTCAGACGTGTTTTTAGGAGTATTTTATTTACATTTTATTTGTAAAAATTCAATAAATTCACTCAATTAATTCGAACAAAATAATAGGAAGTCATAGTTCGTGAAGAGGTCTTATCTGTTTCGACGATCTCATACCCCTCCGGCGCACACTGAAGACCGCCCACCCTGCTTGCTGCACCACCCACTGCTGCTTGTAGCGCCTCCCAAAGGGGCGTGACAAAGCTCAGCCAATTACTTGCGCAGGCGCCTACCACTACTGTGTGAGATTAACACCTTTGTTCTATTGCGTGACTCATTCGTGCGGTTTATATTCACTGTCCTTCGCTGCTATCCTAGTACTGCTGGCATGTATTTTGTTATCGTCGTTGTTTTATTTTTTCTATAAATAAAACTCATTACAATGCCACTCAAACGCACGCCACCCACAACACCTGCAGGGGATGAATCTGGTTTATGCACACCGACATTTCAACACTCCGGTTCCGCCCCAAACCTATCCGCTATCGAACAGGACAACATTTCCGGTCGCTTAAAGCGGATACGCCAAGATGAGTTGGAAGAAATTCATAGATTGTTATCAGTAAATGCAGTGCAGCACGAAACTAAGCTCGAGTCCTTGCAAAACGCCATGGCTGCGATTATTGCTCAAAATAATGAAATAAAAGAGAATATTTCTTTCATCTCTAAGCAGTATGACGATATTCTTATAAAAATCGGGCACTTGGAGACTGAGCGTAAGGCTGACCGTTCTCGCGTTCATCTACTTGAAGACACTGTCGAATCCCTGGAGCGCCGGTTAAACGCGTCTAAAATCGAGATAAAAAATATCCCGAAAAATCCTAATGAAAGTTTAGAGGACTTATGTGAGATAGTGATGGAATCTGGTCGAGTACTCAATACCCCGATTTTACGGGAGAATATTAAGGATGTATTTCGGTTGAAGAAGAAGAATGACCCGTCGATACTTGTCGTTGACTTTAACAGCACGTCTGCAAAAATCAACTTTATAAAAGGTGCGCGCGATTTCAATAGAAGGAATAAAGAAGCCAAGCTTAGCACGGCGCCGGCGCATCTAAAGCTGAAGGGACCAAAACTTCCTGTTTGTTTCGGAGAAGTTAACATCTAAAGCTCTTCGTCTTTATTATCTCGCTCGTAGCTTTGTCACCGACAATAACTACAAGTATTGTTGGACTTCGTTCGGAAAGGTGTATATCCGGCAAACTGATGGTCAGAAACAAGTTCACGTCTCTTCGGAAGAGGTGCTCAATAATCTCCGCCAAGCTAAAACATGACTAGCCTATTGTAGCCCTAGTTTTTCTTATAACTATATTACTCTGATTTATATAATATTAGTTTTTAGTTCCTTATACCTTACATCACATTCACAGTCACATTCACAAACACTCCTCTTGCGTTCCTTACATTTTATACATACACTACAATTTAATACGTATCGTTCTTTGGGGTACGTTTCTTCGGATTTTTCAGTTTTTCATCGTACTATCAATTTCCTGCAACTAGCTATTTTATATCAAACTTCTGATAACGGGCCTCTCAGCCCATGTCATATTAACTTGATTTGGTTATCAGTAAGATTCTGTTTTAAAATTCAATAACCTAGATATAATTCAATCAGAGTTAGACCAAGTCTCGGTAGCGGACTCGTCATGTTGCATGATTGAGGATTGTGTCCCAAAAACACCCAACCGCTTTTGCACTTATTTGTCAGAATATCAGAAGTATAAATAAAAATTTCGTAGGTTTAAATACTCTGCTCGTAAGAAGTAGTACGACTTGGGATCTTATAGTTTTGACGGAGTGTTGGCTTCAGAGCCAGCCACCCATACCGATTTTTCCGGGTTACGATTACGCTGCTACTACCCGGAACTTTACTCAGAATGAGGGCGTAGTGATTTACTTCCGTAATAGTCTCCGAGTATCTGTTAGGGAACCTACTCTCCAAGATGCAAACTGTCTGGTGGCAACAGTCAACAGTGACACTGTTGTTGTGGCTATTTACCGTCCACCTGGATATATAAATGTTACTCCATTTATAAACTCTTTGAGTGAGGTTCTGAGCTCCTTATCTACTTATAAAAATATAATTTTGACGGGAGATATCAATATTGACATCTCCGATGAAAATGACACTAATGTGCTGAATTACCTAACTATATTGGCCTATTATGGTATGCTGCCTGCATATACTACTAAAACACGACAGAATAAGTCCTGTCTTGATCACTTAATTCTGAAAACCATTCCAATCGATTTATTAAATAAAATTATAAACGCAAACTCCACTTTGAAAGCAGTCCCAAACCGTAAGAGACTTAGGAAGCCCTGGATGACTCCAGGTCTCCTACGATGTCTGCGTAATAGAGACAACCTGCACCGTAAATTAAAGAGGGCACCAGATAATGAGACACTTATTATCACATTTAAAAGATACAGGAATTACTGTACAATGCTAGTGAACACTGCAAAACGTAATTTGATAGGGACCGATTAAGTAATAACAAAACAACAGTAAGAAGCTTTGGGAAGCTATTAAAGATATAAGTTACAGTAAAAAAAAACCACTCATGCTGATGCTCTCCTATCGCTCAGTGAACCATTAAGAACTGTTAACAGTGTGAACTCCTACTTTGCTAACATCGGCCGTTTAATGGCAGAAAAAGTACGCGCTACTGCTTGTGGGAGCCCTGTGGTTGGTCGTGAGGCAGTATGCCATAAAACGTTCGTGTTACTGCAGACTGATGAGTCCGAACTGGAAGTTTTAATAAATAATTTGAGAACTAACTGCGCGGTCGGTTTAGATGGTATCTCGGGTGCGTTCCTAAAGAGATTCAAATACTGGCTGATCCCACCCATCACATATTTGTGCAACTTGTGCTTCTCCACTGGAACCTTTCCTGAGGCCTTTAAGCTCGCGATGGTTCTCCCGGTCTACAAGGCAGGCGACACTGAGCGAGACTGTCCGGTTCTTGGAACAAAATCAACTTCTGTCTAAATCCCAATACGGCTTCCGCTCCGGTATATCCACTAACAAAGCCGTTCTCGACCTGACTAACCACGTGGTTGAACAAATCGATAACGGGCAGAAGGTTATAGGCATATTTTTAGACATAGCAAAAGCATTCGATACTATATCCGTATCTAGGCTAATAGATAAGCTTGAACGGATTGGTATCAGGGGAGCTCAGCTATCTCTGTTCAGGAGCTACCTTTCTTGCAGACGACAATGTGTTAGGATTGGTGGGTGGACCAGTGACGAGCTGCCCATCTCGTACGGGGTACCCCAAGGCAGTATCATTGGACCGACCTTGTTCTTGATTTATATCAACGATCTATGTCAACTTCACCTCACAAATGGAACTATCTTTACGTACGCCGATGATACTGCCCTAATATTCCGGGGCTCCACATGGGGATCGGTCCATGAGTTTGCTCAGGAGGGGTTTAACTTGGTAAGGGATTGGTTGACCCTGAATCTTCTTACTTTAAACGTGGAGAAAACGTCGTATTTAAACTTTTCTCTATCCAGTCGTAGTAAGCCCAGTCCTGACGAAGGTCTGATCGCTCATTGCTGTGGGTTTCCGCGGGCCTCTTCATGTAATTGCGCCCGCCTCAAAAACACCAGCTGTGTCAAATATCTGGGTGTCCTAATTGACGACATCCTTTCCTTTCAATCTCACATTGACACACTTACCACCAGGCTACGCAAATTAATATTTATATTCAGGAACCTTCGTCATGTAGCCGATACAACAGTTCTTAGACTCGTTTATCTGGCTCTTGGCCAGTCTCTCGTCCAGTACTGCATTGTGACCTGGGGTGGTGCTACGAAAACTTATATGAAGAGACTTGAAATAGCTCAGAGAGCACTCTTGAAGGTTGGATGGGGGCTGCCTTGGCGTTATCCCACCAGCAACTTATACATCACCTGTAACGTCCTTTCTGTTCGTAAGCTGTTCATTTTGAATCTCATTTTGACTACCCATGCCCAGGTCCCTTACAACCCGGATAAACTTGTCTCAGTTCGTCGCAAACACTCAGTGTGTCAAACAGCAGCTGTAAAATCAAGCTCTGCACAGCGTTGCTTTTACTTCCTGAGCGGCTATGTCTATAACAAGGTCAATAAATCTCTCAACGTATATAGGATGTGTCGTATATAGAACATTAACCCTTTGGCTTGCGGAATTGGACTACGATGAAACTGAACTAATTATAAAAACAATAGAATAATTTTATTTTGTAGCTGACACACTCACATACATACGCAAACTCTCACCCATACACACACTCACACACACTCTCTCTCTTTCACACACACTCACACACAAACACACACTCACATACACCCACACACTCACATAATCTACACATACACTCACTCACAATAGTTTAACATATATGTTGTACTTTTCTTAGTTTATATAACTGTAAATTTATATAATACGTTTGTAACTCTCACACTGCTTGGTATACTAGAGTCTATAATGACAATGTATCAGGGGGGCCTGGAGATCTGTCATACAGGTATCACACCTACTACGGACTCCAGCTCTCTCATGGTGAATATTTCGTTTGTGTAAATTCTAAAAGCTGTAATGATAAAAATGAGAGAGAAATAAATGATTTTATTATTATTATTACCACCAGGTGTCCTTGTCACACTTGCGTCCACCCTTAGACGTGCCGAGCACTGCCTTCCCCGCCTCAAGGATAGCTGCCTGAATCTTGTCCCAGCAATCTTGCACTGGTTCGTCTACAGCATTAGTGCACTTATCACCGATAGCTGAGACGAAACTCTGGGACTTGGCTTCATCAAGCAGCCACCACTTGATTCTGCGTTGGCCGCGCTCAACTCGTTTGCCTTTGGGTTTTACGCGGAGGTCCATGACAAGGAGACGGCGTTGCGCAGTGAGACTCTCCCCGGGTATAACCTTGCAGTTGGCTACCCTACTGATGCTGTGCCTCCTAGTGAAGGCGGAAATCGATCTGGGTAGCGCGCCCCCCACTCTTGTAGGTGATAAGATGTTCGGGGTTCTTTTTGAAGTACGTGTTCACGATGGCAAGATCAGCAGCCGCACACGTTCAGAGGATATGCTCACCCTCTGGGTTACGGCTACCGTATCCATAACCACCGTGGACACGTCCAAACTCCTCACATCCACCACCCACATGACCGTTTAGGTCACCACCCAGAACAATCCCCTGCGACAGCGGAATGTCATGGAGCACTCCCCCAAGTTGAGATCTTTTCGGCTTCGCCACACCCAGACTGTGGAGCGTAGGCACTTATCAGGTGGGTTACAATCCCATCGACAAGCACCCTCACAACCATAAGTCGGGCGCTATGGCGTTTCACCTCCAAGACGTCATCCTGAAGCTCCCGGGAGAGCACCACGCCCACCCCGGCCTGCTCATTAGGAGCACCTGTGTACATCAGCTGGTAGCTCCTGCAGGAACGCCACGGCCACCCTCCGCCTGGAGAGTACGGCGGCCAACTCCCTCGCGCGACCAGTTAAGGTGGTGATGTTCCACGTTGCGAAGCGGAGTTTACGGGTATCGCAATTTTGGCCTATCTTCTTTAGCCGTGCCCGGCTCAGGCACGGTAGCCCTCGTCCACTTGTCACAAGAGGCGGGCGACACCCCTGCGCGCCGTTTTGCGGCGGCGCCCTATCCCTCGCGCGATCCCTTACTTTACCTATCATTTTTTGATTTGGCTAAGTTTTGGCCTTTCCGGGGGCGACTGCCGTCTGACCCCCCAACCCTGAAGGGAAAGCCAGCGCCAGAGCCTCGTCCGTTTTTCAGCAGGTGCACCGGCTTGCAGGTGAGGTTGGCCCGAAGATCTTGGTGGGACCCCACAGCACCCAGAAGATGAATGATGATGATGAGATTGAGTTTATAAATAGTTTATTTTAAATTTTAGCTTCCTTTTTAGTATAATTATCTCACTATTTTGTAGCTTTAACACTTTAGAAACTGATTGTTTATTTCTTACAACCCACAGCGCACTTTTTTCACACTTTCGCGGTGCAAAATTAAAGGAACCACCGACAGTACGTCGTTCGTTAGATATCGAGATGAGTACTCCACCACAACTACCTCTTTATAATAATAGTATAGATTAGTAGGATTGTAAATGCCTATCAAACGCGAATAAAAGTCAAACAAGTTGCAGGAACACTTACTTGGTAGTATATCGTCCGCTTCAAATTGTGTTATGTCGTTTCTTTCAGTGTCGTCTTCTGAACCTGAGTCATCTCGTGCGTCTGTAAATGTCCTTAGCTGTGAGTACTTCAGTGATACAAATTCGTTAGATCTGTTGCCCAGAGCCTACCGAGCACAATTCCTACCGGCTCCGGTGGTGAGTCAATCAGTCAAGTAATCATTTACGTATATGAAGAACTTACCATCGTCAGTGTCTGATTCCTCCTTCACGATGTCTGGCGGTATGTCACACTCCGTGTGTAAAGCTAGAGCGTTATGATATAGATCTGTGTTATCTTGCTCCACCGCTGCATCATCTGCGAATAAGTACAATACATTTTTTATCTTTACACACTATACTAATACAAATGTCCCATACACCATCTGCTATACACAACCAATGTTTGAAATTGACATACCAGTACACTTACCAGCTGTGACGTCACTCTGATCTTTCTTTAGAACCGTGAGACTTTCTCTTGAATCTGATGGTTGGAAGTGATCATCTCCTTTTAAAGGATCTTCTTCACAAGCTGCTGTAAAGTAATTAAATGTTACAGACACAAACGGGAATGCCTCTGAATGCGGAGGGGTGACCCCACAAAGGGCGCAGAGGACTCTCCGACAGTTAAGGTCTATATTGTACAATAGTATATTACTAGGATATGTCTTCTTCACCGAAACATTTGGTCGTGAAAATACTTTGCTGTCAGAAGACACAAACACCACACACTCACCAAGCATTTCATTGTCTGTTTCTGGTTCCTCTTTAAGGAAGCTGCATGTCGCAGTAACATCTACTGAATCTGGAGATGAGCTGTTGTCATCTTGTTCATCTGTAAATTTAATAATAATGAATTCAACTGCTGCCGCAAAAGCGGACACAAGTTTGATATTGTCTTAGCTCTGGGTATAGACTGAGATTATATCAGCAATACAATAGTGATTGTATTTAGACAGTGATTATTTGTGCAATTTGTCTAGGTTCAAGACAAATTGCACAAATAATCACTAATCACAAATAATCAATATGGTAGCCTGGTGTATCTACACTCGGTAAGACAATAAACAACTAAACCATCATCATGGATGCCCGGAGCAAGTAAAATAACAGAATGGTAATAACCGCGGGGTACTTGTTTGAGAACTTCCACGCTATACATTCTGAGCAACATGTTGGCAGTAGCCAGAGCTCACTGAAGAGTTTTAGCGCTTTCAGTGGGAAGACCGAGGTTTTGTCTTCTGCACTGATGGCACAGAAAGTCTCTGTTAATTTATGTTGGCAGCACAAGTGTTACTCCCTGTTGCACATGTTCCATGGTTAATAGTAACCACTTTCCATCGAGTGAGCAATGCAGGTGTCTACAGGGTGTAAATAGGCCATTGTAAATATAAAATTTACAGCTTGTTTACCTGCATTCTGCAAATAAATTATTCTATTGTTATACAGTTGTGTGCTGTTCAATAGCCTCCTTCTATAGTCGCAACTACTATGTACACAAGTATCAATGTTACCTTCAGCATCTTCTTGTTTCACTTCAACATTATCACATTCAATTGGGATTATTCCCGTTGGCCACCACATAGTTGGCCACCACTGGTGGACATTGGGACATTTTATTACTTTTTATCCCAATGGCCACCAGTGGTGGTCAGCGGGAATCAAATATTGGAAATGTTCCCGTTGGCCACCACATAGTTAGCCACCACTGGTGGACACTGGGAAATTTTGTTACTTTATGTCCTCAAGGCCACCACAAAGACAAATAATACAACTAGGTAGGTATGATAGAAAATCAACATTTATTAAATATTTCCTAACAATAAAGTAGAAAAATAAAGTGTACCTAATAATAATTCGGTAAAATCAAATTCTATCGGTTCGGTAAAAACAAATACTAGGAGGCAGTCAGACAAAGACATAACATAATCTTTTCTTCAAGTAGATGAAAATAATACCTACAAAGTGCACGCAATGAACCTAGAAATACAAAACGAATGGTTAACACTAGGTGAATTTTGTATTCCCATAGCCTTAAAATGGCGTACCTTAATATACGACTGGTCACCGGCTCTCTTTAAATTCTATCTCAATGCATTCCAGTTGACCCTCCCCGATCAAAGCAATCTTGTCAGATGGGGAAAAGCCACAGATAAAACATGTAACTCATGTGGTGAAGCAATTGGTACTCCTAGGCACCTACTGGTGGGTTGTAGGACGCTATTAGACCGGGGTCATTACTCGCGCCGACATGATAAGGTATTAGAAATCGTACGTGAGGCGGTAAGTTTCGCGGTAGCTAGAGCGAAAAAGGATTTAACCACAAACCAAAGAAATGACGTCGCGTTTGTAAAGGAAGGCAGTTTCTATCCCTCGTACACACTGCGCTCACGCACGATTATCTCGAAAATAAGTCATAAGTAACAAGTATGGAATTACTTTTATTATGTATTTCTTATTCAATACAAATTTGAATAGGTACCGTAAAATATGGAAATTATATCAAATAATTTATTAAATAATTTAAATCTACATATACACACAAATAATATACTTAATGCCTAATAATAATCATTTATTCAAGTTTTAAGATGTATACAGGTGTGGACTGGAATTATTTTAAATTCTAAACGTAAGATTGGTTTGAACGTAGGTAAATATTTAAGAAGTAGGTACCTACCTACCCCAAATGCAAACTGTAAACCTTCTATATTAGGATCAGTTGCAGAATGTGCACCATAAAATGTAATAAAACTTTATTCCCGCTGACCACCACTGGTGGCCATTGGGATAAAAAGTGATAAAATGTCCCAATGTCCACCAGTGGTGGCCAACTATGTGGTGGCCAACGGGAATAATCCTTCAATTGGAGTCATCAGGACCACATCTCCAAAATCCAAGTGTTTATTGAACATTATTTGTAGGTTCACTTGCTGTAAGAATAAAACCACATTAATGGCGGACTCTCTCCTTGTTAAGATACTTGCTGCAGGTATGAGTCAATATCAGACCGCTCACCACATTACTTCTCAGCAACTGAGTGAACAGCTCCTCACTCTGGAGACATCTCCTCCACAGCTTGTAGCTATCCTTGAGGCTTGCACAACAGAGGTCACAGACCTGTATTGGTCTACAGTCTTCTGTAACAAACTGTTGAACATAATCATATTACCAATCATACCCATCAGCCAGAATTACTAAAAATTCAGCACATAATTATATTCATCACACTCATGTGAGTGAGTCATTTGCTTTAATCTGGATTCCAGAAAACTATAACCCGGGAGTCATCAAGTCTTGATCATGAATACTGTTCCTTCTAGGTAAACATGTTACATCTTAGACCAAAACATCAATGAAAGTGCCATCCTCTGCCAATGAAACTTAGTTACATTGGTATTGGTTGGTTGGCTTTGGTATGAGGTGTTTTATTGCTTTGTTACTGTGAGGACGCTACAGATGCTAGTGTCAAGCTTGTGACTGTCTAATGAACGGATCACTTACCGGCAATTTGGTGAAAGCCTCGTAGATGTCGTGTAGATGTGTATTTACAATCGAACACAACGGCGTAACGTCCGAGAGACATATTCTACACATCGACAGCTTCTCCATGGTTGAGTTCATATCAGATCAGTTCAATATTGCTCGGATTAATAGTTAATTTAAATTAGAGACCCTTTTACTGAGTACTTTAAACTGTAAGTACCTTTATTATCCTAAACTGTTTTCAAGTCACACACGTAATGAGCAATGAATTACAAGAATAAATGTTAATACAATACACAACTTCTATTAATGGTTTCTGCACAAAAAGATATTTATGATAGGATAGTGAATAATGAGCTCGAACACCATAGACATAGCAAATATCATAATAAATATCCATAGATATAGGAAGAACGCTCGCGCGCTTAGTAAATATCATAGACATAGTAAATATAAAGACGTGAAGCTACTACGAAATTCATTCATAAAATCATATGAGGAAAACGCCAATTCTCCATCTTGCTTTCCAACGTAGTGGGGATGTAGTAGCACCTGATTGGTCAAATAAAATTGCCAGTGATGCGGTGATAGAATTTTAACTATCGATATTTTCCCAAATATTTAAAGAACGAAGACCACTTTGACAGAGAACAGAATGACTTTTGAAATACCGTTGACTTTTTATTATTCTATCGCATAATGGTACTGGTATTACTGATGAATAGATACTAAAACATTTTTTACATCTATAAAACTACAAAATCAATTTGATATAACTAGTTGAACAAGAAATTACTTCCATTTTTAAATTAAAAGTTAGTTACTCAAAGACTGTAAAGAATCTTTGTAGATTTTACGTCCTTCTGGGCGAATTATTCGAAACTCCGGTTATCACAAGGAAAGTCAGACAGAAAGCCCTATGCACACTGCAACCTGAGAATACAAATAATGGGCATCTACTTAAGCTAAACACTTAATTTTTTCTTTCAAATGTATAAAGGACAATGCAACTTATTGGCATGATTTACTTTTTTCCTTTCGCTAGAAATGAAACCTAGGTCATATGTTAGAGTACGAAACGACGAATCAATAGCTATAAGAATTGGGTCGATCAACCGTAACAGAACGAAGAACCCAAGTGGAGATATTGCTATAATTTTTTGTCAGGCGCTGCGTATTTTTCATAAACAATTATTACAATTACATGAAAATAGAATTATTGTAACACATATTATTATTATATTAATTTAGATAGGCAAACACACGAAGGTTACATAGAGTGATCTTAGTGTATTCGCGGTTTAATGCCTCCACACACCCCGCCATATCGGTGGAACGGGAGTCCGCCTTCGACAGCGACCCACGCACCCATCCTTTTTATAAATAAATAAATAAATAAATAATCCACAACATTCTACACAACGCTATCTAGAGCCATGGTAAGCTTTTATAGCTTGTGTTATGGAATCTAGAATGCGGATAAACATACTTAGATACTTTTTTTTTGTAAATACATAGTTACATATTATACATAGAAACACCCTGACCAATGCAAATAGTCATATTCACGCATACAAATATTTGCACTGAGTGGGAATCGAACCCGCGCCTCCTGCGTGGTAGTCGCGTGCACTATTTTGAGTAAGTACCTACTTCTACATTATTGTGAAAGTTCAATTTATATTTTAAAGTATTTGAAATTATTTTATATGTTAAAAGTCGACAATACTTATTTGCATTACCAGAAATAAATGTGATATATTAGTAGTTTCCATTGATAAGGTAGTTTCATCCTGTTTCATAAACAGCATAACCAATTAATAACTATAAAAGTATTCTTTCTTGGAGTGTAGCATGCAGCACGTGGTGATTTCTAGGTGTCTTTGTTTCTTAATTTGACAATACGTATGTATAATCCAAAACGGGTATAGTAGTTTAAAAATCTTTCTTGAAGGCTGGCAATGTATTGACATTATATACTGTGTCACAGATATCCATTGGGCTGCGCTGATCAGGTAAACAATCTGCCCGTTTGCCACCTACTTCATGGAAAAACATCATAAATAACTAAAAAATAACGCCTGATAAAAAAGTATAGCAATCTATAAAACACTCTATAACTACGCTCTGTTATGGTTGGCGGCCCTAATTCTTTTTGCTATTAATATCTTGTACAGTCTTTTAACATATAACGTATGTTACATCTCTGGCGAAAAAGAAAAAAAATCATGCCAGCTATGTATGGCAAAAGCATGAACCTTTATACTAACTGGACTGCGCACTATGAACAGAAAAACGAGCCGAAAGAGAGGTTCCAAAGTAGTAGTGCGTCTCTTTCTAATAGTTTTATCATGTTTTTATTGGTCTTTATTACAAACAATGTTGCCGCATAAGAATTTTGAAATGCTACCAATGTCACTCTCATAACATTTAAAATAAAAGTATTAATTTGTACAACTTCATAATACTTTGTACAAATTCATAAAAGATGGTCAAACCATTGTATATTTATAGTTTAAGTATTTTTATGCAAAGTTTCATCACAAAAACATAACGCACAAATATATGGAAAATTAAAAAAAATTACCATTTACAACCAAAAAGAATTTACATTTACTATGGCAAGTTGTTAGACAGGGACAGACTACTACTTTTTGGCTGTCTCGCTCGGCTCGATTTTTCTACTTTCACCGAGACGATGAAAAATGTACCTTATGTCATTACAGTTGGGTGTAAATTTGTAATTATTGTATTTTACAGTACGCAATCCAGTTAGTATACAGATTCATGGGCAAAAGTTGCATTGTCCTTTTTAGTCTGTGCCCTTTTTATATCGATAAGCACTTATCGACAGTTTACTGGATTCCCTACTAGGCCGCCATACTGCTTTCCATTCATTCATAAAATCCAAGTTTAGGTAGGCAGTTTTTTTTCGTAGGTATGGCAGCTCTTGATACTCTCTAAGCCTTAGAGTATCAAGATGCAGTGTGCTTAGGGCTTTCTGTCAGACTTTCCTTGTGATAGCCGGAGTTTCGAATAATTTGCCCAGAAGCACGTAAAATCTACAAAGATTCTTTACAGTCTTTGAGTAACGATATATATATATATTTAGTAGTACTCCAGGTACATAACACATTGGCATAAAAATAAAACCGATTTGGACAATTTTTTTTTTTTTTCGAATTTTTATTTAATATTTTTTTTATTTTTTATTTTGCATTATTTGCTCTCCATCGTGTTAATAAAGCTAAATGAAACGTTAAGTTCATAATAAGAACATCACTACAAAGAAAAAACAACTAGAGCGCCAAGCGCGTGCTCTTTTGTAGTGGGTTTTTTTTTATAAAATTACCGTTTTATTTAGTTTTACTAACAAGATGGAGAGTAAGTAATGCAAAATACAAAATAAAAATGTTTTTAATAATAATAAATAAAATCTTTATTGGAACCATAAAACACAGGAGTAATAATAACACAACAGTGTGATAGTCTCTGCATTAGTTTAGAACTGTGTCGCAGACACTAACGCCACCTCCAGGCCGAACTGGGCACCAGAGTTCCATCACAAACATGAAAGTAGGTACTTATTCAATATTGGTAAGCTTAGAGAAACATAACCTAATCTTAAAATTAAATTCAGAATTTAGTGTGTGTGTGTATGTGTGTATTAGAGGGGGTGTTGTGTGTGTAGGTAGTGAAGTGTGTAAATGTAACGTGAGATGTGAATGTATGTCTGAGTGTATGTGTGATTGTGCAGCTTGTGTTAAATAGTAAACATTGGAGGAGTTTAAATGCTATTCGTAATGGTTGAGCCACGTCTTCCAGCCCATCATAGTCAAGAGTTTGCAGCCATTTGTCAGTGATCTGTTTGCAGGCCCTCAGTGTAAGAGGATAAACATTTAGAATTCTATTGACAAGGTTGTATATAATGGGGCTAACGTAATGATACTGACGTTTGACAACTGCAAGTCTAGCTAATTCGATATGGCAGACCCTGTCAGACCTACGAGTTCTTGAGGTGAATTCCGAATCGAAAGACAATTCCGAGTGCTTGCGCAATATGGTACCAAGTACAAATGCATGTCTCAAGGTAGGAACCTTACATAGGGCATATAATAATCCAAAAAAGAATCGAAGCTTTTTTTTTGCCCATATGGATTTTATTTTTATGCCAATTTGTTATGTACCTGGAAGTACGCTCACGAAGCCGGAAACCCCCAGTAGTACTCCTACTACTAGGGGTTTTCGGCTTCGTGAGCGTTCCCCTTACACCCAGTATATATATATATACACAGTACCGGCTTTAGGGGAGGGCGACCGGGGCGCCAGGTACTTTAGGGCGCCGCGCGCGCCAGCTCAACTATACCACTTAATTTGAATACCTATTTTTATCGATCTGAAGGAAAACTAGACTCAACGTATATTAACTTTTATAGACTTATCTCGTAGGAGTGAGTATCAGTATTCTATGTCTAACAAATACGACCTGTCATTTTGTCCTTTGTGGTATCTCTCACTAAATAGTGTAGAACGAAATATAGGTACCAGGCCTAGAAATTGCAACTCTTATTAGGCCCGCATTATACATATTTTACATACTCGTAAGTTCACAAGCATATCAAAAAAACCTTTTAATAGAACCTGTACGTTAGACATAACTTACCTACGAATTATTTATTTATTATTATTTGTGTGGTAGCTAAATTCAGAAAATAGGAAGGTACCATTAGTACGCCCATTTAGTCTTGTTTAAAAATCTGTTTACATTTTGTAGTCGGGTTGTAGGAAAGATTTCAACGAATGCAAAGCTTTTCTAACACATGGAATTTCATGTTAAATATAAAAAATAATCAAAATAAAGAAGAACTAAAGCGACAACAAAAATTGATTGTTAATTTTTCTTGCAGTAAAGAACAATCTTTACTGCAAGAACAATTAACAATCAATTTTAAATCTGATATTGATGGAGATTTGTTGTGTGATGAAATTTTAGGTTTGCAAAACTATCTCGAAGACAGTCAGGCAACACCAATAGAAATTTTAAACTTTATTATAAAACACAATCTTCAAAAGTTATACCCCAACATTTGGATATCGTTGCGTATTCTGTTAACAATACCAGTGACTGTTGTAAGTGGCGAACGAAGTTTCTCTAAACTAAAATTAATAAAAACTTATTTGCGGTCTACAATGTCTCAAACAAGATTGAATAGTTTGGCCGCGCTATCTATTGAAAATCAAGTTGCAGAAAATCTAGATTTTGCTAGTCTTATCAGAGAATTTGCTGACAAAAAACCTAGGAAAATAAGATTTTAATTTTTTAATGGTTCGTGACGTCACTGACAGACAATATACATAGGTAAGGTGCATTGTTTAAACTTTTAGAGAATTAATGGTTAAAATAATGTTATTGTTATTAAAAATAAATACATGCCATGTTGTAGTTTTCTATTAATTCAATAAAAAATATGGTACAAATCCTAAATAAGTTTTTTTAATTGTAATGAAATAAGTACCTATAGGTACGGCCTATACATAAAAGGGCGCAAAGGCATGACTCGCCCGGGGCGCCTAGATGGCTAAGGCCGGCCATATATATACATTTGTACTACCTTTGTTATAAAAGATATTTACTTCAAAACTGAAGTGCTCGACTTGCCTAGTAGGTACCCGAATGAAAAGTTATGTAATCCGCCATTTCAGTCCTATGTTCTTACTGTACCGTACAAAGGTCGCGCGAGGGTTTCGGAATTAAATCAAAATCAAGGAGATTTGTATAAAATCATACTTTTAATTTTAAAATGGAAGTAATTTCTTGTTCAACTAGTTATATCATATTGATTTTGTAGTTTTATAGATGTAAAAAATGTTTTAGTATCTATTCATCAGTAATACCAGTACCATTATGGGATAGAATAATAAAAAGTTAACGACATTTCAAAAGTCATTCACTATGTATGGAAAGTGGTCTTCGTTCTTTAAATATTTGGGAAAATATCGATAATTAAAATTCTATCACCGCATCACTAGCAATTTTATTTGACCAATCAGATGCTACTACATCCCCACTACGTGCGAACGCAATATGGAGGTTGGCGTTTTCCTCATATGATTTTATGAATGAATTTCGTAGCTTCAAGTCTTCATATTTACCTTAGAGCATAGACATAGTAAATATAAAGACGTGAAGCTACTACGAAATTCATTCATAAAATCATACGAGGAAAACGCCAATTCTCCATCTTGCTTTCCAACGTAGTGGGGATGTAGTAGCACCTGATTGGTCAAATAAAATTGCCAGTGATGCGGTGATAGAATTTTAATTATCGATATTTTCCCAAATATTTAAAGAACGAAGACCACTTTCCATACATGGTGAATGACTTTAGAAATGTCGTTGACTTTTTATTATTCTATCGCATAATGGTATGGTATTACTGATGAATAGATACTAAAACATTTTTTACATCAAAATCAATATGATTTACCAATTGCTATAAGCGTCAAGAAAGTCGTGAAATTAATGTTGAAGGATTTGAGATTGACATGGTCAAAACACTCGCCGGGATATTTGAAACATGGTAAAAACTGCGTGACAGACAGAGTGTAGGATTTATATAGATGGAGGAAGAGTGGAACAAGTGAATGAGTTCATATATTTGGGAACATTGTTTACGAGAGATGGAAAGCATTAAGAAATTGTTGAGAGTGACAGCTGGAAATAGAGTGAATGGAGCACTACGCAACTTTATGAGCAGTAGCAGCAGAGTGAATGCAGTAGAAAATGCCTTTAGCTTAACATCAGGCGAGGTGAAGTCAAATTGACGTGTCCTATATAAAAAAAATACTTTCAATTTTTTTTAAATCGAATGAACTAGTGCCGTACTGTTTAACGTATTTTGTGACGAAGGGATCTATATTTAATTGAATAAAATTACTAAAACCGATACTAAGTCACGTGTTGAAAAGAAAAAAAATGAACTTGCGCGAATGGCAATTTTCCCGCCATTTTGCAAAGCCTAAAGTGCGCAAAGGGACTACAGTCCCTTTGTGCCAGAATACGGCTATTCACGTGACCTTTACCTTAATCACACCATCAGGCGACGTGAAGTCACATTATCATGGCCTCATGCAGTGCCAGAATGTACTCATAGCGTCAGCGTCTGGTGCAGTACTGTCTCCTGTCACTCTCGGCACCCGCCAGTTGTTCCACCATTTCAGCTGTGTAGAATGGAACTTGCGATTCGCGGTGTTATTATTAAAACAAAACTCATCCAATGAAATATTCTGTATTCAATATTGAAAAGTAACATTACTAAAATTTACATAAAAAGTACTATAATTAGCACTAAGTATACTTCGAACCAATCACGAGCTTTTATTAAAGTTCTTACAATAAACTATCTCAGGTATAAGCAGAGGATTTCTCAATAACGATACGAGTGTTACCGCTTGAGGTTCCTTCCAGAACCGACGTCGCCTCTCGTCGCTATTGACACAGAACACATATGAACTCCATACAATCTACGGAGCTCTAATTTATACATTAAGTATGGACACGTTCACACTTGGCTATACTATATATTAGCATTTTGTTCTAATTTGCTATAAGCTATTGCTGAAGCCACCGTAATGCGTTTATAAATAGCTCTCATTTTAGTTCTTAATGACCTCTGTGGCGTAGCGGTAGAGCGCCCGGCAGCTAACTCAAAGGTCGCGGGTACGATTCCCGCTCAGTGCAAACACTTGTATGTATGAATTTTGTATAGTTATTTGCATTGGTAAAGTAAGTAAGTAAGTAAAATATTCTTTATTGTACACCAAAATTATACAAATTTTAAAGAAAATAACATGCATAATACTGTACAATGGGCGGCCTTATTGTATACAACAATCTCTTCCAGGCAACCTTTGAATGGACAGGAATGTACAGAAATAAAACGTGGGTTTTTGGTGTAAAAAAATGCAAACCAATTCATAGACTACTTAAATAAAATTATTTAAATGAGATAATGAATTAATGACTTAATGATAATGAATGAAACTTATTTAGATACTAATATACCTACATTGCACACAATACCTTCATGTAATACATACAATGGATACCTACATATAATACATACAATATATACAATACCTATATATATTTTTATACAATACCTATATACAATATATACAACAATAATTTGTACATACATGTCCAGTTACAAAATATAATACTTATACCTACTTATATTGACAGATAGTATTCAGTCACTAGTGTTTTGAAT
Organism: Eilema sororculum; assembly: GCA_914829495.1. Taxonomy (NCBI): domain Eukaryota; kingdom Metazoa; phylum Arthropoda; class Insecta; order Lepidoptera; family Erebidae; genus Eilema; species Eilema sororculum. The sequence continues at coordinate 11,757,262 of OU618559.1, forward strand.
GATACCAATGTTTGAGCTCGCCTAATAGAGACAGGCAGTGCATTCCATAGGCGTGCCGCCACAATCGTAAAAGATTTGTCGGAAAATTTTGTAGAATGCATTGGTATGTGCAGCCTCAAGTTCTCCGATGATCTCAAGGACCTCGAATGTGTGTCACGTAGGAACTCGAAACGTTCTTTGAGATAAGGGGGAGTGAGAGGGTTAAACAGAATGTTATACAGTAAAGAAAGGATATGAGTATTCCGTCGAAGGCGAATTGGGAGCCACTTGAGCATGGTGCGATATTCGGATACATGATCATATTTGCGTAAGCCATATATGAACATTATACAAAAATTTTGAAGCCGCTCAAGCTTATCAAGCTGCTCCTCAGTGAGATCAAGATAGCTGGCATCTGCATAGTCTAGTATTGGCAGTAAAAGGGACTGTGCAAGCGAAATCTTTGTGGTCGTTGGTAGAAAATTTCGTAGTCTTCGCAAGGAGCCTGCTGAAGCAAACATTTTGCGACTAACCTCCTTCAGTTGGGTATTCCAGGACAATGTTTGATCAATATGTATCCCCAAATTCTTTACACTATGACTTATAGGAAGCGGCATGCCATTAAAAATGACTTGTGGCAGATTTTCCCACTCTACACGAGCAATCATCCAGGGGCTACCTACTACAATTACCTGTGTCTTCGCAGGATTTACCTCTAGGCCATAGCTGTTACTCCACTCACATATGCGCTCCAAGTCATTGTTTATGATAGAGAAGGCTTCATGAATTTCATTGGACGGGGCTTGGGTGTAAATTTGTAAATCATCTGCATAAAGGTGGTAGGATGAAACTAGTCGTTTGGATATGGAATTGATAAATACAGCGAATAGTAAAGGAGATAAAACGCCACCCTGCGGCACACCAACAGTAATGTCACACCAAGATGAAATCGACTCATCAATGCGAATGCGCTGTCGGCGGCCAGACAGGTAACTGCGAAACCAATCAATCACTGTCGGAGATATGTTAATAGAGTCAAGTATCCCGAGCAGGATATGGAAATCAACTGTGTTAAAGGCATTACTGAAGTCAAGTAGTGTAAGTAATGTGAGATTTCCATTCTCCATACCCATCCTGATATCATCCGTAACATTAATTAGGGCTGTGACAGTACTGTGTCCTGGCCGAAAACCAGATTGAAATGTGTTTAAAAGATTATTTTTACACAGAAAGGAGTTTAGTTGTGAGTGGACAAGGCGTTCAAGGACTTTAGAAAGAAATGGTAGGATTGAGATAGGACGGTAATGAGAGAAAGAGGAGGGCTTAGATTTTTTTGGTAAGGGTATAATTTGAGCCTCTTTCCACATCGTGGGAAATATACCCTTAGAGATGGAAGAGTTAAGGATATGACATATGATAGGAAGTATTATATCTAGGATTGGCAGGATCATGTTTCGGCTAATACAGTCATTGCCGACAGCTTTGGATGTAATAGACAGTATATCCTTTTTAACATCACAATCAGTGAATTGATTAAAGACAAATGGCGGATAGTCGGGAGCTGGAAGCTGTGAAAGATGGTTTAATGTATTAGTTTTGGTAGTATCGTCAAAACTAGAAGAAGCGGAGAAATGCCTATTTAAGGCGTCGATATCTATATTATTAGGATTTATTTCCTGTCTAGACTTTCCAACTCCCAGGGTTCTAAGAAATTTCCACACTTTCGCTGGATCTCCATTTTCAACAGATGCTTGAATATATTGGCGTTGTGCTTGCCTACACACCTTGTTACAGTGATTTCGAATTTCCACATATATATCACGATTACACTGAGTAGGCCGGTACTTAAACTTTGTCTTAGCCCTAGCTTTTTAGTTATTAAGTTTTTGATGTCATCAGTAAGCCAAGGAGCAGGTGCATGCTTCATTTTCACTGCACGAATGGGTGCATGTACATCGTAAAGACTGATTAACTTAGATGTCAGTATGTTGACTTTCTCATCAACGTCCGAATTATGAAGCATTTGCCAATCAATTTTATTTGCATCAGCACAAAGATCGCTAACATTCATGCCATTAAAACTACGCATCATTAAGATTTTGGGCTTAGCTTTTGGGGGGCGGATTTTATAGGAAAGAAAGAGGAGATCGTGATAGGAAAACATATCAGCAGTGCACTGGCCATGTTTGGATACAAGGTCGGAAGACGAAACAAGAATAAGATCAAGAAGGGAAGGAATACAATCAGGAGCATGATGAGTAGCATTCAGAGGCAGAGCAACAAGATTATATGATTCTAAAATATTACGGAGGGTGGCAGACCGTGAATCGTTCTTCACAAGGCACGTATTAAAATCTCCCAAAATAATGGTGTGACTGTAAGACGGTATATGTTTTTCTAGCATGTGTTCGAAGGAAGGAAAATAATTGATTTTTGATGAAGGGCAGTAGTACACACCGAGCAGAACCCTGCAATGATGCAGTTCTAACTCTAAAAAGAGATGCTCACCCGCATTTGTCGGTGGTGGTTGTGCTGACACATCAATAATGCTGAAAGGAATATATGTGCGTAAATAGATGGCAACACCCCCACCCCGACCGACCGAACGATCGTTCCTAATGAGCTGGAAACCCGGTATAGAGTAAGAGAGAGTGGGCAGACATGGCATCAGCCATGACTCAGAAACTAGAATAGCATGAATATTTTTTACGTCTAAAAAAGCCAGCATCTCAGGGAAATGGGCGGGAATACTTTGAGCGTTGATGTGGATCACATTGAAATGCGTGGGAACATCGGAGAATGTCGTGTGCAGTATGTCTGCGAGTGAAGGTTTACGAGCAGTGCTATCATTCTGATTATCTAATGAGGGGGAAGAGTCTATATTACTGTCTGTCATGTAAATAATTATATAATAAATACTAATAAATAATTATAAATAAATGCAATAAAAGTAAAATTATACCTCTATATAAATAATCCTGTTCACCCACCAGTGCCTAGAATGTTATTGCACGAAACAAAATTATACCAAACACTAAGAAAACGAAAAACAAAAACGTCCGTGAAATGCTGTAGTTCGCAACCACAATAATAATATATCTGATATACAGTATGGATACGACATATAGGCATTTACGGAAACAGTGACAGGTCCATAGGAATGAAACAAAATTAAATTTAAACTCAAATTCGCAGATTTAAAAAAAAAAATTTCCTAACAAAGTAATTATTAAAATAAATGTAGAAAATGTAACCACTTTTATAAGTCATTGATTCATTCACAAAAATACACACGCTTAGAATTTGCACAATACTTACTATAGGTACAGCTCAAAGCGGCAACGTGCCGCCAGCTGACGCGCGCTCGTGACCTACCTACTGAGGTAAGATTAGGCACCTATCACGAAAGTTCACTTAACTTTATAAACACCACTTTTTCACGGCAGTGCTTAAAAATGTGAATCTAATTTTTAGAAATGCCCGCCACTAACTTGAAAACATAAAATGATATCGCCAAACTAACTGTTCAACAGATTTCGGTTAGGTACCTACCTTGCTTTCAATTTATCAAATGCCTCAATAATACGGCTGCGAGTCACTTTCAGAGACACGTTAGGTACACTATACACTTCGTTGTTTTTTTTCAAAAAAAGAATACGTAACAAAACTCGCACAACAAATTTACTAGGTAGGTATTTAGACTCATTTTCACCGTTAAAATTAAGGATAGAATAGCTAAACAAAAAATAAACACAATTCACAAACACAAAAAGAATAGATTAGTGTCAATTTCACTTTAAAAACAAATTAAAACGAGAAAATAAACCGAGAGGATCAAAGAACGACACGCGGTCCCCAGTGACGTCGCGGTTACTGACAACATTCCAGAAATTAACGAAACATAAAATTGTACCTAGGTTAATAAGGTAAAAGCACCAATATCCATCTTTGAATATGTTTATTTTAGAATATTTTATTTATTATTAACCTGATTGATGAATAGTTGGAAGGTATTTATTGTCAATTTTCATGGTGTTCATTATCATGTCATCGTGCGTAGTTTTCCTGTCAGAGTTGGAGGGTAGCCTGGGGTAGCCCGGTAGTCGCTCCCACAAAAGCCAAGATAAACCAAATGAAAATAAAGATTAGGAAAGCAGCCCTCAGGCACCAAAGTACAAGATATGGATGCAACCGGAATTAACACTGAAATTATGAGCTTTAAATTCTTCATTACGTAGATATTAATACTCTTAGATATTGAATTTGTTATGGAAAAATTATAAAGAAATCAAATACAAAATGTAAGTAATCAAAGTTAATCATTGATAAGTAGGTACCTACTTATCAAATCAAAAAGTTTTATGTGTAATCAAAACAACCATTATTCTCTGTACGAGTAACAGACTGCCGTTAATCAGAAATTTACCCTACCGGCGGCACCCTTTGAGGTATTATGTCTCTCTCATTACAATCGTATTTTTACGAAATTGATGAATGGAAAAATGAATGAATACACAGAACGGCAACGTCGCATCGTGCAATTTTAATAGTAATAAGGGTTTCCATCTGCAAAATCCGTAAACCAGGACAAGAAGTTTTTTTTATACTACTAAGGTGGCAGATAAGCATACGGCACACATGATGGAAAGTGGTTAACGTGGCCTATGGACGTATGCCACCCCAGGGCTGTTACAGTTGGGCTGCCGAGCCTGTAAAAACGTCGGACGCCAGTCATCTCCGGAAAAGTCAAAACCACCAGATACGATAAGAAATCGTGTCCGGGATTTCGTACATGCATACCCCACTTTCCCAAGAGGTTCGCTCGTTCACTAGTGTACCGGAACCGGACATGGCTAAAGAAGAACCAAGTAGGCAAGTGGAGGTAACGTGGAACATCGGCACGCCGTATGTACTTTCCAGGCGGACGGTGGCCGTGACGGCCGGCGGCTGTTACTCTAAGCTCATTGGGGACATCTACCTGGTGATGGTCTCACATGCACCACATGGGCAGGTTGGAGTGGGTATAGTGCTCTCGGGTACTACGTGGCTACAAATCCGGGGAAACTCGGACGGATGGTAACCCTAATGGTAGTATTTTCGTGCAATTTAGAGTTCATTGATAACTGCGATTCTACGGAGTGTTTAAAGTTGTTCAAAATTTTATAATATTAAAACCCTAGTTTCTGCCCTTAATACTGGGCCGATTTTGTTCAAATTTTTCCTATTTGAAGCTATGGGGGTACCAAGTATATGGTTTCAATTAATGCCTATATGTCGTATCCATATTGTATGTAAATTTTACATGGAACAGTTTCCACCCCTGATTCCATTATTTTATTATTTTAGCTGCAGGACAAATAAAAAAAAAAACACAAAACAGAACACAAAAAAAAAATATACAAAAATAAGAATTAAAATATAAAAAAAAATAAAGAAGTTTGTTAAAGTGTAATGGAACGTGTCCATCACTTTTTATACTCAAGACAGTTACTAATGAAAAGGCAGTATATAGATAGTACCTCAGCCTGTTCCGAAAGTAAGAATAAAAAAAAAACTGAAGACAGTTGATAACTGTCAATGTCAAAGTTATGACATTTATGACACTAAATAACTGAGTACTGAGAACTGTAGGTAGGAAAAATAAACAATTTAAATAAACAATTTCAAATTTGGGAGGCCGGTGTAAAATAGTACAATTTGTAATTATCTTGAATAACCGATTCGTACAAAACAACAAAATAAAGGTGGAACTGATAGAAATGCAAAAATATTACCCGCAAGTTACAGATAGTGTCAGTGTAACGAGAACAATAATATGAACTACTTTTTAGTAACAAGTTTTCTTGACCTTGCACTTACAGCTTTTGAAGCAACCTTTGCAGCACCCGCAGTAGTGGCTGTCTCGGTGTGTGCAGCAGTACTCTCGAGGACCTTTATGCTATCTAGTTCATGCAGCGATGTGATTCTATGGCGCGATCCATCAGGGCCGACAACATGTATAGACCCTTCTCTTGTCCAGCATTTATTCACACCAAACCGCTCTCGGACAGCCATAAATGTGTCGTGTCTCGGTTTGGTCAGGAATTCCGAAAGTGTGATACCTGAGCCCTTTAGTTTTGTTTTCAAAAACCAAACTTCGTCACGGTCAACAATATTTTGGAATTTTACTAATATGGGCCCAGGCTTATGGGGTGCAGAAGGTCACCCCATTCTGTGACAGCGAACAATGTCAGTTACCTTAAGCGTAGTGATTTGGAGCTCCTTACTGCAAAAATTTGCAACTGTTGCTGCAGTATTCTCTGTAGTCTCCTCTTTGACACCATGCAAAAGGAGCATTTTTCGGCGTCTGCGCATCTCCATAGTGTCCATATCATGTGGCAATGCTTCCATTTGACGTTGGAGCAGATCTAAGGCTGTCAAGGTGAACATTTTGAAAGCAGCAAAATCTGCTGCTATGCTGACTCCATCCGGTGAAGTGTTGCTGGATTCCCTTAACCTCTCCTCAAAGTTGGACATTTGGTTCCGGAACATAGTTTTTAGGTTTGTAAGTGTCTGTTGAAGACTGGACTCCATGTTATTAATGTGTTTGGTATTTGTGCAGTGAATAATAATAATAATAAAGCCTTTTATTTCCACATTTACAGTAATTTTTGCTTTGTTAGTTTTGTTAGTATTATAATTCCGTATATAGTAGTATTAGTAATGTTAATTCACTTATATTTCATTTTATAATGTTGTGGACCCCACTTTGGGTGAAGGCCTCCTCCAATATTTTCCACTTCTCTCTGTCGTTTGCTGTTGACATCCATTGTTTTCCTGCTGTCTCAACAATATCGTCGACCCATCGTTTATGTGGTCTACCAACATTGCGTTCGCCAGGTGGGCCTCGCCAGGTTGTGACTCGTTTGGTCCACCTCTTGTCAGAGAGTCGAGCGACATGACCTGCCCACTTCCACTTCTGTTGGAGGCTGTATGTGAGTGCATCTGTGACTTTAGTTCTTTGCCTAATTTTTTCGTGTCTTACTCGATCCCATTTTGAAACACTCAGCCTACTTCTCTCCATTGCTCGTTGAGTGGTTTGAATTTTGTTCTTTACAGTCTTTGTGTAAGTCCAAGTTTGTGAGCCATAAACCAAACAAGGTAGAAGACAGGTGTCAAATGTTATTTTCTTGTAGTTTATGTTATAGTCTCCTTTGAAGATTTCTTTCATGGCCCAATACTTCTTCCATGTAATATTTGCTCTTCTTTTTATCTCTTCCTCATTGTTGGTTTTTAAGAATGATACTTGCTTGCCTAGGTACACATAGCTTGTTACATATTCAATGATGTTATTGTTTATGCAGAAAGGTAGGTGAACGCCGTCGCTCATTATTTTTGTCTTGTTGGCATTCATCTCCAATCCAACCTGGGAACTCTGAGTGTTGAGTGAGTTCAACATACTTTCCAAGTCTCTCGGCGTTTCAGCGAAGACGACAATGTCATCAGCGAATCGCAAATGACTAAGGAATTTACCATTTAATATAATTCCTTTTTGTTTCCAGTCTAACTTCCTGAACACAAATTCCAGCACTGCCAGAAAAAGTTTTGGTGACAAGGGGTCTCCTTGTCGAACTCCTCTCTCAATATTTATCTCTTCTCCTCTTTGTTCAAGCTTTATCCTGCTGACACTATGCTTGTAGATAGTTTGAATGATTTTTGTGTATTTTTGGTGCACTCCTATTGAATTTAAGGCTTCCCAGATTGCTTTATGACTGATGGTGTCGAAAGCCTTACTGTAATCAACAAATGCTATATAAAGTATCCTATTAAATTCCTGGTATTTCTCTATAACTTGTTCTAAGGTGAATATGTGGTCAGTTGTACTAAAACCTGTGCGAAAACCTGCCTGTTCTACTGGTTGTGATGCATCTATTGTTGGTGTTACTCTCTTAAGAAGGATAGATGTGAAGAGTTTGTATAGACTAGGTAGCAAGCTGATTGGTCTGTAGTTATTTATATCCATAGCATTCCCTTTCTTATAGATTAATATTATTTCAGATTTGTACCACTGTTCTGGTATGGTCTCTGTCTCAAGGATTTTATTGAACAACTGTGTGATGTGTTGTAGTAAAACAGGTAACCCCAATTTGATCACCACATTGGTTATCCCATCAGGGCCCGGGCTTTTATCATTTTTCAGCAGTTTGACCTGATTGTACACTTCAATTCCTTCAATTTGTGGTGGGGATTCAATGTTTGTCTGGTTCCACTCTTCAGCATATTCGTCTTCTATATAATGTTTTGATGCTTATAGAGTTCTCTGTAAAACGAAGTTGCTACCTCAATGACCTCTTTCCTAGAAGATACAGTTGTTCCTTTATTATGGTCCTTTAAATTATGTATCCATGACTTGCATAGTTTGAGATCTTTTAAGCCTCTTTTTACACTTCTGTACTTGTTTAAATTGTAAGTAATCGTATTTTGCCTATGCTTTCTATAGTCTTTTCTAATAGATTTATTAACCTCTTTGAAGAGTTTGCTGAGATCTTCCTTCATTTGTCTGGTTTTATTCTTCTCCTGAATTAGTTGTGACCTTTTTCTTATTAACTTATGAGTTTCTTCACTGAGAATATCTTTCTTTCTCGAAGTGGTTTCGTCTGTTTTTAGACTTTGCTTTATGGCTTCTTCAAGTGAGTTATAATAATCCTGGACGTTTTCTCCCGAAATTGGGTCTGCACTAAGATGGGAGTTTAGACAGTTTAAGTACATTTTTATCTCGTTTTCAGATGAAGGTGTTCTTATGGCAGGGTGAAAGTTATTTCTACTTTTTTTCAGGGTTGTGAGTCTTAAAGTTGATCGTACCAATCTGTGATCAGAAGAATATTTGATTTTGTTTAAAACTTCTAGGTTCGTTATGAGATATGGTTTATTAGTGAATATAAAGTCAACTTCATTTTTTGTATTCGAGTCAGGTGACAACCATGTCCATTTCCTGGAGTTCTTTTTCTTAAAGAATGTATTCATTATTAAAAGTTTGTTTTCTAAAGCATGCTCTATTAGTCGTTCTCCCCGCTCGTTACGGCTGCCGTACCCATACTTTCCCATTATTAAGTCTTCGTTTTTGGTTGGTTGTCCAATTCTTGCATTAAAGTCACCAATAACTAACACAATGCCTTCTGTCATCGAGTGTGCTTTTCTAAGGTCAGAGTAAAATGCCTCTAGGTCTTCATCAGTGGCCGCTGTGGTTGGTGCGTAAGCCTGGATGATTGAGATGATTTTGTCATTGTAGCTCAGTTGGAGTATCGCTATTCTTTCAGTTAAGGCGATGAAGTTGCTAATGTGTTTCTTTAACTCTTTTCTAATAAGAAAGCCCACTCCGTGAAGCCCCTTGGTTTCGCCAATGTAGCAAAGAATGTATTCGCAATATTCTTCTATTTGACATCCTAATCTTTTTACTTCTGATAAACCTATTACATCGAATTTTATGTTTTTTAGGGCATTGGTAAGTTCTAACAATCTTTCATCCGAAGACAATGATCTGAAATTGTATGTGCATATTCTGATGTCAGCGAATGTGGTACGATTAACATTTGTTTTATTTTTATGTTGAGAACTTATTGGAGGGTTGTGGTCATTCTTCTCCTCGGTGACCAACCGGCTTGGAGAAGGATTTGTTTTATAAGTTGTTGATGTTTTCTTGTATGTTTCTGTCTTGTCTCGGGGTCTGTGCTTGAGTTGCTATTGGTTTGGTTTATTGGATAGTGAGCTTGACCTGTGGCGACCAATATGCTCAAGTTTGTTTGTCTTATTTATCTTTAATGGCGTTTCTATCCTAGAGCTTGGTGATTTAGTTGGAAATCTTTTCCTCTTATCTGCTGGTTTTTGGCTGTTGTGTATTATAAGCTTATCATACCGGATGTATGCAAGATCCCTTTTTTAATTTCTTCTATTCTTTGCTTGTTTAGTTCTCTTCTCTTGTTGAGAATTTCTTTAGGGAAGTCTTCTGTTACAAATATATTTTCAGGCAGAAGCTTTTTGTTCTTCAATAGTTCATATTTCCGCCATTCAAGGGTGGTGGTGATCAGGATTGGCCTTTTCTTCTCTCCATCTTTTTTGCCAAGTCTGCATGCTGAACTAATCTCCCATTTATCCCAAAGCTCTAAATTAGCCTTTTCAGTTACAGCATTAAATGTTTGAAGTACTAATCCCAAGGTATCAGAATGGTTATTTTCAGTTTCTTCAATACCATGTAAAATAATGTTGTTTTTTCGAACCTCTCTCTCTGTAGCTAGAATTTTCTGTTGCAAAAGGGAGACTTCACTTTTTAGTTTCTTATTTTCATCCAGAATCGGTTTGAGTTTATTTTCAATAATTATTGATATATTGGCAGTAACCCTCTCAGTTATAAGACTTGTTTGTTTTTCGAGTTGTGCCTCCATTTTGTCAAGAATTAGTTGCACATTAAACTGGTCCATTATTTGGTAATTTTTATTTTGGTACAGTTGCAACACTTTTCTTTATCTGTGATAAGCAAAAGAAAGAAATAAAAAAATGTGGGTAGGTGAATATTTTCACAGCTGCGACCTGTCACTCGCGATCTTTTTTTCACAATTTTTTCCGTGTATCAGTGATTCACGCGCGGATAACAATATCACAGCATTCACAGGCCACAATAAGCACTTTTGTAATGTTTTTATTGTATTTTATTGACTATTTCAATGAAAAAAACTAAATTCACTTCAAGAGCAGGTTAGTGTTGGTTGACAGTTTTGACAGTTTTTTTCGCAGTGCAGTGAATATTACAAAGAAATAACACTCAGACTGGTAGGTGACTATTATTAGCTATGATTTTAACTCATTAAATTACTATTAATTGACTAAATTATTTTTAAGTAAATTTAAAAGTAGAGCAACGTTTTCTATGTGTATCTAGTTCAACTACCGACAATAGAGATCTACGTGTAAGTATGGGTTTACAAAAATATATATCCACATACTTCTATAATATGGGTAATATGTGATCTGGAATGTACGTACGTACTGAACATAGAAACGTCCAGACCAATTCACAAACTGTTGGGCGATCGGTTGATACTGCTTGTGTCCTAGCAGTGCCAACATTTATACATTGTTGGACAATCCCTACTATTATATAATTGTGAAGTGGTTGCATGCGTACATTAGAGATATTTTAAACAATGCTTGGGTTACATTAACGACACGGAACACAATTTATTTGGAATTCTTGTCTGTTTGTAAAACTACTGAAAGAATTTCGATGCGGTTCTACATATTCGCTTGGTCAGACTTCAAATCTAACGTTTATTTGATCGCAATCGGTTCAGTACGTGAGAGATGAGCACAGTCGCGTTAACCGACATCCGCGCGGGCGGAAGGCAACAGAGTAATTTATAAAAGAACACGTACTTATTTATTTACATAGCGCGATCCGGTGACCGAACAATATTCAAGTTTAAAATATTTGTACTGGACAAGAATCAAACCCGCGACCATTGACTTAGCAGCCGAACGCTCTACCACTGCGCCACAGTAATGTTGTAATGGCGCAGAACAATTAGTGATAATGTACAGACAGCCTCTGTGGCGGGGCGGTAGTGAACGCGACTGCTACGCAGGAGGTGCGGGTTCGATCTCCGCTCAGTGCAAATATTTCTATGCATGAATATGGCTATTTGCATTGATCTGGGTGTTTCTATGTATAATATGTATATATTTGCAAAAAATATATCTAAGCATGTTTATCCGCATTTTAGATTCCATAATACAAGCTAGTTAAGCTTACCATAGCGTTGTGTAGAATGTTGTGGAATATTTATTTATTTAGTATCATTTATTATTTAATGTTACAACACACACATTTCACGCCACACTTAACTCTAGCACACCTAAAGTACTCGCAGGGTTCTCTAACAAGAGCGACTGTAGTTTTTAATGAGTGTGTAATCGTATATGTCTTTCTAAGTTATTCTTAACACTGAAACATTTCTTACAATCATTACACTTATAAGGCTTCGCGCTAGTGTGTATACAGTATGCTTATCTAAACCACCCTTTTCAGTGAAACATTTCTGACATTCATTACACTTATAAGGCTTCTCGCCAGTGTGTGTACGCATATGACTATCTAAATTACACTTCTTATTGAAACATTTCTTACATTCATTACACTTATAAGGCTTCTCGCCAGTGTGTGTACGCATATGATAATCTAAATGATTATTTTGATTAAAACATTTCTTACATTCATTACACATATAGGGCTTCTCGCCGGTGTGTGTACGCATATGCTTATCCAAAGTACCCTTTTCAGAGAAACATTTCTTACATTCATTACACATATAAGGCTTCTCGGCAGTGTGTGTACGAGTATGCCTATCTAAATTACACTTCATACTGAAACATTTTTTACATTCATTACACTTATAAGGCTTCTCGCCAGTGTGTGTACGCATATGATCATTTATATGACCCTTTTGACTAAAACATTTCTTACAAACATGACACTTATAAGGCTTCTCGCCAGTGTGTGTACGCATATGATTATCTAAATTACACTTCTTATTGAAACATTTCTTACATTCATTACACTTATAAGGCCTCTCGCTAGTGTGTGTACGCATATGATCATTTATATGACCCTTTTGACTAAAACATTTCTTACAAACATGACACTTATAAGGCTTCTCGCCAGTGTGTGTACGCATATGATTATCTAAATTACACTTCTTATTGAAACATTTCTTACATTCATTACACTTATAAGGCCTCTGGCTAGTGTGTGTACGCATATGTGAAATTAAATGATCTTTACGTTTAAAACATTTCTGCCAAGTGTCGCATAACCACTGTTTAAGTTTGTTGCTTGAGCTACTATTAACACTTTGGTCTGCACTGATTTTGTTTTCAGGTGTTTCTTTGTGAGCGTCATTATGATCGGCTGTGCTATCATTTTGTTTATTGTTACGTAATCTGATATCTATTTGGTCGCGTGTTTCCACTATCTGATTCTTCTGCACTTGTTTATCTTCCACAACTCTTTTAGTTTCACTTTTCGGTTCTTCAATGTTGTCCTTTGTTTGGTCACTTCTCGTAAGGTTGTTTGCAGGCGTATCTTCAAAGTTCATCTGCGTGGTTAGTCGAGGTTTTTCAGAAACAGGAGCACCTGAAAAAGAAACCACATGGATTTATTCATTTATATTTGAAGATAAACTAAGTATTTTAAACAAAATAAAAAGTTCGACAGACAACTTGATAAAGGCAACTGGGAGAAATACGGCGGAGGATCGGGTGCAAAGGTGCACATTATATTACAAGTCTGGGTCTAGCAGGGGAGTGCAACAGGCTAGTATTGGTTGATTTATAATAAACTACCTTTTGCCCGCGGCTCCGCCCACCTGGATGTCAGTTATCACGACCAAACATAGCCCATGTCCTTTCTCATGGTCTAATCTACTAAATTTCATCAAAATCGGTGCACTTGTTTAGGCGTGAAAGCGTAACATACAGACAGACAGACAGATAGAGTTAATTTCGCATTTATAATATTAGTATGGATTAATATTGAATTTGGATTAGATGCGGTATTAAACGTAGCTCTGTCTAGACTCAAGATAGGCATTGCTTCACAAGCCTGGGTTATTGGATCTAGAACAATAGATCGTAGATAGACATACTTCTAGATACTGTTATTTAACATGTACTTTGCCTCGAGCGGGTATGGAACCCGCAATATTTGACTGAGTAGTTGTGTTGTGTAATCGAACACTCTGCCGCTACGCCACAACTCAGAAAGTTTTGCATATATAAAGATACTGGCTAACAGGGACCGGACAACCCCGTTTACGAGTTAAGCCGTTGAAAGGGTAACCCTTATGATAGGGTAACTCATATCGCAGTGTTACCTCTTGATCGAGTATTCCTTCTAAACCCAGCGAAGTGGCTTAACTCGTTTATCGCGGTATCTAAGTGAAGGGGTAACCCCTTCAATTGACTAAGCCTTTGAAGGGGTTACCTTCACGAAAGGGTTTTTTTTCGGGTAACCCAGGCTTAGCCAATCATCGTGAAGGTCAGGGCATTCATACTTGTACCCAAGCTGGGCCTCAATATATAACTATTTTTGTTAGTTGTCGCGAATTTGGCAACTTGGTAGGTATTAGGTGACGACACTCGCGGGCGCGATCTAATAATTAGGTGAGCAATAAATATATGGGTAGGTAATTATTGTTTATAGTAGTGAGTAAATTAGTTACTATAAAGTTAGTATTGTTTTGTGAGTATTGTGAAAATTGATGACGTATTTATTATTAGGGTAGAAGCACCAAAAGTTTTTTTTTTTCGTGCGGAACTCCCCTCGGATACCTCCCCTACCGGAGCCGGAAGGGGAGGTTATGTCAGACTCGAACCGACTAAAACCGCACGCCGACTGTGGGTCGCGGTGCTAGGCCGGAGGTGAGGTTGTCAACGACATATCCCTCGCACCCCGGCTGACCCAGGGCCATCCCTTACGGTCTGACCCTCCTCAGGAGGGGGGACAACGGTGTCCCCCACTCGCCCCCGTAATGGGGAGGGGACGCTGATATAGTAGTACTTCCGAAAAGAAACCTTAATTGTATGAAAAGTAACCTATTCATTCATTCATGAGGCGCGGCCGCAGCTTGAAATGGGGGGGGGGGGGTGTTACTTCGACTTAGACACCCCTTCCCACCCTGCCTCCAGGCGGTGGGTGGTTATGTCGGATACAAACCGACTAAACTTACACGCTATCCCTATGTCATTAGCTGTTAAAGGTGGAATTGCTACTGGCATGGTGATTGATAAATCACACTAGCCCCCTCAGATATGACCATAGTGTCCCCATTTGTCCCCAGATAGGTGCTACCACCTCGACCAGCTTCTGCTAGGGTGACAGGCGGTTTTACTTATCTTCACCCCCAGGTCCGCACTCATAGAGGGCGGAGGTCGTTGAGCGATGAGCGACCTCTAACGCCTTTTTTTCCGTGCGGAAATCCCCTCGGATACCCCCCCTGCCCGTGCCGGAAGGGGAGGTTATGTCGGACTCGAACCGACTAAAACCGCACGCCGACTGTGGGTCTTGGTGCTAGGCCGGAGGTGAGGTTATCTTCGACATATCCGGCTGACCCAGGGCCGTCCCTTACGGCCTGGCCCTTCTTCAATACGCTTACTATACGATTACAATAGGGGTTGGTGCTAGGAGTACAGACCTTCTAGTAAAATCAATTTTATTTTTTCATCAAACCCCTACGTGTATCTATAGATCAGTCTCCTAAAATGCTATTGAGGTTTCTAACACCATTTTTTTTCTAAACTGAATAGTTTGCATGAGTGAGAGACACTTCCAAAGT
The DNA here is from genome assembly GCA_914829495.1 of Eilema sororculum. Lineage (NCBI taxonomy): Eukaryota > Metazoa > Arthropoda > Insecta > Lepidoptera > Erebidae > Eilema > Eilema sororculum. Next base: position 11,772,603 of record OU618559.1, read on the forward strand.
GGAAAAATGTGTGCCCCCCCCCCCCCCTTTAATTTCTAAAGTAAGAGAATGATAAATCTATAAAAAATATATGATGTACACGCAAACTTCCAACGAAAATTGGTTTAAACGAGATCTAGTGAGTAGTTTTTTTTTAATTCGTCATAAACAGCAATTTACGCCTTTCATTCAATAAACTCACAAATAATACAAGACCTTTTATATTATGTTACTTGCTGCTACGGAACCCTTCATGGCCGACTCGCAATTAGCCGGTTTTTAGTCAATTATATTTGTTTATTAGAACTGAAATTACCTACTAATATTCCTCTAATCCCTCCAACTAAGCTAAAGTGCTTGTGCTAGGAGTGGGTTCACATCGGTAGTGTAATGGTCAGGATTCGAACCCGGGACCTCTCGATCGTAAGGCCGACTCCTTATCCATTAAGCTGAAAATGGGGGCCGTAAACTGACGAAAACGCTTGCTACTTTTGCACTTTTTCTCTTATACTTAAATCAAAAATATAGGTAGACAAAAAGACCGGTGGTTTATTATCATTATGAGCTATTTTAGAAATAGGTAGCCTATTTTTTTATACTAAAGTGAGTAACTCAGCTAAATGGCTGTAAACTGGCGAACTGACCCTACTGGTGTTTTTGATGCTTCGTAATAAGTATCGAAATTCCAATTTAAATGAAATTCGACGAGCGAAACAATTAGAAAGACAAGAACAAGTAGACACGAAAAATAATGTGCATTAAGTAAAATTAAACTGTATTAACATATCAACAAGAAATATTATTCCATGTTTACAAGTCAGCGGCAACTTCGTTACTATAGCGAGTAGATGATACAATGTTGCGCCGAGCCGGCTGAGCGTCTTGTGCGATCGTAGTTATGCAATTTTCAATCTTACGACAATTCTCAAAAAGTGCACATTTCAATGTCTTAGGTTGGAACGGCTTACCCAGGTTACAGTGTTACTGGGTTTTGAAAGGGTAACCCTTTCGGAATGGGTTTTTTACACCCGTTCGAAAGGGTAAGCCGTTCGTAAGGGTTTTTTCATTAAGCGCTTAAAAAAACCCCTTCAAAAACCCTTTCAACGAGTACCCGTCCGGTCCCTGCTGGCTAATGCGCGCAACTCCGCCTGCGTAGATGTCGGTTACCTCAACCAGTCTAATTTATGTTTCATGCGGAAATCATCTCGTATACCTTCTCCGCCAGAGCCGGCGGGGGAGATTATGTCGCGCTAAAACCACACGCCGTCTGTGGGTCGTCGTGCTAGGCCGGAGGTGAGGTTGTCTTCGACATATCCCTCGCACCCCGGCTGACCCAGGGCCATCCCTAACGGTCTGGCCAGGTCTGGGGAGACAACGGTGTCCCCAACTCGCCTCCGGAAAGGGGAGGCGCGCCACCGCCGTGGCCTGTTTCTGCTGGGGTGGGCGGCGGCTCCACCCGTCACCCCCAGGCCCGCGCTCATGGGGGACGGAGGTCAGTCTGTGCCCTCCGACGTCCGAGTTGCCTACGCAAGTCTGTCTCGCTCACGCCGCCGCTCCCGTTCCGCCGTCTCCTTCTCGAGCATTACTTGCCGCAGAAGGAGACGCCGGCCGCCCATCGCCGTGAGCAGGGTGGCGAGTGTGAGAACTCTCACTCGGCGGGCCGCCACCAGCTCCCGCCTCGGTGTCTCCCACGCCGGACACTCGGTGAGCGTGTGCAGCCCCGTGTCCTCGCTCGCTTCGCAATGATGGCACTCGGGCGTTGGCTCTTTATCGATCAGACGCAGATATCGCCCGAAGCACCCGAATGTCTTCAGGCTCGGGATCGTATGGCGCTCCCACGCACGATGGTCTCAAATTATTTTTTTTATATTTGATATTGGCAAAAAAATATTATTGTCCTAATTCAAATACCTTTCTGTAAAAAAATATTACATGTTTTTTGTATGGAAGTTATTACATTAACTTAGCGATGTCGAAATGGCAATCACATTATGTTAGAAAAATAATCAATGTATTTGGCTCGATAAAGCTTATCGCTTATCTCTGCGTACTTTCGAGATAATAGTGACAGAAAATATATTTTTTTTATGTTAATTGTTTTTTTTAATCAGAGCCTTACAGCATATATAATATATGCTAAATGACAAATAAATAAAGAGACTTCTGTGAAGAGAGCTTATGGGGGCTCACTAATGACTGAAAAGCTATGACCTTTCTAAAGGAGTACTTTCATCAGTTTTAAAAACACAACCATAATGAAAACAAATAAAGCTGCAAACATAAAGTAGAATATGTTCACAAACAATTCTGAAATAATATTATGGTGAAAGATTAATATTTGGGTCTGTATTCTCTTGAGAAATCTTGTTTAGATCTGTTGCCCAGAGCCGAGCACAGTCCCTACCGGCTCCGGTGGTGAGTCAATCAGTCAAGTAATCATTTACGTATATGAAGTTACCATCGTCAGCGTCGGATTCCTCCTTCACGACATCCGGCGGTATTTCACACTCCGTGTGTAAAGCTAGAGCGTTATGATGTAGATCTGTGTTATCCTGCTCCACCGCTGCATCATCTGGGAATGAGGACAATACATGTTTTACCTTTACACACTATACTTATACAAATGTCTCCTACACCATCTCCTATACACAACGAATGTATGAAATTGACATACCAGTACACTTACCTGCTGTAACGTCACTCTGATCTTTCTTGGTTGGTTGGAAGCGATCATCTCCTTGTAAAGGATCTTCTTCACAAACTGCTGTAAAGTAATTAAAGGTTACAGACACAAACGGGAATGCTCCGAATGCGGAGGGGTGACCCTACGAGGGGCGCAGATGACTCTCGGACAGTGAAGGTCTATATTATACAATATTACTAGGATCTTCTTACATTATTTTACACTAGCTTTTGCCCGCGGCTCGTCCCGCGTGGATTTCGGTTATCGCGACCAAACATAGCCTATGTCCTTTCTCATGGTCTAATCTACCCCTATACCAAATTTCATCAAAATCGGTGCAGTGGTTTAGGCGTGAAAGCCTAACATACAGACAGACAGACAGACAGAGTTACTTTCGCATTTATAATATTAGTGTGGATGTATTTTTGAGGAATAGGATCCTTCATCCGAAAGTAAACATACATGCCGATGATATAGTGCCCACTTGACGGCAAAACGCCCGCCCCCTATTACGTGTAACCGACGGAGGCTTTGGCCTACTGCTTCCACGCTGGCCAGTCGGGTCTTTTCGAGTTTTCCTAGTCTCTGCGAGTGTAGGAAAACTCGAAATATGATTTTATTTTCCGTCAGTCGCTTCATACGACACCCATGCGATGAGAAGGGGCGGTGATATTTGTGTTCTTTTTCTGTCACCACACGGATGATGAACTTTGCACCTGATACACACATACCTATGTAATACCTACATCTCAAAAACCCAAACATAAGGTTGTGTAAACTCATTCAAACACCACACACTCACCAAGCATTTCATTGTCTGTTTTTGGTTCCTCTTTTAGGAAGCTGCATGTTGCAGTAACATCTACTGAATCTGGAGATGAGCTGTTGTCATCTCGTTCATCTGTAAATTTAATAATAATGATTTGAAAACCAAAAATTCAACTGCTGCCTCAAAAGCTGACACAAGTTTGATGTTGTCTTAGCTCTGGATATGGACTGCGATTATATCAGCAATACAATAGTGATTGTGTTTAGACAGTGATTAATTGTGCAATTTGTCTTGAACCTATATGGTAGCCTGGTGTATCTACACTCGGTAAGACAATAAACAACTAAACCATCATCATGGATGCCTGGAGCAAGTAAAATAACACAGAATGGTAATAACCGCGGGGTGCTTGTTTGAGAACTTCCATGCTATACATTCTGAGCAACATGTTGGTTTAGCGCTTTCAGTGATAAGACCGAGGTTTTGTATTCTGCACTGATGGCACAGAAACTCTCTGTTGGGACGGGGACATGCTAATGTTTCTGCGAGGGTACTACTACCCGAAACCTTAGCATGGACCTACCCTACCCATCCTTCTGAGGGGTAGGGGGACGTGGTTTTGAGGGAGAGCGCAAGTCGTGTAGATCCTCAAAGCAAGTCTGGTGGACTATCCTTCCCGAGGTTGTCATGTCCTGTTCTTTGTCTATTTCACAAGAAATAGACGCAACAGAAACCTCCAGGCGCATAATATTGTTTATTTATGTAATGGTTTATTTATATATTATAACAACTTATATATGTATCTATCCTTTATTTTTATTTTTCTTTATATATCTATTAAATATATGTATCTATTCATCAGATATATTATATAAATGTGCCGAACCATGGCGGCCTAAAACCACACCCCGGTAGACATTGCCGTGGGGCACTAAATTGCCTCAGAAAACTGTACCACACGCACCTAGGGCAGGTAGTGTGAGTAAGCCTCTGCTCCAAACAAAAAATGTCGACACAGGAGAAAGAAATACTACCCCAGGAGGGTACCGCTTGCGGAGAATCCCTCACTGAGCCTACCAGCTCGGTCTGCCCTTCGTATTCTGGGGGGGGGGCACACTGTGTTCAGGAAAGGGCGCAAGCCTGGACCTGTCCAGCCTCTCGGAGGCTATCCCTAAAACAGACGCCACGAGCGTCATACAATGGACCGTTGTTGGCCACAAGCGCCCTTGCAAAAGGGATGCTCAGCCAAAAGCGGCCACTACCAAAAAAGGGCTCGGCCGAACAGAACGCAGTCGCCCCAACAGGCGCGCGAGAAGTGAGGTCTTGCAACCTACAAAAACGACAACAGGGTTGGGTGCCGCAGCAGCGGAAACGCAGCGCGAACCCACACCATCAACCTCAAAGGGGACGGCAGTAGCCACAGCCCCCCCACCACCACCCAAGAAGAACAAGAGGAAACCCAGAGGTGCCCGAGGTCAACGGAACGCTGCGATGGCTCCCAATTTTCCTGAAAAGGAACAAAAGGGGGCAGGGCCCGCCCAGAACGAGCGAGTTTCTTCGAAGCGCGCTCGTCTGGATGATACCCGGTCCCCCAGAGGGGAAGCCAAACGCGCGAAAACTGACCCGCGCACCAAGCGGACGGTAAGCTACGCGGATGCCAGTCAGTCGCATCTGCGAGTAGCGGTCACTACCGTTCCGCCAAGGGATTTCACCAAAAATCAGGCAGACCAGCTTAGGGAGGCCATTGACGACAGCATCCTGCAGTCGGTGTTGTCGTCAACGATTTCGGGTGCGCAAGCTCCATCTTTCCGCGGACGACCCTTCCTATTGGAAGGCGTGCTGGCGATGTGGTGTGAAGACGAAAATGCTCTTACCTGGCTTGAAAAAGCTGTAAGAAGCATAACGTCCCCGATACCCGAAACCACCTTGGCCGTCATCAAGCAGTCCGACATGAATAAGCGGCTGAAAGCAGGGCTTCTTCTCCACACCGAAGCCGTAACACTACGCAGAGTGCTTTGTGCCCAAAACCCTTGGTACAAAGTAGATACCTGGCAGTGTTACGACATGACAGTGGACGACCAAACCACCGACCCGAACTCCAAAGAGAAGGTGGTACACTTAATTCTGGGAATTCCCGAGGACCAGAAAGAGGCGATAACCAGGAGAGACCGCCGAGTTGCCCACATGTCGGGAAGTGGGTATATTCGCTTCTTCTCCCAAGAAGAAGCGCAGGCCGGGGAAGAAACAGCGGCAGCTACAGCTCAAGAGCCAACAACAGAGGCTCCTCGAAAGAGTAAGAGCGAGTTGGAAAGTAGCTCGCCGCTGAACTAGGGAGGACACATCAGCGATGATGATGATGATGACGTCCTTAACAGCCCCTGATCCCATAAACATCATCCAAACCAACCTCCAGCACAAACAAGCAGCAACGGTCACTCTACGCAGAGTGCTGGAGGTAACCAAAAAGACCGTAGCCCTAATCCAGGAGCCCTAAGAACTATATCTGCGGTCTAAATAACATAGGCGGTAAGTTAATACGAGATACGACGGTTGAAAAACCGAGAACCTGCATCTTCGTACCTAACGCTATAAACACCACTTTGCTTAACCAATTCTGTTCTAGAGATCTCACCGCTGTGAAAATCCATTCAGATAATGCAACCATCCTAGTACTAGCGTCAGTGTATATGCCGGGCGAAGGTGAACCACCTCCAAAGGAGCTAGCCGACCTGGTACAACACTGCGAGGCTCACACCTGGGACTTAATCATCGGCGCAGACTGCAATGCTCACCATCCTCTGTGGGGAAGTAAGGACGCGAACAAGAGAGGTGAGTTACTAACCGAATACTTATTCCAAACCAACCTAAACATTATGAATATAGGTACGGAACCTACTTTCGTAACCTCATGGTGTCAAACCATAGTAGATATCACATTGGCAACACACTCGGCAGCAAACCTCATTAAGGGTTGGCATGTGTCAAAGGAACCATCCTTTGCGGACCATCGTCGAATCTGCTTTCAGATACAATGTAAACTAGCAGACCCTGTTCCATATCGTAACCCCCGCAAAACAGATATAGCACGGTACACAAACTCACTAAACAAGGCACTAAGTGATTCACAACTACCCGACACAACACTTAGTACAGATAACATAGAACACAACGTACATTCTATCACTGCAGCTCTGCTGGAAAGCTACGAGCCAGCGTGTCCTGTTGTAACACCCAAAGGTCCAGAAAAGAGCTCCTGGTGGGGGCCAGAACTCGAGCGACTACGTGGAGGCCTGAGAAAGCTCTACAACCGAGCAAAAAACACCAGAACCCCTGAGGACTGGAACAAATACAAAAATGCACAAAAATACTACAAGAAACGCATCAGGTATCGTAGAACTGAGGCCTGGCAGAGTTTCTGTAGTAGCATAAACTCGACAAACCAAGCCGCAAGAGTAAGGAAAGTCCTGGCCAAAGGTGAACTCAACCTCATGGGCTCACTTAAGAGAGAAGACGGCACTTACACCAATACGGAAAATGAAACCAGCGCAGTACTGCTGGAAACACACTTCCCTGGTTGTCAAGTCACACCATCCATCGAGTCCATTGACTGGCCACCAGTACACTATAGTGTACCAACAACCCAAGAATGGGAAATCGCAAACAAGGTAGTAACTGCAGACAAAATAGAGTGGGCCATAAAAACCTTCAAACCCTTTAAGTCTGCAGGGCTGGATGGAATATTCCCAGCACTACTACAATGGCAACTGACAAAAATAGCAAAATACCTACTTCCAATCTACAGGGCCTGCATTGCCTTCAAATACATACCCAGATTATGGAGAGAGGCAAAAGTAGTCTTCCTACCAAAACCAGGTAAGGAGGACTACACACATCCCAAATCATTCAGGCCCATTAGTCTCACATCATTCCTCCTCAAAACGTTGGAGAGACTAGTAGATCGACACCTAAGGGATGGAACACTAAAAGACAACCCACTACATCCTCAGCAACATGCATACAGGAAAGGTAGATCAACAAAGTCCGCACTACACATGGTAGTGCACAAGATAGAATCGGCTATCACAAATAAAGCCTCAACACTAGCTACTTTCATAGATATATAAGGGGCTTTCGACAAAACGGTACACAGCAGCATCAATGAAGCCTTACGGAAGCGTAAGGTAGAACCAGCCATAAGGGACTGGATCACTCAGCTGATAAGCAAAAGAGCAGTCCAGATAGTGATGAGTAACACCACCACAAGAGCAAAGGTAGTCAGAGGATGCCCCCAGGGAGGCGTCCTATCACCACTCTTATGGAACATAGTAGTAGACAGTCTTCTAAAGAGACTAAATGAGAGAAGATACACCACCATCGGGTATGCGGATGATCTTGCAATACTAATAAGCGGAACGGCTGAGAACGTACTATGCAAAGTCATGCGCTCAGCCCTTCAGATTGTGGAAGAATGGTGCGAAGAACACCGATTATCAGTAAACCCGAAAAAAAACAGAACTTATCCTTTTCACCAACAAAAGAAAGTTACCAGAACTCCAACTACCAAAACTATTTAATACCAAACTAGCCCTAACAACTCAAGTTAAATATCTGGGCATCATACTTGACAATAAGTTGAATTGGACTAGCCACATAAATGCTAAAATGAAAAAGGCCTGCATAACTTTTTGGCAATGCAGAAGACTCGTTGGTAAGAACTGGGGTCTTAACACAAAGACAACACTTTGGCTGTATACGGCAATTATCAGGCCTTCTCTAACCTATGGATCAGTTGTATGGTGGCCCAGAACAGAACTGATCATTGTGAAAGAAAAGCTCCAGAGTCTACAACGCCTAGCGAATACAGCAGCCACTGGATGCATGAGAACCACTCCATCAGCCGCACTAGAGCACCTCCTAAACCTGAGACCGCTGCATCTAATCATACAGGAGGAGGCCAAGGCAGCAGCCTTAAGACTGAAAAGTAATGGGCTCTGGAAAGAGAATACTGGAACAAAGCATTCAAAAATTCTACAGGGAATCCTAAAGAAGATACCACTTCTTGAGGCGCCCGTAGACAGAATACCATGTCACCACGTCTTCGAAAGGAACTATCATATCCAACTTACTGAAGAAAAAAGAGACAGCTCTGGCGTCAAAGAAGTTAGGATATACACAGACGGCTCTAAAACCACATATGGTACCAGAGCAGGCGTCTTCTCGAATGACCTAAACATCAAAATAACAACCACCCTGGACAAGCTAAGTACAATATTCCAAGCTGAATGTATTGGCATAACGAGAGCGGCGGAGACGATTGCCGCCAGAGACGTCAGAGATCTAGATATAAAGATCATATCAGACAGTGCATCCGTACTCCAAGCTCTGAAAAGCAACACCATAACCTCTGTCCTCATATTGGAATGTCACAATACACTCCAATCCATTGCAAACACAAACAAGGTCACGCTGCAATGGATCAAAGGACACAGCAACTCCCTCGGCAACGACGCAGCCGTTGAATTGGCCAAGAGAGGATCAGGGGCAACAGTATATGGACCGGAACCAATACTACCTATACCTCAAGCACAGGTCAAAACTTGGCTGCGGAAAAATACGGAAGAAACCCATCAAAAAGATTGGACAAACATTGAAGGATGCAGGCAAACAAAGAATGCAGTTCCGGTAGCATCAAAAACGTTTAGCCGAAACCTCATTAGATTAAAAAGGGACCAGATCCGTAAAGTCATAGGCATCTTGACCGGTCACTGTCCCCTAAACAAGCATCTATTTACAATAGGTGTGACGGACAGCCCCCTGTGCAGAGGCTGCATGGGGGCAGAAGAAACGCCACATCATGTGCTTACAGAGTGCATGAGCGTGGCCGAACAAAGGGCGAAATTCCTCCAGTCACCAGCGTCTCTCCGGGAAGCATGTGGAAACCTGAAAAGGCTGCTGGCTTTTTGGGAAGATCTAGGTTGGTTGGAGTGAGAGGTAAGATGGTACGCACAATGGCCCAATCAAGAGGTTAAGTGCGGAACGGCCCAGGTAAACTAACTAACTAAACTCTCTGTTCATTTATGTTGGCAGCACAAGTGTTACTCCCTGTTGCACATATCCATGGGCAATAGTAACCACTTTCCATCGAGTGAGCAATGCAGTTGTCTACAGGGTGTAAATAGGCCATTGTAAATATAAAATTTACACCTTGTTTTCCTGCATTCTGCAAATAAATTATTCTATTTCAGTTGTGTGCTGTTCAATAGCCCCCTTCTATAGTCACAACTACTATGTACACAAGTATCAATGTTACCTTCAGCATCTTCTTGTTTCACTTCAACATTATCACATTGAATTGGAGTCATCTGGACCACATCTCCAAAATCCAAGTGTTTATTGAACATTATTTGGAGGTTCACTTGCTGTAAGAATAAAACCACATTAATGGCGGACTCACTCCTTGTTAAGATATTTACTGCAGGTATGAGTCAATATCAGAGCGCTCACCACATTACTTCTCAGCAACTGAGTGAACAGCTCCTCACTCTGGAGACATCTCCTCCACAGCTCATAGCTATCCTTGAGGCTTGCACAACAGAGGTCACAGACCTGTATTGGTCTACAGTCTTCTGTAACAAACTGTTGAACATAATCATAAAACAAACATAATATTATCAATCATATCCATCAGCCAGAATCACTAAAAATTCAGCACATAAAATTATATTTATCACACTCATGTGAGTGAGTCTTGTGCTTGAATCTGGATTCCAGAAAACTTGGGCTTGAGTATGTATACTGTTTCTTCTAGGTAAACATGTTACATCTTAGACCACAACATCAATGAAAGTGCCATCCTCTGCCATTGAAACTTACTTTAGTTACATTAGCATTGGTTGGTTGGCTTTGGTATGAGGTGTTTTATTGCTATGTTACTGTGAGGACGCTACAGATGCTAGTGTCAAGCTTGTGACTGTCTGATGGACGGATCACTTACCGGCAACTTGGTGACAGCCTCGTAGATGTCGTGAAGACGTGTGTTCACAATCGAACACAACGGCGTGACGTCCGAGAGACATATTCTGCACATCGACAGCTTCTCCATGGTTAAGTTCATATCAGTTCAATATTGCTTGGATTAATAGCAATTAGACCCTTTTACTGAGTACTTTAAACTGTCTAGTAAACTCAACGGTTTTCAAGTCACACACGTAATGAGCAATGAATTATAACTGAATAAATGTTAATACAATACACAACTTTATTAATGGTTTCTGCACAAAAAAATATTTATGATAGAGAATAATGAGATCGCAGATGCAGTATTCAGTATTTTTATTTTATTCATAGCAATTCATATTCATAGCGTCGAAGAACACAGTCAACAATTTATGTCTATGAGTCAACACCATGTCTATCTATGGCGGCCTAGTAGGGTAGGGAATCCAGTAAACTGTCGATAACTATTTATCGATATAATTAAATTAAAAATTTAAAAAACCCCCGTCACAAAAAACATAAAATCCAAAAAGTTGAAAATAAATTGTGTTTGCCCTTTAACTTTGATATAAGTACCTATTAATATTTTGTTTCAACCGTTGCCATGTCAGGGGACCCTGACTGTTAAAGCACTCCATCATATTACCGGAACGATACATGGTCCCCCCGACATGGCAACGGTTGAAACAAAATATTAATAGGTACTTATATCAAAGTTAAAGGGCAAACACAATTTATTTTCAACTTTTTGGATTTTATGTTTTTTGTGACGGGGGTTTTTTAAATTTTTAATTTAATTTTTATTTTATACTTTTTAAATTGATCTACTAGTCAAGCCCTTTCATTTGATACCCATATTGAGGGACTTGTGAAATTTTTATATACTCCGCCATTTTGTAGCGGCGGCCATTTTGGACCGATTTTTTTCAAATATAGCTAAGAACACTCCCGACTAATATACTTTTCAAATAAAAAAAACTAAATCCAAATCGGTTCATCCGTTTAGGAGTTACGATGCCACAGACAGACACACACACACACACACATACACACACACACACAGACACGTCAAACTTATAACACCCCGTCGTTTTTGCGTCGGGGGTTAAAAAGGGCACAGACTAAAAATTTAAACATTTGAAAGATTATTAATGGTGTTCTCAGGTTGCAGTGTGCTTACTGCTTAGGGCCTTCTGTCAGACTTTCCTTGTGATAACTGGAGTTTCGAATAATTCGCCCAGAAGTACGTAAAATCTACAAAGATTCTTTACAGTCTTTAAGACTTTAGGAACAATATAATAATCTATCTATATATATAAAAATGAACCCCTATTTCCCTTGGTCACGACATCACGCGTGAACGGCTGAACCGATTTCGCTAATTCTTTTTTGGTTGTGTTCGTTATTGTTAGGAGAAGGTTCTTATGAAAGAAAAAATGAAGAAAATTGCGTGGAAAATTAGAAAATTTAAGAATACATAATCACCATATAAAATAGCTGATCCGACATACACCATGTCTAAATTTTGAATTTGGAATACGTATTGGAAAAAAATGTGTTTATTATTCTAATACTGCTGTATGATATTCTTCAATGTTATCTGACGTTTGATATAGAATTGACATAATGCGTGCAAATATCGTCAGAGGGTGATTAGTAGACATTCTTCTGAATTAACAAAATGCCAGTTGCTTGGGCCGCGATAATATTTATGGTGGCTATTTTTCTATTTAGGTCGAAACATTGATTGTTTATGGTAGTATGAACGCCCTTGAGCGTAGAGGTATATGGTTGTTTAGGTCCCATAGGGGCCATAGGTATATAGGCTCCGTAGGTGTAAGTATGGGCCCCGGTGACCTATTAGTGTCGGGAGCGGGTCCATATTGGGTTGCATAAAATTGAAAGTCCTAATTTCGAAATGCATAACTGGTTTTAGCATAATCATCTTTTCGCATAACGCTGTTTCGGCATAAAATTTTCACGCATAATTACTTTAGCCATAATCATCTTTAACCATAAAATTATTGAGCATAATGGTTTATCGTATAACGATATTTAAACATAATTTAACTCCTTAAATTTTAATTACATTTCAAACGCACATTATCCATTTATTTTGCTGATTGGAAAACAAATGTATCGGAAGAAGCAGGTAAATTTGTATAAAAATGATTAACTTGATGAGTGCGATTCGCTTGTGGCACTTCGCCGGCTGCTACCGCGGCACGCTCGCTTCGCTCGCTCGGCTCGTGCGTTGTTTGTCATGTTCTAACCTAACCTAACCTACCTAACTTTTATTTAACCTAAATTGCAAATATTCCTTATTATTAATCATTAGTCAATCAATCAATAATGAATGACATTACATACTTTGACAGACAATCGTATTTGTTTCATTTATGCGTTAAGATTATTATGACTTTAAAATTTATAGATAACAAAGTTATGGTGAAGACAATTAGGGAAATTGATAATTATGCCAAAGAATACGTTATGCGTAAAGACCATTATGGCAAAAGACCATTATGCGAAGTGACTATTATGCTAAACATTTTATGCCATTCGACATTAGGATAGAACATGTTATATGGAAAAAGGGGCACCCGTCGGGAGCTCCGTGGACGTATGGGGCCCGAACCGAAATGCTTTGCGTTCTCAAAATAATTAGGAGAATTTGATACAGCTAATTGATTCTAATTTCTAAGGCGAAACGAAGTTTGCCGGGACAGCTAGTACCTATATAATATATGTCGTATCCATATTGTATATTGTGGGAGTCTCGTACCACATGCGCGCTGTATCAGCGGCACACCGACAAGCAACATTCCAGCGTCGGAGCACGGCAGATACTAAATCAGCCGCACGCGAACCGCTCATTTTATAGTCGTGCGAAAAGGACGACGCTACACTGACGCGCATACGAGTGACGGAGACAAAGCGAAAACATTCGAGGACACACATCGCTCCATAGCCCCGTCGCAACCTTAATAATAATTTTAGCCTAGATAAACGGAAAATACACTCACTTTTGTAAGCAAGATTGTTTAATTATCAAGAACACCTTACCCCGCTATATTGGTGACCCCGACCGTGTTGTATACAAGCATCATCATTGTTCCTGGACCTGTACCGGCGTGATCAAGCAACAATCAAGATGTCAGAAGGAGGCGAAGGCCCTAGTATACCGGCGAGCGCAAGTACTAGCACTTCTCAAGAATCGAAGATCGTTCCGGAGCTAGCTGCGGTGTCTATTCAATCAAGACTGTTACCATTTTGGCGAGAAATTCCACGAGCCTGGTTCATTCAATTTGAAACCGTCGTAGACCCTCTCAAGACTTCAGACGACCAGAGGTTTCGTTACGTGTTACAACAATTACAAGCGGTCGATCTACAACATATCACGGACATTTTATACAACCCGCCAGCATCCAACAAATTCGAAACTGTAAAAAAGCGTCTGCTCACAGTATACGACAAGTCAGACGTAAAGAATTTCCAGAAGCTTATCAGTGGTCTCGAGTTGGGCGCTCAAAAACCTTCCCAGCTATTACGGAAGATGCGAGAACTAGGCAGCGGTATGACCACTGACGAAGGACTACGAATTGAGTGGCTGAATCACTTACCTACACAAATTCGAGTCGTGCTTTCAGTAAACACCGAATCATCGCTAGATACGCCAGCTGCTATGGCCGACAAGATGGTCGAGTACTCGGAGCCCCCTCGTCGCGGCAGTATCAACAGACTCCGTGTTATCTACGCAGTTAGAAGTACTTACTAAGCAGATTGAAAAATTGAATTTTGAGGTAGCGGAGCTGCGCAGTCGGCCTACACAACAGTACCAACGAAGCCACCAACCCTATCGTTCTCGCTCACAATCCCGCGAGAATAATAGATCTGCAGTCAAGCCCGGCGACCCAACATGGGAGTGCAGATTTCACTATCGTTTCGGTGATAAAGCAAGGTGGTGTGAGTCGCCATGCTGTCGAAGAAAGAAGAACCAACCCTCTACGTCATTTTTAAACTAGCTGCAACATCGACCGTGGCGGACGTCGATGTTCCCGTAACAACAAACCACCTGTGTGTTTTCGACCGCAATACGCGGGAACGATTTTTGGTGGATACGGGTGCCGACATTTCCGTGTTAGCTGCTGCCGCGCGAGACCAAATCAAAACTACAAGCCCATATATATAGGGTATAAATATTATCAGGTCAGTGATGCAGATCAGCAATAAGAATAAGTAGATACCATATTATTTGAACCATATAAAGGTACGTACTAGTCATGATAGTTTTGTATTTTGTAATCCAACACAGTGTTAAAAGATCATTTAGATACTCTTAACTGCATAGACATAGTAAATATAAAGACGTGAAGCTACTACGAAATTCATTCATAAAATCATATGGGGAAAACGCCAATTCTCCATCTTGCTTTCCAACGTAGTGGGGATGTAGTAACACCTGATCGGTCAAATAAAATTGCTAGTGATGCGGTGATAGAATTTTAATTATCGATATTTTCCCAAATATTTAAAGAACCAAGACCACTTTTCATACATAGTGAATGACTTTTGAAATGCCGTTGACTTTTTATTATTCTATCGCATAATGGTACTGGTATTACTGATGAATAGATACTAAAACGTTTTTTACATCTATAAAACTACAAAATCAATATGATATAACTAGTTGAACAAGAAATTACTTCCATTTTAAAATTAAAAGTATGATTTTATACAAATCTCCTTGATTTTGATTTAATTCCGAAACCCTCGCGCGACCTTTGTACGGTACCGTAAGAACATAGGACTGAAATGGCGGATTACATAACTTTTCATTCGGGTACCTACTGGGCAAGTCGAGCACTTCTATTTTGAAGTAAATATCTTTTATAACAAAGGTAGTACAAATATATATATATACTGGTGCCCAATATCAGGGGACCCAACGCCCCCTGCAGGAGACTGTACCTGGGGATCGTGCGAAGTATGGCCCTATACGGGGCCCCCGTATGGGCGGAGAACCTGACGGCCAGTAATGTGGCTAGATTGCTGAGCCCACAGAGGGCGATGGCCGTCAGGGTGATAAGGGGATACCGCACGATCTCTGGTGAGGCGGCATGCCTCCTAGCCGGGACCCCTCCATGGGACCTGGAAGCGAGAGCCCTTGCGTCTCTATTTATATGGCGCAAGGAGGCGCTGGAGCGGGGCCAATGGCCTGCGTCTCGAGAAATCGAGGCCCAGCGGTCCCAGCTCTACCAGGAAACCGTGGAGACATGGAAGGTGCGACTTGAGCAACCAAAGGGGGGATTCGCCACAATTGCGGCCGTCAGACCGGCCATGGACGAGTGGCTGGAGAGGAGACACGGTGCTCTCTCCTACCGGCTGTCACAGATACTTACCGGGCATGGTAGCTTCGGTAGGTATCTGTGGCGAAGACACCGGGAAACCACGGCCGAGTGTCAGCACTGCGAGGACCGCAGCGATGACACAGCGCTCCACACGCTGGTGGAGTGCACGGCGTGGGCGCAACAGCGCCAGGTCCTCGTGGTGGGTCTGGGCGTGGGCACCCTCTCGCTCGAGACCATGGTGCGAGCCATGGTCTCCAGCGGGAGTAAGTGGGACTGCGCCGCCTCTTTCTGTGAGCAGGTCATGCTCGTGAAAGAGGCGGCGGGGCGAGAGCGGGAGAAAACTCTCCCACCCGAGTTCCGCAGTCGGCGGCTTGGGCACCGCCGACGTGTCTTCGCTGAAGACCATCGGCCTCCATGACCGGGGGCCTGAGGACGGTGAGTTGGCTGCTCACCGTCTGTACAGAAGCAGGCCCATGACGGCAGCGTGACGTGAGGGATTCACGCACGCCCCCCCCCCCCCCTAAGAAGCGGGATAACACCCGAAAACCCCCCCATAGAGGCGGGATAGCACCCGAACCACCCCCGAGACGAGGCCGCAATTGTAGCCGTAGGTCTGATGGGAGTCCTGGGACATCCTTCCGAGGGCTTACCCGGGGCTCCCATCCATAGGCTTCTGGGCGTTACCGTGGGGGTTTTTAGTCGGTAGGAGTCCGGCATAACATCCATGAAGGATTTTCCCCCACGGTTAAAAAAAAAAAAAAAAAAAAAAATATCTTTTATAACAAAGGTAGTACAAATATATATATATACTGGGTGTAAGGGGAACGCTCACGAAGCCGAAAACTCCTAGTAGTACTCCAGGTTCCAGGTACATAACAAATTAACATAAAAATAAAATCGATATGGGCAAAAAAAATGCTTCGATTTTTTTGGATACTTTTTATTTTTTATTTTGCATTACTTACTCTCCATCTTGTTAGTAAAGCTAAATAAAACGGTAATTTTATAAAAAAAACACCACTACAAAAGAGCACGCGCTTGGCGCTCTAGTTGTTTTTTCTTTGTAGTGATGTTCTTTTTATGAACTTACCGTTTCATTTAACTTTACTAACACGATGGAGAGCAAAGAATGCAAAAAAAAAAAAATATTAAATAAAAATTCAAAAAAAAAAAATTTTTTTTCAAATCGTTTTTATTTTTATGCCAATGTGTTATGTACCTGGAGTACTACTAAATATATTTATGTATATATATCGTTACTCAAAGACTGTAAAGAATCTTTGTAGATTTTACGTCCTTCTGGGCGAATTATTCGAAACTCCGGCTATCACAAGGAAAGTCTGACCGAAAGCCCTAAGCACACTGCAACCTGAGAATACAAATAATCGGCATCCACTTAAGCTAACCTCTTAATTCTTTCTTTCAAATGTATAAATTTTTAGTCTGTGCCCTTTTTATATCGATAATTAGTTATCGACAGTTTACTGGATTACCTAGTAGGCCGCCATACTGCTTTCCATTCATTTGTGGCGATACCACATGTACCCCGCGCCATCTAGCGACAGCAAGCCGAACTACAACGCCACTACAACGTCACTACGAATCCTGCATCGCGAAAGTGAAGTTCGCGCGCTGGTACAACATATATATAACATCCCAACGACAATCGTTGGGCCGCGGCCCGCCAGGCGTGATCACCTTGCCTGGTCGGAGGATCCTCCCTTTGTGTTGGAGGAACATCACACCTCGTTCCTCCACAGTGGTGACCCCGACGTGATCTGAACACGTAACCTTCGCTGTGCATATCAGCAGTATTCTCATCGTCACATCCTATTCACTTCTTCCGCATGAGCGGTAATCAAGTCTTCGCCATCCAGCACTTTCGGCCCTTATATGGATACCATTGCATGCAGCGACCGCTGCAGCCTGGTTACCCTTCGGCCACACCTGCATCTAAGGCATACAGTACACGTACATACGGTCATGTAAGAAGAGGACATCTCTCCCGTCTACGTAGTCGCTTCGCCATTACGCATCATTCGCCCCACTACATGGGGGACTTACCTTAACTCACCGAGGGCTGCTCACCTCAACTCACCGAGGACTACTCACCTCAACTCACCGAGGACTACTCACCTCGACTCACCGAGGGCTACTCACCTCGACTCACCGAGGGCTACTCACCTCGACTCACCGAGGGCTACTCACCTCGACTCACCGAGGATTCGCCTCGCCTCACTGGCGGCTCGCCGAGCATTCATCTCGACGCTTCAAGCCCCAACTCACTGGGCGTTTCAACGCAGGACCGCAAGCACCGCAGCACCGCACTTGCCCCGCTTCTTCGGGACCAGCGGTTATCCCGACTCACTGGGACTAGCGAGGATGACTGTTCCGCCCAATGGAATACGCGGCGTCTAGCTCCGACGAAACGGAACTACTCAAGACTGGCATTGGCACGCTCCACAAGAGAGCTAAGACAGCTGACTCATCGCAATCAACCTCCGGTCTTGGAGGGGAGTGATGTGGCGATACCACATGTACCCAGCGCCATCTAGCGACAGCAAGCCGAACTACAACGCCACTACAACGTCACTACGAATCCTGCATCGCGAAAGTGAAGTTCGCGCGCTGGTACAACATATATATAACATCCCAACGACAATCGTTGGGCCGCGGCCCGCCAGGCGTGATCACCTTGCCTGGTCGGAGGATCCTCCCTTTGTGTTGGAGGAACATCACACCTCGTTCCTCCACACATTCATAAAATCCAAGTTTAGGTAGGCAGTTTTTTTTTCGTAGGAATGGCACCTCTTGATACTCTAAGCTTAACTGTAATGGTGCATGGATAAGATAGATCTATGCTGTTAGTTTAAATTTCATACATACCTACATACAATATTGACAGAAATTCTAATATGTTCAGTCACATCATGCCGTGTAGTAAGGTGCAAGCCTATTACCACCCAGCTAGCTCTTCCTTCTACGATACCTGGGAAGTGATGGAGTGGCCCCATTCTTCTCTACTGGGATCAAGATAGTTTATTACATTCTGTTCCCGTTACCTACTACTTACTTACTATGCTACTTTTTTATCTTGGGAATTGGTTGATAGTAAACCCATTCCTAACACAAGTTCAATCTGATATTAGAATGTGCTGTATTCCAGGCACTATAGTTGACTTGAGCCAAGCAACTGAGGCCGAGTTGGAGCTGTATATAATTATGTCTGATGTTAAACAGACCTAACCCTTAGTTGCATGTACTTGTATAATATTAGTAGGAAATAGGATAGGATAGTAGAATAGAATTTAAAACAAACAACCAAACACAATTTACCTATTTATTATAATAAACATTACATAATATAAATAAATTAATGATTATGTAAGCACTGG
Source organism: Eilema sororculum (assembly GCA_914829495.1). Classification (NCBI taxonomy): domain Eukaryota; kingdom Metazoa; phylum Arthropoda; class Insecta; order Lepidoptera; family Erebidae; genus Eilema; species Eilema sororculum. The sequence goes on from OU618559.1 coordinate 11,791,776, forward strand.
GGTGATACTTCGAGTCTTTGACATCTTGGTGACCTTATTGTAAGCTAGCACTCATAATCCGCGTGGGTAAACGGGCGAGGAGAAGGCACTACCAAATACACGAATCACAATATTTCCAATGACATCAATCGTTGATTATCAAAGTATATTCAACAGGGATTAATAGCGTTCTACATGACACGCTAATGCTTGGTTGAGGGGCGAAGCGATTCCCCAGATATTCCGATAAAGCCTGTGCGTCTCGCGCGCCGCACGCACTGCCCGCCATTCTTTTCAACTCTAAAGTGACAGTTCGAAATTCGAATGTCGCCGCTCAACCATAGAGCACCAGTGTCCTGTATTACGCCAGAGTAAATCTCATTCACTCTAATCTCACACAATTTATTAACGCGCCGTCAATTATATTTATTTCTGCAAAGAATATACCTACCTACTTACATTGTTCACTTATGGTATCAAAATAATTTTTATTATGGGATAATAATATGTATTCAAAGGAATAATAAAAAGGAATAAATAGGACAGGTACTCATTTATTAATATGCGGAGTTACGCATACCTCACAATTTCGGCCTTCAGTTCAGCCGATCTTGAGTCGATCTGTCATTACGTATATTTGACAGTTCTGCATCTTATGCTATTTAATACTATTTAAATATAAATATGCCTTACTACGCTATTTTTCTGTGCAAAAATGATAGTAGTAGCATAAATCTTCGAATTGAAGGTGTTTCATATCACTTTTAAGTGAGGATTTATTTGATTTTCCCACAAATCATATTGACTTCCAGTGAAATAAATATCAAACTAAAATCAACCTTGTCTCATTACAATAAAGCTTGTTTTTGATCGCACACTATATACACACTATTCTTTTTCATTCTAGAACTTTCTACGCTACTCACTTAGTGATGTAGTTAAACTTTATCGATATCTACTTATATTAAAGTTCTCAGAAATATATTCAAAAGGCTTTACACTTTTTTTAATATTTAAAATACTTTTAGATTTCCCAAAGACATCACTATCAAAGAGAAACGGATAGATGCTGTTAATTGGATGCCAACAATATCTAATCTAGTACTGTTGCTCTGCACATTTTTGGGAAGCCGCGGGTCCACCTGCCACCTGTTACATCCAGGTCTGCGCTCATTGACGACGAAGGTTATTGAGTCAGAGCAACCGATCTCCCAAGTCACGTGGCCATGGGCAGCAGAGGCCATTTTTGAATACCACTAAGGTGGTAGAAGCACACGGCTCTCCTGATGGAAAGTTGTTACTGTGGCCTATTGTCGTATGCAAGGGCGTTATAGCCGTAACAGATGATAGGATTTATCCGGCTTAGATTAATCCGCCCCGTATAAATTCGGTCGTCTGGAGAGCAGTCCGCCGGACATGATTTGTAAGGCGGTTCGGAGCTGGAAGTTCATTCCGCAGCTTGAGCATGCGTGAGATGAAGTTCCTTTCATACTGCACGGTGCGCACCGTATCCCGTCGCAATGTGTGAAGATGAATTCTCTGCCTATGGCGAGCTAGAATGTAGCAGTGGTCATCATGTCAAACAATTAATCTGAGCACAAACCATTGTATATACCTTAGAACACACTCAGCGACGCCAAGTTCCTCCTGAGACTGGGAGGTGAACCATTACCTGCGAGTATACTTGCAGGCGATGGACTCGTAAGAGATTGGTGGATATATGGGGCCAACAAGCTTCAACGCCCGTCGTTGCACCGAGTCAAAGGTATCAAGCTGGTATGCAGATGACCCGGCAAAAATGGCAGCACCTGTCTCACACAAGGGACACTTTATTTTATTCTTTCACTTGCTTTGGAACTTACTTAATTATCTTTTAAAAGACTTTAGTTCAACTTCTGTGGGCAAAGCTATAGGATCCTTTTTAGCTACAATTTAGTGTACCCTTAGATCAATCGATAGTATTTGGAATCAGTTAACATTTGAAAACACTTTTTTTTATAAAAGGACACGTTAATTTGACTTCACTTGACCTGATAGTAAGCTAAAAGCAAAACCTGTCGATACTGCGAATATTTTGTGTCAGCGCTCTAATGTCAATATACGTTGCCCTGCTAGTAAACAATTTTTTTGATTGGTCGTATATCTTTAACACCAAATTAGCCTAAAATAAACACACTGCAAGACGAAAACACACCTTATTGCATTGCATTGGAGATTACTTCAATATAAATAAAAAAAGGATTTATGACGTCTCGTTTCTGAATAAAACATGCTTCAATTTACGAAAAAATTCAGCTAATCCACAACAGATGTCAGTACAATTTATGAAAATTAATTAAAACTGTAACTCCGAAACATAAGGTTGACATTACATCATAGACATAGTAAATATACTCTAAGCATTACATATGAGCATTGTCCTTAGAGTATATCATACCTAGGAAAAAAAACTGCCTACCTAAACTTGTATTTTATGAATGAATAGAAAGCAGTATGGCGGCCTAGTAGGGAATCCAGTAAACTGTCGATAACTACTTATCGATATAAAAAGGGCACAGACTAAAAATTTTAACATTTGAAAGAAAAAATTAAGTGATTAGCTTAAGTGGATGCCGATTATTTGTATTCTCAGGTTGCAGTGTGCTTATGGCTTTCTGTCAGACTTTCCTTGTGATAGCCGGAGTTTCGAATAATTCGCCCAGAAGGACGTAGAATCTACAAAGATTCTTTACAGTCTTTGAGTAACGATATATATATATATATATATATATATATATATATATATATATATATTTAGTAGTACTCCAGGTACATAACACATTGGCACAAAAACAAAATCTATTTGGACAAAAATAATCGAATTTTTATTTAATATTTTTGTTTTTTTTTTTTTTTGTAAAAAATGTTTTAGTATCTATTCATCAGTAATACCAGTACCATTATGCGATAGAATAATAAAAAGTTAACGGCATTTCAAAAGTCATTCACTATGTATGGAAAGTGGTCTTCGTTCTTTTAACATTTTGGAAAATATCGATAATTAAAATTCTATCACCGCATCACTAGCAATTTTATTTGGCCAATCAGGTGCTACTACATCCCCACTACTTTAGAAAGCAAGATGGAGAATTGGCGTTTTCCTAATATGATTTTATGAATGAATTTCGTAGTAGCTTCACGTCTGTATATTTATGTCTATGGCATTATCTCTCCCACTCCTACTCTCCACCTCGTCTGTGGAGGATACCCTTATGGCACTTTTTAAAAGTGCTTGTTGTGGCGCCTCCTGTGGTGGGACTCGCCACTTGACCTACCAGATGTTAATTTCGCGCCTTATTTTAACAAGCAAAGAGGATTCTTACTCTTTCGCACACGTTAAAAATCGTATAAGAATGAACGACTTTTCCCTCTGACATGCAACGTTACACGTCTGTGGTACGAAAAAAATGTTTTTTTTTTAGTTTAATCTGTGACCTGTTCAGTCATAGACTGCCGCGCATCTTTAAAAACAGGTGTGGTATAAAAAAAATGTATTGGAACATAAAGCCATTTGGTTTTATTTTATTAAGTATGTAAGATTGTATATAAAATATATAATATTATATTCAGCCGGCGTTTTATTTTTTATTAATTAGAAAATAAAAGTTAAGTTCTGGGTAACACATATTATTTCTCTTATAACGGTTGCAAGGCAATTCAAAGTCAAATGTAGTGTAAGGAATAAGAAAAAGACATTTATTAAAATGATAATTCCAATAGGAATTACTCTAAATTCCAATTAGATTTAGAGAAAATAATGTTTTTCTACTCCCATGTTTGCAAAAAATGTGCTAAAACCCCTATCTGTTGAAAGTCCAGTAATGGGATCCACAGATAGGGCATAATGACATTTTGACACTCCACGGACGAAAGGTTATATCTGGTTGTATGTGTGAGTTTGGCAACAGCGGTTCCGCTACATAATCTATCGTATCACACTTCTACTAGTTTTTTCTGTTCTGTGATTCGTCTATGTTCTTCTCTGTCTACGATAAAATCATATGAGGAAGAGGAACACGCCAACCTTCATCTTGCGTTCGCGGCATGAAGCTATAGATAAACACCTAACTGGTGGTTTGGTTAAATTTACCTGTTACAAGTAAGTGTTAAACTAACTTAGCTAATGGTTTGGTTAAATTTACGCTACAAGCAACACTTTTCAGGTTAATTGATTCAACTATTATTTAAGGTAGGTTAGTTTATGATACTGGTACTGGTAGTTTAAGTTTATGTACTGGAAAGGACCCTAAGACTTTTTTTGAAGAAAAAACAGAAATTTAAGAAAAATTGGTTTAATTAAAAAATTGGTTTTAACAATAGACACAAACTTTATGCAAGGGTTTATTTGTGTTTTAATAAGGTGTATTACCCCCACGTGCCCTTATTACGGATTCTAATCGGTTCCGCATAGATTTTATAAGGCTTTTTAAAAGATCTTGCGGAATATTGTCCCATTCTTCTGAAAGTGCTGTTCTTAGTGCTTGGGCTTTGAGACAATTTAAAAAGAGCTGTATATGCGAGAAACCCTTCGCCCACGACAGTGGCACTGCGTGCTGGCCAATTCATTGTACGTATCCCAACCTCATCGCAATAATGTTGAACTTGTGCAGCTGCATGCGGCCGGGCATTATCCTGCATTAAAGTAAAATTTTCGCCTATGAATCCCATGTAAGGCACCACGTGATCTTCTAATATCTCTGTTATGTAGCGATGTGCTGTCAAACCCCCTCTATTACCGTTTTGACGGACCATGTCTATGAATACAAGTTCTGTTCGCCCGTTCATCGATATGCCACCCCGGACCATACATGAACCGCCTCCAAAAGGAACACGCTCCTCAATGCAACTTTGAGCATATCGCTCCCCACGTCGACGATAGACTCTTCTGCGACCATCTGCACCATATAAACATGTCCTACACTCGTCCGTGAACAATACAGAGGCCCACTGCTCTTCTGTCCAATTCAGGTGATGACGCGCAAATCTTAAGCGAGCTTGTCTGTGAGCTGTAGGCAACTTTGGACCATTTGCTGGTCTAAAAGGGGTGATATCCGCTTCCTTTAACCTTCTTCTTATTGTTCGTGCACACACGTTTACTCCACGCACTTCATTAAGCTCGGTTTTGATGTTAACTGACGTGAGGAAACGATTTCGCAGGGAAGTTATAACAATAAATCGGTCATCACGACCTGTGGTTGCTCGAGTTCTGCCTGTACCACGTCTCCTCCTGTAAGAACCTGTCTCTACAAACCTTCTGTATATTCTAGAAACCGTAGACTGGTTTAAATTTAAATTTCTACCAATCGTTCGTTGATCCAAGCCCTCCCGCACCAATGCTACAATTTGTGCCGCTTGTTCGGACGAAGTATCCATATTATGGTTCAAAAACTCTCGATGTGTAAAAAAACTAACCCAACAATTATGCTGGTAACAATAATTCAATTGACAAAACAAAAAAAAACAATGAGAATCAATTTAAAACTTTGCTATAAATAACACGCAAATCTGATACTACAAGTAAATTTTCTTTTCCCGGCTATATTCATTTGTTTTACTGCAGTTCTATTTTTAAATTTAATTTTTTTTTAAGATTAAGAGCCAGTCTTTCCATATTTATATAATTTAATCTAAAAAGTTTGGATACTTATTATAAAAAAATCCTTTTAGAGTAAACCTGAACTTTTATGCAGTTTATGAGTCCGTCAGTGTAGTTAAATTTAAATAATTCTAGGAGCTTATGTCATTGATCGCAAACTTTTTTTGTTGTGTGTACGTATTCATTTATTTTTAAAGACACAGGTTTATGAAATGTAGTCCATCTAGCTCTTAAAATGACGGACTTTCATACAAACTTTCATCCCTTATTTTACCCCTTTAGTAGCAGAATTACCTGAAATCCTTTCTTAGTGGTAACTTACATCACAAAATGCATCTACTGTCAAAATTTAAAGTTTGTAGGTCCAGCGGTTTAGGCTCTGCGTTGATGAATCAGTCAGTCAGTCGGGACAAGTGATTTTATATTAGAGATATTTAAAACAATGTTTGGGTTACATTAACGATACTAAACACAATAAAATTTATTTGGAATTCTTTTCTGTTTGTATAACTACTGAACGAATTTCGATGCGGTTCTACCACGGAGAAGGAAATGATAGCGGAGTTGTTGCAAGGCAATCGAGTCGCGTGCCATCCAAACGTCAAATGGACTCTATTGTCGGTGACGTCATCAGATAAACGTCAAGTAAACGTCCTTGCGAGCGGTTGTCCTTTTTGAACAAAAGTTCAGCAATAAAAATTGCTTAAACGTGGTTCAAGAATGAAGTGTGCGGTGCAAGGGTGTACTAATTATACAGATAAGCAATTAAAGCATTTTAGTGATATAACATTTCATCAGTAAGTCCGCTATATTTTTATTTTCATTATTAGAAAAAAATATCTTGACAGATCCATCTAGTATAGAATAGAAATATGTAACTTTGTCGTACATATAAAAGAGTTGTAATAATATCTCAATCCATTTCATGAACATTTCACTACAATAATTTCACCCGAGGTCATTAGTAATTCCAAACATGTTATTTTATTTAATAAATAGTATATTTCGCTAAAATTCAATATAAAAACATTAGGCCATCTGTTGGTGTAAGGCCAAATCTTTTAAGTTTTATAAATGACTAGCTGTCCCGGCAAACTTCGTTTCGCCTTAGAAATTAGAATCAATTAGCTGTATCAAATTCTCCTAATTATTTTGAGAACGGAAAGCATTATACTAATAGGTCACCGGGGCCCATATTTACACCTACGGAGCCTATATACCTATGGGGTCCATACAACCATATACCTTTACGCTCAAGGGCGTTCATACTACCATAAACCATCAATTTTTCGGATGATGTCGGATCAGCTATTTTATATGGTGGTTATGTAGTCTTAAATTTTCTGATTTTCCACGCAATTATTTTCATTTTTTCTTTCATAAGAACCTTCTCCTAATAATAACGAACACAACAAAAAAAGAATTAGCGAAATCGGTTCAGCCGTTCACGCATGATGTCATGACTAAGGGAAATAGGGGTTCATTTTTATGTATATAGATTATTATTATGTTGATACAACTCTAACAAATAATTGGTAATAATACATTAAAACGGTTCTAGTGAGTTAATCTTAAGAGACAGACATCTACTGTCGCGGACATTTTTTTAGATCATTTCAAGAGGAATAATTCTTTCATACATATTTTTTTGGTATCTTGAACCGTTTTCGCAGCGCACGCAACGGATACCCTCAAATATGAATAATTTTCCCCGTTTTTTCCACATTTTTCATTGTTTCTTCGCTCCTGTTAGTTGCAGCATGATGTTATATAGCCTAAAGCCTTTTTTTTTTTTTTTTTTTTTTATAACCGTGGGGGAAAATCCTTCATGGATGTTATGCCGGACTCCTACCGACTAAAAACCCCCACGGTAACGCCCAGAAGCCTATGGATGGAAGCCCCGGGTAAGCCCTCGGAAGGATGTCCCAGGACTCCCATCAGACCCACGGCTACAATTGCGGCCTCGCCTTGGGTGTGGTTCGGGTGCTATCCCGCGTCTATGGGGGGGTTTTCGGGTGTTATCCCGCTTCTTAAGGGGGGGGGGGGGGGCGTGAATCCCTCACGTCACGCTGCCGTCATGGGCTTGCTTCTGTAAAGACGGTGAGCAACTCACCGTCCTCAGGCCCCCGGTCATGGAGGCCGATGGTCTTCGGCGAAGACACGTCGGCGGCGCCCAAGCCGCCGACTGCGGAACTCGGGTGGGAGAGTTTTCTCCCGCTCTCGCCCCGCCGCCTCTTTCACGAGCATGACCTGCTCACAGAAAGAGACGGCGCAGTCCCACTTACTCCCGCTGGAGACCATGGCTCGCACCATGGTATCGAGCGAGAGAGTGCCCACGCCCAGACCCACCACGAGGACCTGGCGCTGTTGCGCCCACGCCGTGCACTCCACCAGCGTGTGGAGCGCTGTGTCGTCGCTGCGCTCCTCGCAGTGCTGACACTCGGCCGTGGTTTCCCGGTGTCTTCGCCACAGATACCTACCGAAGCTACCATGCCCGGTAAGTATCTGTGACAACCGGTAGGAGAGAGCACCGTGTCTCCTCTCCAGCCACTCGTCCATGACCGGTCTGACGGCCGCAATTGTGGCGAATCCCCCCTTTGGTTGCTCAAGTCGCACCTTCCATGTCTCCACGGCTTCCTGGTAGAGCTGGGACCGCTGGGCCTCGATTTCTCGAGACGCAGGCCATTGGCCCCGCTCCAGCGCCTCCTTGCGCCATATAAATAGAGACGCAAGGGCTCTCGCTTCCAGGTCCCATGGAGGGGTCCCGGCTAGGAGGCATGCCGCCTCACAGGAGGCATGCCGCCTCACAGCCTAAAGCCTTCTTCGATAAATGGTCTATTCAACACAAAAATAATTTTTCAATTCGAGCCAGTAGTTCCTGAGATTAGCGCGTTCAAACAAACAAACAAACAAACAAACTCTTCAGCTTTATAATATTATATTCTTTCATACATATTTTTTTGGTATCTTGAACCGTTTTCGCAGCGCACGCAACGGATACCCTCAAATATGAATAATTTTCCCCGTTTTTTCCACATTTTTCATTGTTTCTTCGCTCCTGTTAGTTGCAGCATGATGTTATATAGCCTAAAGCCTTCTTCGATAAATGGTCTATTCAACACAAAAATAAATTTTCAATTCGAGCCAGTAGTTCCTGAGATTAGCGCGTTCAAACAAACAAACAAACAAACTCTTCAGCTTTATAATATTAGTATAGAGTATAGATTTTGCCATAATCCGAGAGACGGCATTATTTAAAAAAATATCATGCCCATTTCAAATTAATGTTGTTCATCATTATAGCGAGACCACTATATTCAAATTATTTTAAAGTGTATCTAGCTAGTTGTCAAATTGTCAACATATATTATGGCTACTACAATTCATTTAAGATTTCCCGGCAATCCAGAAATTAAAAATGCGTGGGTTCGTATTTTAAATGAATCTACAAGCTGGTACCCAACAAAATACACTAAAATATGTTCTAAGCACTTTAGTGAAGACGATTTTTACAAGACAAAAATGGGTTATAAAAAATTGCGGCAAGGTGTATTACCTATACCGATGAAATTGGTCCAGGTGTTGTTGAGTTATGCGCTTACCAACACATTTAACTATTAATTTTTATATTATAGATTTATTATTTTCAGTACCGAGTATTCATAAATTCACTTTGATTGTAAACAAGCTACCCTGATTATTTTGATTAAATAAAATATACAAAACGTGCATTTCTTCATTTGCTTTAGTTAACAATATTAACATCTATAAACTACACTGACGGACTCATAAACTGCATCAAAGTTCAGGTTTACTCTAAAAGGATTTTTTATAATAATTATGCAAACTTTTTAGATTAAATTATATAAATATGAAAAGACTGGCTCTTAATCTTAAAAAAAAAATTAAATTTAAAAATAGAACTGCAGTAAAACAAATGAATATAGCCGGGACAAGAAAATTTACTTGTAGTATCAGATTTGCATGTTATTTATAGCAAAGTTTTAAATTGATTCTCATTGATTTTTTTTGTTTTGTCAATTGAATTATTGTTACCAGCATAATTGTTGGGTTAGTTTTTTAACACATCGAGAGTTTTTGAACCATAATATGGATACTTCGTCCGAACAAGCGGCACAAATTGTAGCATTGGTGCGGGAGGGCTTGGATCAACGAACGATTGGTAGAAATTTAAATTTAAACCAGTCTACGGTTTCTAGAATATACAGAAGGTTTGTAGAGACAGGTTCTTACAGGAGGAGACGTGGTACAGGCAGAACTCGAGCAACCACAGGTCGTGATGACCGATTTATTGTTATAACTTCCCTGCGAAATCGTTTCCTCACGTCAGTTAACATCAAAACCGAGCTTAATGAAGTGCGTGGAGTAAACGTGTGTGCACGAACAATAAGAAGAAGGTTAAAGGAAGCGGATATCACCCCTTTTAGACCAGCAAATGGTCCAAAGTTGTCTACAGCTCACAGACAAGCTCGCTTAAGATTTGCGCGTCATCACCTGAATTGGACAGAAGAGCAGTGGGCCTCGGACGAGTGTAGGACATGTTTATATGGTGCAGATGGTCGCAGAAGAGTCTATCGTCGACGTGGGGAGCGATATGCTCAAAGTTGCATTGAGGAGCGTGTTCCTTTTGGAGGCGGTTCATGTATGGTCTGGGGTGGCATATCGATGAACGGGCGAACAGAACTTGTGTTCATAGACATGGTCCGTCAAAACGGTAATAGAGGGGGTTTGACAGCACATCGCTACATAACAGAGATATTAGAAGATCACGTGGTGCCTTACATGGGATTCATAGGCGAAAATTTTACTTTAATGCAGGATAATGCCCGGCCGCATGCAGCTGCACAAGTTCAACATTATTGCGATGAGGTTGGGATACGTACAATGAATTGGCCAGCACGCAGTGCCACTGTCGTGGGCGAAGGGTTTCTCGCATATACAGCTCTTTTTAAATTGTCCCAAAGCCCAAGCACTAAGAACAGCACTTTCAGAAGAATGGGACAATATTCCGCAAGATCTTTTAAAAACCCTTATAAAAGCTATGCGGAACCGATTAGAATCCGTAATAAGGGCACGTGGGGGTAATACACCTTATTAAAACACAAATAAACCCTTGCATAAAGTTTGTGTCTATTGTTAAAACCAATTTTTTAATTAAACCAATTTTTCTTAAATTTCTGTTTTTTCTTCAAAAAAAGTCTTAAGGTTCTTTCCAGTACATAAACTTAAACTTAAAGATATGACCCTACGCTGTTTTAAAGTTCACGAACCAATCTAGAGGTTTCAATTTAAATCTGTATAGAAAGTATGCATACTTGGTTAAAATATTTATTTCAAAGTCGTCTATTACTTTGATGCAGTTTATGAGTCCGTCAGTGTATATATGTATATTATGTACTAATGTTGTAAGGTTTTTATAATTATCATGAACATTATTATTCCCTTTATTCATTAAAGTACGTATAAATCGTATTGTTCAAAATATCTAAAACAAAAACTATATTCATGTTTAAAATATTTGCACTGGACAAGAATTAAACCTTTGACTAAGCAGCCGAACGCTCTACCCCTGCGCCACAGTAATGTTGTAATGGCGCAGAACAATTAGTGATAATGTACAGACAGCCTCTGTGGCGGGGCGGTAGTGAACGCGACTGCTACGCAGGAGGTGCGGGTTCAATCTCCGCTCGGTGCAAATATTTCTATGCATGAATATGGCTGTTTGCATTGGTCTGGGTGTTTCTATGATTATTAGGCATGTATATATTTGCAAAAAATATATCTAAGCATGTTTATCCGTATTCTAGATTCCATAACATAAGCTAGTTAAGCTTACCATAGCGTTGTGTAGAATGTTGTGGAATATTTATTTATTTAGTATTATTTATTATTTAATGTTATAACACACACATTTCACGCCACACTTAACTCTAGCACACCTAAAGTACTCGCAGGGTTCTCCAACAAGTGAGCAACTGTAGTTTTTAATGAGTGTGTAAACGAACATGTTTTACTAAGGTGCTCTTAACACTGAAACATTTCTTACATTCCTTACATTCATAAGGCTTCTCGCCAGTGTGTGTACGCATATGATAATCTAAATTAACCTTTTGCCTAAAACATTTCTTACATTCATAACATTCATAAGGTTTCTCGCCAGTGTGTGTACGCATATGCGTATCTAAACTACACTTCATACTGAAACATTTCTTACAAATATTACAGTCATAAGGCTTCTCGCCAGTGTGTGTACGCATATGATAATCTAAATGACTCTTTTGATTAAAACATTTCTTACATACATTACATTCATAAGGCTTCTCGCCAGTGTGCGTACGCATATGATCATTTAAAGTATCCTTTCGATTAAAACATTTCTTACAAACATTACATTCATAAGGCTTCTCGCCAGTGTGTGTATGCATAATATGATCATTTAAAGTACCCTTTCGATTAAAACATTTCTTACAAACATTACATTCATAAGGCTTCTCGCCAGTGTGTGTACGCATATGATAATCTAAATGACTCTTTTGATTAAAACATTTCTTACATACATTACATTCATAAGGTTTCTCGCCAGTATGTGTACGCATGTGTGAAATTAAGTCACATTTACGTCTAAAACATTTCTGACAAGTGTAGCATAACAACTGTTTAAGTTTGTTGCTTGAGTTACTATTAACACTTTGGTCTGCACTGATTTTCTTTTCAGGCGTTTCTTTGTGAGCGTCATTATGATCGGCTGTGCTATCATTTTGTTTATTGTAACGTAATCTGATATCTATTTGGTCGCGTGTTTCCACTATCTGATTCTTCTGCACTTGTTTGTCTTCCACAGCTCTTTTAGTTTCACTTTTCGGTTCTTCAATGTTGTCCTTTGTTTGGTCACTTCTCGTAAGGTTGTTTGCAGGCGTATCTTCATAGTTCATCTGCATGGTGAGTCGAGGTTTTTCAGAAACAGGAGCTATATTTGCATAGAAAATAAGTATTTTCAATAAAATAAAAAAATCGACAGACGACTTGAAAAAGGCAACTGGGAGAAATACGGCGGAGGATCGGGTGCAAAGGTGCACATTACAACAGGTATGGGTTCAGCAGGGGAGTGCAACAGGCTAGTATTATAGAGATTTATAATAAACTAGCTTTTGCCCGCGGCTCCGCCCGCGTGGATGTCGGTTATCACGACCAAACATAGCCCATGTCCTTTCTCATGGTCTAATCTTCTCTTATACCAAATTTCATCAAAATCGGTTTAGGTGTGAAATCGTAACATACAGACAGACAGACAGAGTTAATTTCGCATTTATAATATTAGTATGGATTAATATTGAATTTGGATTAGATGCGGTATTAAACGTACTTCTGTCTATACTCCATTTGTTTAGATACTTAAAAAAAGGTAAACAAGAAAAATGGTGGATTTCAGAGATAGTCAACCGTCAATGACAATAGTATTTTTGTGCATGTTTATGGGCAACATAAAGACTATATTTACCTTATTAAATCATTTTAAAATTTATAATATTAAACTGACACGTTCAACACATTCACAAAATTATAATAACAATCAAAGTGTTTTCAAATTCAATCACTGAATAAAATTTTATTCTGAGTCCGAAGAACTATCACCAACACTATACCCCGTCCATCATATTATTGTATTTTAGACAGATGGAAGTAGTGATTGCATGAAAATTTAAAATATCGACAAAGTTAAAAACCTCGATTAAAAAAATAATTAATCGATAAATGAAAAAATTATGATAAATATGATTTCATGTGGAATTATAATCTATTGTCTTTCTGTACATAATAATGAAGCAGTAGATATTTCGTGTGTATACCTACAATTTACAAATGTATAATAAAACGATTGTGGGCCATTACGCACACGCTAATCTACAAAACAACTGACTTCTAGAAGAATATTCCAACATGCTGATTTCCTGGTATTTATTGAAGAGTTTCGTGGTCTGTCTCTGAAACCCATCATCAGCGGGCTTACTCTTGAAACCAATGTCAATATTAATACAATTCCAATCCGATTCCAATCTCAATATGTGTCACTGTCAAAGTCCTACTCTCGAAATCAATTTCGTCAACATTGTATTGAAATTAGAATTGTCCAAGAATTAGATTCCAGTGTAATGAAGTTGGCAACTAATGCGTTAGCAATAGTGATGAACCATATTATCGATTTCGAATCGGAGTCCGATATTTTTAAGATTTTGATATAAATCATTATTGTTCTTACTGGAAGTTATTGTAACAAAGGCGAAATTAGTTATATATATTAGTTATATATATTCTTAATGAAATAATCATAAATTACACTAAATTTACTTCAAAGTGTAGACTTGTTACTGCGACCTTTGTCAAAAAATTAAAAAGTAAAAATGACGTAGTGCCGGGTCCCTGACAGTGCCGTGGCGCCAAGTTTTGCACTATTTGAATAAAATATTTGGTAAGTTAAATATTGGTTGCCTACTTTTTTTAGTGTATCAAATAAGCCTAAAATCAATTGCATTTTATTTCCTATGCAGATAAAATGGCTAGTAGACCCACTACAGCTCAATTAGAGGCTCTAATTGAATTTTTAGAGCAAAACGAGGGATTAGCAAGGAGGCTGCTGCGGACGGCTCAAGCCAAGCAACAAAATAAAAGAAAGTGGGCTGAGCTGGCTATCACCCTGAATGCTTTGGGTGGAGCAACAAAAGATGGTGTTGGATGGGCGAAGGTGAACTTTAATAATGTGTACCTACGTTTCGATTTGTATTTGGTACCTAAGTACATTTTTTTAGTTTCATAATTTGTATTAATTTTATAGTATTGGGCGGAAAAAAAATGTGCCTTGAAGAAAACAATATCACAGCAAACCACCTCCATAAGACGAACAGGAGGTGGAGCTGAAAGCATACTGGGGTTATCTGCCCTAGACTTGCGGCTGGTGGAAGTCTTAGGTGGTCACGGTTTCGCGACGAGAGACAGTGAGCTCGTTTTGGAACCATTCTTACAGCCAGTATGTAACCATTTATTGACTTTCAAATTGTATTTAAATAGTTCAATACATTATAAGGGTGGAAATAAAAGGATTTATATTCACAGAATCCTGTGACTCCCGAACCACCATCACTGGTTACTATACCCGCCATAATACACGCCAGCTCAAGTCCAGAAGCTCAACCTCAGCCATCAGGTAAAATTCTATTTAGTAAAACATTTTACAATGCACTTTATTTAAAGTTTTGTTATACTTAAAACATATAATATGACGTATCTATTTCATTTAGCACCAGCCCCAAGACGCACTCATCTTCGTAGCCCACGTCGCAGGTACCGTCGAACTCGCCCATCATCTATATCTATAGAAATGGATCGGATGGCGCATTTAGAAGAGCGACGTATAGCTGCCGAAGCGACTACAGCTCAAGCTTTCGCCGCCGCAACACAGACCTTGGATAGGTGTGCGACTGCGCTTGAAAATTTAGCTGAGGCAACGAGAGAGGGTGCAACCTTAATTGCAAACGCCCTGCTAGAAATAGCCAGAAGGCCATAGATAATATATGGCAATATGAAATTATATTATAATATATTTTTTGTATCTACATGTTCAACTGCTTTTCATTTAATTAAGGACCTAGAACAACCATTAACACGAACTTTAGTTTATGTAACATTTAATAAATTTGTAATAAATCAAACTATCTACGATTTTGCCACAGCTCTGCTGTTGAATCAAGTTAACCCGCAGTGCAACTCCCCTTCTTAATTTCAGCAGTTGCAGAAAAACTAGAAATACTTGACCTTCTTGGTTTGTGATTCCGACGTCCCTTGAGTCATTATCAACCATTTCATCACCCAGTGAACTACTTCCCACATCATCACCAATATATATAAGGCGAGCCATAGGCAAGGCACTGTCCATATACCGCGCTAGGCGACGCTCATTAGCACGACGATTTAATTAATTTTGCCGTGATTGGCGTAAAATGTGGTACATAAACACTAACCGAGCCATTTTCTCCCAAAAAATGTACAAATTGCTTTTTCAAAAGTTTAGGAAAGTTACTATTTTGACATTGAGTCAAAGCCAATAATCAAACAATACAAAACTCAATATTGTGCTGTCAAAATGCGTCAAGAGTACCGTTTACAACATTTGACGTTCCAATACAATATTATTTAGTGCATTTAAAATTCACACAATATTGAGCCAATATGGCGCTAGTGTGGTGTTCAAGAGTACGAAAACGCTCAATTCCAATGTCAATAGATTGAAATTAGTTTCAAGAGTAAGCCCGCTGATCTTTATAGAATTTAAATGGGACCATTTTGGAATAAACCTCTTTCAAATAAAAAAGAATTTTGACAATCTACATATGACGATTTAAAGAAAAAATAACATTTTTCCGTAAAAATCATACAAATATAAAAAAATATAAACATCCGAATTGTTGTTTAGAAATCGGTTAAAAACCGCCAGTTATGTAATATTTTTAGAAGAATTATTTTCTGTAGTCGATATCGATTGTGACATTTTCAAGTTGTAATAATAAAAACACAGTCGATATACTAACTACATCCCTAAAATTGCTTTCTGGCTGACGTGAGGTTGTCAATGAAAAATGACGTTTTGGCGCCTAATTTTTGTTAGGATTTTCAGGTGTTGACGCTAGAACAAAGTTATACCGACCACTGTCAGTGAGCTGTCTAAAATACAATAATATAATGGACGGACTATAATTACAAAGCGATCATCGGTGTCGTCAATATCTTATCTAGGGATGACATCTTGTCCACTTCTTTCAGTACATGCTCTTCGTAGCTCTTTATGGTACCGAATAATAACAATAAATACAAATTACAAACTGCGAATTGACTTTGACAGTCACGCACGTATGTCGCGATCTGGAAAAAACTGTTTTGAATATCTGTCTTTTTAGTTTCTTTATGGTAGGCACAGTGCAATAGTTTTTAATAATCATTCTAAATAATATAGTTATTATAGTTTTTCAGCTTAGGAAATAATAATTGCAACTTAATATTAAACCGAGTAGTTAAATATAGAAAAATATAAGACAGAAATGGATTTTAAGTTCTAAAATGATTTTATTTTGGTTTCTTTTTATTTCGGAATGAAAAATGCCCCTATAGAAGAACCCTTTTTATGATTTGTTTACCTTTTTTTAAATACCTAAACAAACGTAAGGCACAGTACCGTTGTCGTCGCAATTTTAGGGGTATTGACCTAGAGGCATTACGTCGTGACGCCAGTGGCACTGACTGGACACCCATTTTGAATTCGACAGATGTCAATGAAATGGTGGATATTTTCGGGTCGAGGGTTATAGAATTGTTTGACCATCACGCCCCCCTAAGACGAGGCACAACCCGGCGCCTTGGCTGAATGCTTCGATTAAAACTCTAATGGGTCGCAGGGACAAAGCAAAAAGGCGCTACAGAGGCAGTCCATCGGAACAAAACTTGCTCGCATTCAAGACCCTACGCAACCGATGCAGCCGTATGTGTAGAGACGCAAAGCGACGCCATTTCTATGACTCTCTCAACAACCGAAACTCCTCGGATACATGGAGATTTCTCAGGTCTGTTGGCACTGGCAAATCACCCGTCTATGACCCCAGGGACATAGACTTGTGTGCCCTAAATGACCACTTCTCTCTACCACCAGTCTCACTGGACGCAGATACCAAACAGAGCACTTTACATGCGCTTACTAGTGTCTCCACTCCACAGACTCCACCTTTTCATTTAATGCCTGTATCAGAGGCGGAAACTCTAAAATCTCTGCGGTCTATTTCCTCGTCCGCGACTGGTTCTGATCAGATCTGCTCTAGTATGATTCTTCCACTTCTCCCTACTGTACTTCCTATCATAACTCACATTTTCAATTATTCCCTATTCTCTGGTACCTTTCCTGACTCCTGGAAACCAGCTTTTATCATTCCATTACCCAAATCTCCTAAGCCTTCTACAGTTACCGATTTTCGGCCAATTTCCATACTTCCGTTTCTCTCAAAGTTCTCGAGCATATCGTGCACCAGCAACTATCTATATTTTTATCTTCCTCTAAGATTTTTGTACGGCGTTGCGGAATAATGGATTAGAATCAGTATTGAAATAGTATGACACAGATGCCGTACAAAATAAAATGACCAAATTTACTGTGGTAATTGTCTGAAAATAAAAATAAATTCCGACTCTGTGGCGCACCATTTTTTTACGGCACTGTGCGTTTTCTTATTATTTTACATGAATCTATCGGTGGTAAGATTGCCGTACAAAAATATGTGACCAAAATGTACCCACTGTACCTGTACTTTCGAATTCTTCCCTGCACTCAGTTGGACAGCTTACAAGTGACGGCATAGAGCTGAATCTTATTATTTTATGCTCTTATATCGTTCTTGATAGGTCACCTGGTGGTTCAAATGGCCCATCATTTTTTCAACATGGGCCTGTAGTCTATTAGGTAAGTCGAGCACTTCTATTTTGAAACAAAGGTAGTACAAATGTGTATATATATACAGGGTTATTTGTAATTAACTAGCATCCTCCCAGGGGTAGGTAGCTGACATCATAAGAATAACGTTTGTTCCACGATTTTACATAAAAACTGAATACATTCCTTAATAATGAGTTTTCAAGTTTTCATTGTTATAACGCGATATTATTGAGTCTATGTTTCATTCATAAACTGACCGACCGACCGACTGACGATGACGCACGCTCGTTCGCACGTGCTTGCCGGCTTGCGCTACCGAACAATACCTACCTACTAGTACCTACTTTCTTCGACAGATCATTAATTGCTCGCGTGGTTTGTTGCGTGTAGAAAGTAACTAGGTTTTTACACTAAGTCCACAATCCCTTCTTTACCCGACTTAGGACTCCCTAAGAAATGCTAAAGTTGAAACGTACCCTACCTACACTTATTTATTACTTCGTTAAGTAACGTGTCTGTGTGTGTGTGTGTGTCTGTCTGTGGCATCGTAGCACCCAAACGGATGAACCGATTTGGATTTAGTTTTTTTTTGTTTGAAAGGTATATTATTCGGGAGTGTTCTTAGCTATGTTTGAAATAATCGGTCCAAGATGGCCGCCGCCACAACATGTTGGAATCCATATTTCTTTATAACTCCCTCAATATGGGTATCAAATGAAAGAGCTTGACTAGTAGATCAATTTAAAAAGTATAAAATAAAAATTAAATTAAAAATTTAAAAAACCCCCTTCACAAAAACACCTCCAAAAAGTTGACAATAAATTTTAATTCAACGCTTGCCATGTCGGGGGACCTTAACTGGTTAGGTACTCCTTTACCTATATCGTAAGGTCCCCCGACATGGCAAGCGTTGAATTAAAATGTATTGTCAACTTTTTGGAGGTGTTTTGTGAAGGGGGTTTTTTAAATTTTTAATTTTGAATGCTGGCGTATTTAAAGTGGAATCAGCGTATTTACAATAATAGAACTAATAGTTGATTATTTCACAATATTACTAACAAGTATGTAGGTACAATTAATTATTACTTCTGAGGTTCAAGTCCCGCGCATACCGATGAGTATCGTGCACTAACGTTGTCCTCAAAGAACTCCAGTAAGTATCAGTGCCTCGGTAGAGGACCACTATCACTGAACCTGGGCTGGAACTGTCTGAACTGTGTGTAATCGCGTAATTGCTGTGTGGCGGATAACATCGTTGCCCGCCTCGGTGTAGGTAGATTTGAAAACCTTACTGCATATTGGCAGAAGGCTTCCGCCACATTATTATTACACTTAGTAAGCAGCCTCACCAATTCCTTGTATTCCACATTGGAATACTGATAAACTGATAAGGCATGACGAAAGTCAGATTTACACAACACGGTAACGCGAAAAATCGTGGCACACAAGGACAAGGGACGCACATCTGTGACGCGCGCGCATCTAGCGACCGACTGGCGGCTCGCATTAAGAAATGGGTCAAGGTCAAAGGCGGTACCGCCCCGCCATCCATCCAGTGTATTGCATGAATTGATGATACGAGTTTGTTTACCTAATTTTTACGATGCGCGTAAACTGCAGCGTAGAATTAATAACTTTTAAACGCGAAACTAAATTAATATTTATTTTTGTATGAAAGTAAAATTTAACAAATTTTAAAAAGTCGTAGAACAAACGTGATTACTTATGATGTCAGCTATCTACCCCTGCGAGGATGCTAGTTAATTACAAGTTACCCTGTATATATATATATATATATATATATATATCTTTGTAGATTTTACGTCCTTCTGGGCGAATAATTCCAAACTCCAATTATCACAAGGAAAGTCTGACAGAAAGCCCTAAGCAGTAAGCACACTGCAACCTGAGAACACAAATAATCGGCATCCACATAAGCTAACCACTTAATTATGTAATTTTTCTTTCAAATGTATAAATTTTTAGTCTGTGCCCTTTTTATATCGATAAGCACTTATCGAGAGTTTACTGGATTCCCTACTAGGCCGCCATACTGCTTTCCATTCATTCATAAAATCCAAGTTTGATATACTCTAAGGTGTAACTGCGTGTAACAAACAAACCCTTAGAGTATCAAGAGGTGCCATACCTACGAAAAAAAACTGCCTACCTAAACTTGGATTTTATGAATGAATGGAAAGCAGTATGGCGGTCTAGTAGGGAATCCAGTAAACTATCGATAACTACTTATCGATATAAAAAGGGCACAGACTAAAAATTTATACATTTGAAAGAAAAAATTAAGTGATTAGCTTAAGTGGATGCCGATTATTTGTATTCTCAGGTTGCAGTGTGCTTATGGCTTTCTGTCAGACTTTCCTTGTGATAGCCGGAGTTTCGAATAATTCGCCCAGAAGGACGTAGAATCTACAAAGATTCTTTACAGTCTTTGAGTAACGATATATATATATATCTATATATTTAGTAGTACTCCAGGTACATAACACATTGGCACAAAAATAAAATCGATGTGGACAAAAAAAATCGAATTTTTATTTAATATTTTTGTTTTTTTTTTTGTAAAAAATGTTTTAGTATCTATTCATCAGTAATACCAGTACCATTATGCGATAGAATAATAAAAAGTCAACGGCATTTCAAAAGTCATTCACTATGTATGGAAAGTGGTCTTCGTTCTTTAAATATTTGGGAAAATATCGATAATTAAAATTCTATCACCACATCACTAGCAATTTTATTTGACCAATCAGGTGCTACTACATCCCCACTACGTTGGAAAGCAAGATGAGGAATTGGCGTTTTCCTAATATGATTTTATGAAAGAAGACCACTTTCCATACATAGTGAATGACTTTTGAAATGCCGTTGACTTTTTATTATTCTATCGCATAATGGTACTGGTATTACTGATGAATAGATACTAAAACATTTTTTACAAAAAGAAACAAAAATATTAAATAAAAATTCGATTTTTTTTTTGTCCAAATCGATTTTATTTTTATGCCAATGTGTTATGTACCTGGAGTACTACTAAATATATATATATATATATATATATATATATATATATATATATATATATATATATATATCGTTACTCAAAGACTAAAGAATCTTTGTAGATTCTACGTAAATAAAAATTCGATTTTTTTTTTGTCCAAATCGATTTTATTTTTATGCCAATGTGTTATGTACCTGGAGTACTACTAAATATATATATATATATATATATATATATATATATATATATATATATATATATATATATATATATATATCGTTACTCAAAGACTAAAGAATCTTTGTAGATTCTACGTCCTTCTGGGCGAATTATTCGAAACTCTGGCTATCGCAAGGAAAGTCTGACAGAAAGCCATAAGCACACTGCAACCTGAGAATACAAATAATCGGCATCCACTTAAGCTAATCACTTATTTTTTTCTTTCAAATGTATACATTTTTAGTCTGTGTCCTTTTTATATCGATAAGTAGTTATCGACAGTTTACTGGATTCCCTACTAGGCCGCCATACTGCTTTCCATTCATTCATAAAATCCAAGTTTAGGTAGGCAGTTTTTTTTCGTAGGTATGGCAGCTCTTGATATACTCTAATGCTGGGTTTACACGCTTGCCAGGCCTTGGCAAGTCTCGACAATCACAAGCGTGTAAAGAAGGCGTTTGGCTTGGCTTGCGTGAGCTTGTCGGCGCTTGCTTCCGATCCAGTCGAGTGTCGGTTTTTTGACGCAGATCAAAGGGCGTTTGCGGCAAACGTTTGCGACGCATTTACACGTTGGTCCGCGTTTAGTAGCCATTGTGTTCTCGTGGCGACAACACGCATGCATGCTCATGCTAAAAAATAAAAACCGGCCAAGTGCGAGTCGGACTCGCCCATAAAGGGCAGCATTAAGTAATATAATATAAAAATTCTTGTAGTTCATTAAATGTTTTGTTTTTAGAATTTTTTGAGTTAATTGAATGAGCCTAGTGGTATGGTTATTGGACTGCTGAGACGAGGTCTCGAGTTCGATCCCAGGTTTACCATCTCACACACCAATGACTTTTCGATGGTTTTCGAAGTTATGTGTGTATTTATCGCAGGTATATAAGTGCCCGGTTAATGGCAATAGGCTCGCCATCTATTACATTGGGACCTAAACATAAACTGGCGAAATGTATGTGCTAGCACCTCTGCCTACCCCTTCGGGGAATACAGGCGTGAGTTTATGTTTATGTTATGTTAAATTGAATGAAAGGCGAAAATTGCGGTTTATGACGTATTAAAAAAACTACTTACTAGATCTCGTTCAAACCAATTTTCGTTGGAAGTTTGCATAGCAATGTATACCATTAGAAAAAAAACATGTTAGAAACCTCAATAGCATTTTTGAAGACCTATCTATAAATACCCCACACGCATGGGTTTAATGAAAAAAAAATTTTTGACTTTCAGTTCTAAGTATGGGGACCCCCAAAATTGATTGCTTTTTTCTATTTTTGTATGAAATTCTTAATGCAGTTCACAGAATACATCTACGTACCAAGTTTCAACAGAATAGGCCTTATAGTTTCAGAGAAAAGTGGCTGTACGGACGGACAGACAGACAGACAGACATGATGAATCTATAAGGGTTCTGTTTTTGCCATTTGGCTATGGAACCCTAAAAATGAGTGGCTGGTCGAATGAGGAGAGTCTTTCGTTTCTGGAGAAAGATGCAAATCATAGGTAAAGATAAGAAGAAACAAGCAGATGCATGGATTCGTCTTGTTAAACTTATCGGAAGGCCAGTGAAGCATTTAAAATTAAAAAAGTACTTTTCGCTAGCACTTTCCTTTTGCTTGCATTTCAAATAAAAGTACGTTAAACCAAATGCAATTGCCGTGACAAGTTCGGTGTCTGCCATGCTTGGAGGTAGGTTGCAGACTGATCCATTCACAAGCGTGTAAACGCTTTCCAAACGCCAAACGAGATTTGTGATGCCTTGGGGCTGTTTGCCGTTTGCCAAGGCTTGGCAAGCGTGTAAACCCGGCATAAGGTTACACGCTACTATGAACTGCTGTGCTGTGATTAAAAATACTGCATCTGCGAGCTCATTATTCACTATCATAAATATCTTTTTGTGCAGAAACCATTAATAAAGTTGTGTATTGTATTAACATTTATTCAGGTGCTCATTACGTGTGTGACTTGAAAACAGTGCAGGATACTATACAGTATAAAGTACTCAGTAAAAGGGTCTAATTACTATTAATCCAAGCAATATTGAACTGATATGAACTTAACCATGGAGAAGCTGTCGATGTGTAGAATATGTCTCTCGGACGTTACGCCGTTGTGTTCGATTGTGAGCACACATCTACAAGACATCTACGAGGCTTTCACCAAATTGCCGGTAAGTGATCCGTCCATTAGACAGTCACAAGCTTGACACTAGCATCTGTAGCATCCTCACAGTAACAAAGCAATAAAACACCTCATATCAAAGCCAACCAACCAATACTAATGTAATTAAAGTAAGTTTCAATGGCAGAGGCACTTTCATTGATGTTGTGGTCTAAGATGTAACATGTTTACCTAAAAGGATCAGTATTCATGCTCAAGACTTGATGACTCCCGGGTTATAGCTTTCTGGAATCCAGATTCAAGCACAAGACTCACTCACATGAGTGTGATGAATATAATTTTATGTGCTGAATTTTTAGTAATTCTGGCTGATGGATATGATTGGTAATATGATTATGTTCAACAGTTTGTTACAGAAGACTGTAGACCAATACAGGTCTGTGACCTCTGTCGTGCAAGCCTCAAGGATAGCTACGAGCTGTGGAGGAGATGTCTCCAGAGTGAGGAGCTGTTCACTCAGTTGCTGAGAAGTAATGTGGTGAGCGGTCTGATATTGACTCATACCTGCACCAAGTATCTTAACAAGGAGAGAGTCCGCCATTAATGTGGTTTTATTCTTACAGCAAGTGAACCTACAAATAATGTTCAATAAACACTTGGATTTTGGAGATGTGGTCCTGATGACTCCAATTGAATGTGATAATGTTGAAGTGAAACAAGAAGATGCTGAAGGTAACATTGATACTTGTGTACATAGTAGTTGTGACTATAGAAGGAGGCTATTGAACAGCACACAACTGAAATGGAATAATTTATTTGCAGAATGCACGTAAACAAGGTGTAAATTTTATATTTACAATGGCCTATTTACACCCTGTAGACAACTGCATTGCTCACTCGATGGAAAGTGTTTACTATTGCCCATGGACATGTGCAACAGGGAGTAACATTTGTGCTGCCGACATAAATTAACAGAGAGTTTCTGTGCCATCAGTGCAGAATACAAAACCTCGTTCTTATCACTGACAGCGCTAAAACTCTTCAGTGAGCTCTGGCTACTGCCAACATGTTGCTCAGAATGTATAGCGTGGAAGTTCTCAATCAAGCACCCCGCGGTTATTACCATTCTGTGTTATTTTACTTGCTCCGGGCATCCATGATGATGGTTTAGTTGTTTATTGTCTTACCGAGTGTAGATACACCAGGCTACCATATAGGTTCAAGACAAATTGCACAATTAATCACTGTCTAAACACAATCACTATTGTATTGCTGATATAATCGCAGTCCATTGTAATGGTTTACATTCATTACCTGTTTTTTACTCTTCCTTAGTTTGTGAATACAGTTTGGAGATTGATTGGTGTCCTTTTCTCAAAGGACAGGTGTCCAAATTTCGCAATAACATTTTTGACATTTGGTCATCGTAGTCTATGATATAGCTGGTCTATCACTTTTCTACCCAAGATGGCGCGCTGAAGAGTTTTGCTACAGCGTTGGCCATGAATTAATTGTATATTTTTGTTAATAATTGTTTTAATCTAAACATTAAACCCATCTCCGTGGATGACTGAACCCGGATGATGTGGCGAAATCATATTTTTTAATAAAGCATTCTTGTTCCGCTTATTACAATGGCGTACGCTTGTCACCAAGGCGCTCGGGCCGCCTATTGAAATGCCCGATTAACTGCGGCCGATTAACTCCGATTTACTACGGATTTGCTGAGGATTAGTGTGCGGAATGTGACCACCTAATCTCTTACTTAACCTAGAAATGTTACCTAACTTAGATTCGTAGTAATAGAATAACCTTGACCCAGATGCAGATGATTAATTAATTTAATTTTATAATTCAAGCCTCACTGCCTTTGAGATTAAAATTCCTCTTGTTCTACTTACAATGTTAGCTATCCAAATTTAATTTCTGGCTATAGAGTCAGATGGCGCCCGAATATAGAAATAAAACTCCAAACTGTTATAAATTTTGTTTTATTGATATAACTAGACCTTGTATTCTTTTGTATTGGTCCCCATACTGGGACATAATTACCTTAGACACCCTTTTTAATATTACACCATATCCAGAGCTAAGACAACGTCAAACTTGTGTCAGCTTTTGAGGCAGCAGTTGAATTTTTGGTTTTCAAATCATTATTATTAAATTTACAGATGAACGAGATGACAACAGCTCATCTCCAGATTCAGTAGATTGTACTGCAACATGCAGCTTCCTTAAAGAGGAACCAGAAACAGACAATGAAATGCTTGGTGAGTGTCTGGTGTTTGAATGAGTTTACACAACCATATGTTTCGGTTTTTAAGATGTAGGTATTACGTAGGTATGTGTGTATCAGGTGCAAAGTTCATCATATGTGTGGTGACAGAAAAAGTACACAAATATCACCGCCCCTTCTCATCGCATGGGTGTCGTATGAAGCGACTGACGGAAAATACGTAAAATCATATTTCGTGTTTTCATACACTCGCAGAGACCAGTAAAACTCGAAACGACCCGACTGGCCAGCGTGGAAGCAGTCGGCCTAAGCCTCCGTCGGTTCCACGTAATAGGGGGCGGGCGTTTTGCCGTCAAGTGGCACTATATCATTGGCATGTATGTTTACTTTCGGATGAAGGATCCTATTCCTCAAACATACATCCACACTAATATTATAAATGCGAAAGTAACTCTGTCTGTCTGTATGTTAGGCTTTCACGCCTAAACCACTGCACCGATTTTGATGAAATTTGGTTTAGGGGTAGATTAGACCATGAGAAAGGACATAGGCTGTTTGGTCGCGATAACCGACATCCACGCGGGCGGAGTCGCGGGCAAAAGCTAGTGTAAAATAATGTAAGAAGATCCTAGTAATATTGTATAATATAGACCTTCACTGTCCGAGAGTCATCTGCGCCCCTCGTAGGGTCACCCCTCCGCATTCGGAGCATTCCCGTTTGTGTCTGTAACCTTTAATAACTTTACAGCAGTTTGTGAAGAAGATCCTTTACAAGGAGATGATCACTTCCAACCATCAGATTCAAGAGAAAGTCTCGCGGTTCTAAAGAAAGATCAGAGTAACGTCACAGCAGGTAAGTGTACTGGTATGTCAATTTCATACATTTGTTGTGTATAGCAGATGGTGTAGGAGACATTTGTATAAGTATAGTGTGTAAAGGTAAAACATGTATTGTCCTCATTCCCAGATGATGCAGTGGTGGAGCAGGATGACACAGATCTGTATCATAACGCTCTAGCTTTACACACGGAGTGTGACATAGCGCCGGACATCGTGAAGGAGGAATCAGACGCTGACGATGGTAAGTGTTCTTCATAAACGTAAATGATTACTTGACTGATTGGCTCACCACCGGAGCCGGTAGGGACTGTGCTCGGCTCTGGGCAACAGATCTAAACAAGATTTCTCAAGAGAATACAGACCCAAATATTAATCTTTCACCATAATATTATTTCAGAATTGTTTGTGAACATATTCTACTTTATGTTTGCAGCTTTATTTGTTTTCATTATGGTTGTGTTTTTAAAACTGATGAAAGTACTCCTTTAGAAAGGTCATAGCTTTTCAGTCATTAGTGAGCCCCCATAAGCTCTCTTCACAGAAGTCTCTTTATTTATTTGTCATTTAGCATATATTATATATTATGCTAAAGTAAGGCTATGAAAAAAAAAACAACCTTTAAAAAAAAAAAATATTTTCTGTCACTATTATCTCGAAAGTACGCAGAGATAAGCGATAAGCTTTATCGAGCCAAATACATTGATTATTTTTTTAACATAATGTGATTGCCATTTCGACATCGCTAAGTAAATGTAATAACTTCCATACAAAAAAGATGTAATATTTTTTTACAGAAAGGTATTTGAATTAGGACAATAATATTTTTTTGTCAATATCAAATATAAAAAAAATACACTGACGGACTCATAAA
Organism: Eilema sororculum; assembly: GCA_914829495.1. Classification (NCBI taxonomy): domain Eukaryota; kingdom Metazoa; phylum Arthropoda; class Insecta; order Lepidoptera; family Erebidae; genus Eilema; species Eilema sororculum. Next base: position 11,819,186 of record OU618559.1, read on the forward strand.
CTGCATCAAAGTTCAGGTTTAGTCTAAAAGGATTTTTTATAATAAGTATGCAAACTTTTTAGATTAAATTATATAAATATGGAAAGACTGGCTCTTAATCTTAAAAAAAAAAAAAAAATTTAAAAATAGAACTGCAGTAAAACAAATGAATATAGCCGGGAAAAGAAAATTTACTTGTAGTATCATTTGCGTGTTATTTATAGCAAAGTTTTAAATTGATTCTCATTGATTTTTTTTGTTTTGTCAATTGAATTATTGTTACCAGCATAATTGTTGGGTTAGTTTTTTAACACATCGAGAGTTTTTGAACCATAATATCGATACTTCGTCCGAACAAGCGGCTCAAATTGTAGCATTGGTGCGGGAGCGCTTGGATCAACGAACGATTGGTAGAAATTTAAATTTAAACCAGTCTACGGTTTCTAGAATATACAGAAGGTTTGTAGAGACAGGTTCTTACAGGAGCAGACGTGGTACAGGCAGAACTCGAGCAACCACAGGTCGTGATGACCGATTTATTGTTATAACTTCCCTGCGAAATCGTTTCCTCACGTCAGTTAACATCAAAACCGAGCTTAATGAAGTGCGTGGAGTAAACGTGTGTGCACGAACAATAAGAAGGTTAAAGGAAGCGGATATCACCCCTTTTAGACCAGCAAATGGTCCAAAGTTGTCTACAGCTCACAGACAAGCTCGCTTAAGATTTGCGCGTCATCACCTGAATTGGACAGAAGAGCAGTGGGCCTCTGTATTGTTCACGGACGAGTGTAGGACATGTTTATATGGTGCAGATGGTCGCAGAAGAGTCTATCGTCGACGTGGGGAGCGATATGCTCAAAGTTGCATTGAGGAGCGTGTTCCTTTTGGAGGCGGTTCATGTATGGTCTGGGGTGGCATATCGATGAACGGGCGAACAGAACTTGTGTTCATAGACATGGTCCGTCAAAACGGTAATAGAGGGGGTTTGACAGCACATCGCTACATAACAGAGATATTAGAAGATCACGTGGTGCCTTACATGGGATTCATAGGCGAAAATTTTACTTTAATGCAGGATAATGCCCGGCCGCATGCAGCTGCACAAGTTCAACATTATTGCGAAGAGGTTGGGATACGTACAATGAATTGGCCAGCACGCAGTCCGGATCTTAATCCCATCGAGCATATTTGGGACAATTTAAAAAGAGCTGTATATGCGAGAAACCCTGCGCCCACGACAGTGGCAGCACTAAGAACAGCACTTTCAGAAGAATGGGACAATATTCCGCAAGATCTTTTAAAAAGCCTTATAAAATCTATGCGGAACCGATTAGAATCCGTAATAAGGGCACGTGGGGGTAATACACCTTATTAAAACACAAATAAACCCTTGCATAAAGTTTGTGTCTATTGTTAAAACCAATTTTTTAATTAAACCAATTTTTCTTAAATTTCTGTTTTTTCTTCAAAAAAAGTCTTAAGGTCCTTTCCAGTACATAAACTTAAACTTAAAGATATGACCCTACGCTGTTTTAAAGTTCACGAACCAATCTAGAGGTTTCAATTTAAATCTGTATAGAAAGTATGCATACTTGGTTAAAATATTTATTTCAAAGTCGTCTATTACTTTGATGCAGTTTATGAGTCCGTCAGTGTAATTTGAGACCACTGTGCGTGGGAGTGCCATACGATCCCGAGCCTGAAGACATTCGGGTGCTTCGGGCGATATCTGCGTCTGATCGATAAAGAGCCAACGCCCGAGTGCCATCATTGCGACGCGAGCGAGGACACGGGGCTGCACACGCTCACCGAGTGTCCGGCGTGGGAGACACCGAGGCGGGAGCTGGTGGCGGCCCGCCGAGTGAGAGTTCTCACACTCGCCACCCTGCTCACGGCGATGGGCGGCCGGCGTCTCCTTCTGCGGCAAGTAATGCTCGAGAAGGAGACGGCGGAACGGGAGTGGCGGCGTGAGCGAGACAGACTTGCGTAGGCAACTCGGACGTCGGAGGGCACAGACTGACCTCCGTCCCCCATGAGCACGGGCCTGGGGGTGACGGGTGGAGCCGCCGCCCACCCCAGCAGAAGCAGGTCACGGCGGTGGCGCGCCTCCCCTTTCCGGAGGCGAGTTGGGGACACCGTTGTCTCCCCAGACCTGGCCAGACCGTTAGGGATGGCCCTGGGTCAGCCGGGGTGCGAGGGATATGTCGAAGACAACCTCACCTCCGGCCTAGCACGACGACCCACAGACGGCGTGTGGTTTTAGCCCGACATAATCTCCCCCGCCGGCTCTGGCGGAGAAGGTATACGAGAGGATTTCCGCATGAAACATAAATTAGACTGTTTGGTTGGGGTAACCGACATCTACGCAGGCGAAGTCGCGCGCATTAGCTAGTATCTTTATATATGCAAAACTTTCTGAGTTGTGGCGTAGCAGCAGAGTGTTCGATTACACAACTACTCAGTCAAACATTGCGGGTTCCATACCCGCTCGAGGCAAAATACATGTTAAATAACAGTATCTAGAAGTATGTCTATCTACGATCTATTGTTCTAGATCCAATAACCCAGGCTTGTGAAGCAATGCTTACCTTGAGTCTAGACAGAGCTACGTTTAATACCGCATCTAATCCAAATTCAGTATTAATCCATACTAATATTATAAATGCGAAATTAACTCTATCTGTCTGTCTGTCTGTATGTTACGCTTTCACGCCTAAACAAGTGCACCGATTTTGATGAAATTTAGTAGATTAGACCATGAGAAAGGACATGGGCTATGTTTGGTCGTGATAACCGACATCCAGGTGGGCGGAGCCGCGGGCAAAAGGTAGTTTATTATAAATCAACCAATACTAGCCTGTTGCACTCCCCTGCTAGACCCAGATTTGTTGTAATGTGCAGCTTTGCACCCGATCCTCCGCCGTATTTCTCCCAGTTGCCTTTTTCAAGTCGTCTGTCGAACTTTTTATTTTGTTTAAAATACTTAGTTTATCATCAGATATAAATGAATAAATCCATGTGGTTTCTTTTTCAGGTGCTCCTGTTTCTGAAAAACCTAGACTAACCACGCAGATGAACTATGAAGATACGCCTGCAAACAACCTTACGAGAAGTGACCAAACAAAGGACAACATTGTAGAACCGAAAAGTGAAACTAAAAGAGTTGTGGAAGACAAACAAGTGCAGAACAATCAGATAGTGGAAACACGCGACCAAATAGATATCAGATTACGTAACAATAAACAAAATGATAGCACAGCCGATCATAATGACGCTCACAAAGAAACACCTGAAAACAAAATCAGTGCAGACCAAAGTGTTAATAGTAGCTCAAGCAACAAACTTAAACAGTTGTTATGCGACACTTGTCAGAAATGTTTTAAAAGTAAAAATAGTTTAAATTCACATATGCGTACACACACTAGCGAGAGGCCTTATAAGTGTAATGAATGTAAGAAATGTTTTAATCGAAAGGATGTTTTAGATAATCATATGCGTACACACACTGGCGAGAAGCCTTATAAGTGTCATGTTTGTAAGAAATGTTTTAGTCAAAAGGGTCATATAAATGATCATATGCGTACACACACTGGCGAGAAGCCTTATAAATGTAATGAATGTAAGAAATGTTTCTCTGAAAAGGGTGCTTTAGATAATCATATGCGTACACACACTGGCGAGAAGCCTTATAAATGTAATGAATGTAAGAAATGTTTTAATCGAAAGGGTACTTTAAATGATCATATGCGTACACACACTGGCGAGAAGCCTTATAAATGTAATGAATGTAAGAAATGTTTTATTCGAAAGAGTACTTTAAATGATCATATGCGTACACACACTGGCGAGAAGCCTCATAAATGTAATGAATGTAAGAAATGTTTTAATCGAAAGGGTACTTTAAATGATCATATGCGTACACACACAGGTGAGAAGCCTTATAAGTGTAATGAATGTAAGAAATGTTTTAGTCTTAAGAGCACCTTAGTAAAACATGTTCGTTTACACACTCATTAAAAACTACAGTCGCTCACTTGTTAGAGAACCCTGCGAGTACTTTAGGTGTGCTAGAGTTAAGTGTGGCGTGAATTGTGTGTGTTATAACATTAAATAATAAATAATACTAATAAATAAATATTCCACAACATTCTACACAACGCTATGGTAAGCTTAACTAGCTTGTGTTATGGAATCTAGAATGCGGATAAACATACTTAAATATATTTTTTTTTGCAAATATATAGAGATATTATACATAGAAACACCCAGATTAATGCAAATAGCCATATTCATGCATGGAAATATTTGCACTGAGCGGAGATCGAACCCGTGCCTCCTGCGTAGCAGTCGCGTTCACTACCGCCCCGCCACAGAGGCTGTCTGTACATTATCACTAATTGTTCTGCGCCATTACAACATTACTATGGCGCAGTGGTAGAGCGTTCGGTTGCTAAGTCAAAGGTCGCGGGTTTGATTCTTGTCCAGTGCAAATATTTTAAACATGAATATTGTTCGGTCACCGGATCGGGTTATGTAAATAAATAAGTACGTGTTCTTTTATTAATTACTCTGTTGCCTTCCGCCCGCGCGGATGTCGGTTAACGCGACTGTGCTCATCTCTCACGTACTGAACCGATTGCGATCAAATAAACGTTAGATTTGAAGTCTGACCAAGCGAATATGTAGAACCGCATCGAAATTCTTTCAGTAGTTTTACAAACAGACAAGAATTCCAAATAAATTGTGTTCCGTGTCGTTAATGTAACCCAAACATTGTTTTAAATATCTCTAATGTACAGATGCAACCACTTCACAATTATATAATAGTAGGGATTGTCCAACAGTGTATAAATGTTGGCACTGCTAGGACACAAGCAGTATCGACCGATCGCCCAACAGTTTGTGAATTGTTCTGGACGTTTCTATGTTCAGTACGTACGTACATTCCAGATCACATATTACCCATATCATAGAAGTATTATTATCACATATTACCGGCTGGCATGTGTCCAAAGAGGCCTCATGATATGACCATAGATAGATCCGCTTCCATCTAAACATTAACCCACAAAAACCCAAACCATGTAGGCTGCCGCGCAAGACAGACAGACAAAAATTTGTAAGCCTAGTCAATGCAAGTATGAACAACCTACGTATCCCAATAGAAAACCCGAAAATAACAGACCTAGACCTCTATACCGACAAAATCACCTCGATACTTATCTCCAGTTACGAACAGTCATGCCCCCTCACCACACCAAGGCTGGGAAAGGGACAACACTGGTGGTGTTCATCCCTTGAGAGATTGCGACGAAACTTGAGAAAACTCCTCAACAGGGCTATGAACACCAGAGAACCGACGGACTGGGATGAGTACCAAAACATAAAAAAACAATATAAAAAAGAAATCCGGCAAAGACGCACAGAGACCTGGAGACGTTTCTGTACAAACATCGAAAACAGCAACCAGGCTTCCAAGGTCAAAGCCTGCCTCTCCAAGGAACAGGACCATTCCATTGGCTGCCTCAAAAAGCCAGACAACACTTTCACAACAAATGACGCTGAAACAAGCGAAATTTTACTTACCACCCATTTCCCTGGTTGCAAACTGGCAACTGAACAAGTATGGTTAGATACAAACGATCGATCAACTAGCCCCGAAGACTGGGAGGTTGCTCGAGAAACCATAGACAAAGAAAAACTGCTATGGGCAATCAACACTTTCTTACCTTTCAAGGCAGCGGGCCTGGATGGCATCTTTCCAGGACTCCTAAAATGGAGCGGACCTATTATAGCGGACCAACTAGTCAAACTACTGCAAGGTTGTCTCGCACACCGCTACATACCCCTGAAATGGAGGGAAGTCAAAATAATATTCATCCCCAAACCAGGTAGAAGTGACTACACACATGCCAAATCGTTCAGACCTATCAGCCTTACCTCGTTCTTACTAAAGACGTTGGAACGTCTAGGCGATAGCGTGATAAGAAGCCGTGTACTAGCACTGAAACCTCTACACCCCAATCAACACGTCTACGGCAAGTCAACGGAATCAGCACTCCACCACGTGGTCTCCCGTATCGGTGGTGCTCTAAAGTCAAAAACAACCGACCCTAGGCGCCTTTATTGACATCGAGGGTGCCTTCGACAAAACAAACTTCAAAAGCATAAACAAGGCACTGTTCGAACATGACGTGCCCTTAACAATCATTGAATGGATAGATAACATGCTCAGACAAAGGGCTGTGCAACTCACAGTCAACACCACAACGCGGGGCATCGTAAGTAGAGGATGCCCACAAGGCGGAGTACTCTCCCCTCTATTATGGAACCTGGTGGTCAACGAGCTTATAACAGATCTAAACGCAAACAAGCTCTTCACTGTAGGGTATGCGGACGATATCACGATCTTAATATCGGGGTTGTTCGAAAGTGCCATATGCGACAGAATGAGACAGGCGTTCAAGATAATCGTAGCCTGGTGCGCTAAGCATGAACTATCGGTCAACCCCCAGAAAACCGAACTAGTAATGTTCACAAACCGAAGAGTACCGGGTCCATACAAACTCCCTAAACTCTTTGCAATCGAACTAACACTTAAGGAAGAAGTAAAATACCTAGGTGTAATTCTCGATAGCAAACTGCTCTGGAATAAACATCTCGACCATAAACTGAATAAGTGTACAATCGCTTTCTGCCAATGCAAAAGAATGATGGGAAGCAAATGGGGACTCTCGCCAAAAATAACCCTGTGGCTGTACACAGCGGTGATAAGGCCCATGCTAGCCTACGGGGCTCTGGTATGGTGGACACGCACAGAACTGTCCACTGTGATCGCCAAACTAAAGTCCTTTCAAAGGCTGGCTTGCTCATCAATCTGTGGATGCACGAAAACCACTCCAACTGCAGCAATGGAGGTAACTCTGAACTTAACGCCACTTGACATATACATCCAACAAGAGGCCACCATCACCGCCATCAGATTGTGGCACCTGGGGCTCTGGGGTAACAACCACACTAGTACCCACACCACAATTCTCAGGCGAGCCCTGGAGCACAACCCACTAATAGCTGCTCCATGCGACAAAACTTTCAAACAACACTTCTTCAACAAAAGATACCATATAAGTACAGAAGCCGAGGAAAAGGATTACTCCGGAATTAGAGAGGTACGCGTTTACACCGACGGCTCCAAAACAAAAAATGGCTCAGGACCCGGCGTACACTCTCTAGACCTTGGCTTAAGCATCCACCTACCACTAGGCGTACACAGTTCGATTTTCCAATGCGAGTGTGTTGCCATAACAACGGCTGTGACGGCAATAAGTGAAATGAAGGTGAAGGGCCTTATAAGGCTCCTAACCGACAGCACAGCCGTCCTAAAAGCGCTAGACCGCCAAATAACTAACAGCAAATTAATAGCAGAATGCCAAACTGCTCTAAACAAGATATCCACCCATAATGTAGTAACGCTACAGTGGATAAAAGGGCACAGTGGGTCCTACGGCAATGATGCAGCGGACGAACTCGCGAGGAGGGGTTCCGATACGACCACTGCTGGCCCGCTACCACTATTGCCGATACCTTTCTCACAGATCCGTACTTGGATACGCGAGAGATCTGTGAAACTGCATAATGATAGATGGGTACAAACCATTGACTGCAAGCAGTCAAAAATGGCCATGCCGTCGATAAACAAACGACTAACGAAACGCCTCTTAAGATTAGACCGAACCAGTCTAAGAACAATTATGGGGACAATAACGGGTCACTGTCCACTCAACAAGCATTTATACACCATCGGTGTCACGGACAGTCCCCTCTGCAGGGGATGTTTCGGCGCCGAGGAAACGGCCGACCACGTAATACTGGACTGCGAGGCAGTGGCCAGTCAACGATCCCAAATCCTCGGCACAGTGAGGTCGCTCCGCGAAGCCTGCGAAGCCCCCAGTAAGCTTCTGCGCTTCTGGGCGGAGCTAGGCTGGCTGATCTAGCCAGTGCTCTTCACGTACAATGGCCCAAAAAGAGAGGCTAAGTGCGGAAAAAAAGAGTCCCCTATCCTATCCTATCCTATCATAGAAGTATGTGGATATATGTTTTTGTAAACCCATACTTACACGTAGAACACGCAGACCAATGCAAATAACTATACAATATTCATACATACAAGTGTTTACACTGAGCGGGAATCGTACCTGCGACCTTTGAGTTAGCTGCCGGGCGCTCTACCGCTACGCCACAGGTCGTTAAGAACTAAAATGAAAGCTATTTATAAACGCTTTACGGTGGCTTCAGCAACAGCTTATAGCAAATTAGAACAAAATGCTAATATATAGTATAGCCAAGTGTGAACGTGTCCATACTTAATGTATAAATTAGAGCTCCGTAGATTGTATGGAGTTCGTATGTGTTCTGTGTCAATAGCGACGAGAGGCGACGTCGGTTCTGGAAGGAACCTCAAGCGGTAACACTCGTATCGTTATTAGTTCTCTGCTTATACCTGAGATAGTTTATTGTAAGAACTTTTATAAAGGCTCGTGATTCATTTGAAGTTTACTTAGTGCTAATTATAGTACTTTTTCATGTTCATTTTAGAATAGAATAGAATAGAATAGAATCTTTATTTGCATGAAACACAGTGTGAAGGATGTTACATAGTATGGTTTCTAAGCGTGCAGTGTGTCTCGCCGATCTATCGACATGCAAACTTTGTCATTATACAATTGTCAAATTTTAGCTACAGTCACAAAATTCTTCTCATTCTAACGTTAACATTTTTCCATAATTAGTTAACCTTTAGATCATTAGGTATTATACAATGTTTATAAGTTCTTAAGATATCACATCAAAAAAACTATTAGAATTTAAATAAATAATAGAAAAAAGTCAATATGAAATTAATTAGAAATACAATTTTTTACACGAATTAGGCATTAATGATTTTTTTTTAAATAATATTTTACTTATATTAATTATTAATTCTTATAATAATTAGGTACATTTATTATCTAGAAATTCACGAATTGTGTAAAAGCACTTTTCAGGTAACCATTTAAACAATTCCTTCCTAAATTTTGGAAAAGGTAACTCCCTTAGTGTTTTTGGTATGTGATTGTAAACTTTAACAATCATGCCGTTACAATTACTTTGATTAAAAGTGCTTACTGACCGGTTACTTTCTAATTTTGATGGTGAATACAGAATATTTCATTGAATGAGTTTTGTTTTAATAATAACACCGCGAATCGCAAGTTCCATTCTACACAGCTGAAATGGTGGAACAACTGGCGGGTGCCGAGAGTGACAGGAGACAGTACTGCACCAGACGCTGACGCTATGAGTACATTCTGGCGCTACCAACGATAATGCGAATGATAATATGACTCCACATCGCCTGATGGTGTGATTAAGGTAAAGGCCGTGCCAATAGTTACCAATTGCTATAGTGCGTCAATAAGTTGTGAAATTAATGTTGAAGGATTTGAGTTTGACATGGTCGAAACACTCGCCGGGATATTTGAAACATGATAAAAAATGCGTGACAGACTCTTCTTTTTTTCTAGTCTGCTTCTTGGCAATCTGTTTCAATAACAATAATCCAATCCGATGTCTGATACAATCCGAATATGGTTTTGATTTGAGAGATGTGTCCAGTGACCTATCTCTCAGTTTTAAGGGTTAGCGAATCTTATCGCAAGGTTCGGGATGCCATGTCTCTTCAGTCTTGAGAAGCTGAGGCTACGAGTGCCATGTAATGGGGAGGCAAGGGCGTTTTTATGGTTGTCTAATCTTGTCTGATATTTCCTGCTATAGGATTAAATTTCCTGCTTCACTGTATTCAGCTTGATATCCAGGTACATGAATTTATTGCTTACATGAGGTGATACATTTAGCATATTGCGGATAGTTTTGTTCTGGAATCTCTCCAGTATTTCTATGTTACTGTGGCTGGCAGAACCCCATAGCTGAATTCCGTAGGTCCATATCGGTTTGATGATACTTACTATTTTCCTCTCCAAAAAATCATTATTGAACCTTCTACAGTCTGGATTTCGCTGACAGGTGAGCTGACAGTGTTAACGCTGTTAGACTTCAATAATGCCTTCAATACCGTTGATTTCGACGTTTTACTTGGCATATTGAGCTCTCTTAACATATCTCCAACTGTGGTTGACTGGTTTCGTAGCTACCTGTTTGGTCGCCGACAGCGTGTTTGCATCAAGGATACTTCTTCTTCTTGGTGTACGGCGACTGTTGGTGTACCACAGGGCGGCGTTCTGTCTCCCTTACTCTTCTCAGTTTTTATAAACTCAATCACCAACGACCTATCTTCTTCCTACCACCTCTATGCAGATGATCTTCAGATATATTCTCGGGCCCCAGCGAATCAATTAAAGGAGGCTGTCAATACTATTAACGCTGACCTTGCATCAATATGCAACTGGAGTGCTTCGTACGGACTTGAAGTTAATCCACGTAAGACACAGGTCATCGTTGTTGGTAGTTCTAGGATGATAGAGAAAGTAGATTGGTCACTCCTTCCACACGTGACTTGTAATGGAGTGAATGTTTCTTATAGTGACCAGGTTAAAAACCTGGGGATAGTTATGGACAAACACTTATCGTGGGGTCCACAGGTCCAGGAATTGAGGCGTAAAACTTTTGCTACGGCGGGGTCCCTGCGCAGGCTCCAAAATTTCCTACCCACTGCCACTAAGATTGCGCTTGCACAAACCCTTCTTTTCCCTATCCTTGACTATGCTGATGCCAGCTATCTCGATCTCACTGAAGACCAACTTAACAAGCTTGAGAGACTCCAAAATCTTTGTATAAGATTCATATTTGGACTACGCAAATATGATCATAGGTATTTCTGAATTTCGAAAAAAACTCAAGTGGTTACCTATACGCCTTCGCCGGAATGCTCATATTCTTTCCATGTTGTACAATATTTTATTTAATCCCGTCACTCCGTCATACCTCAAACAACGTTTTGAGTTCCTGCACAACACGCACTCGAGGGTTTTGAGATCATCGGAGAATCTGAGATTGAAAATGCCACCAACTTTGCCGACAAATCCTTTTCGGTCCAAGCGGCTCGGTTGTGGAATGCTCTGCCCGTAACTATTAGGCGCGCTCAGTCCTTGCCTATATTTAAAGGACAAGTCAAAGAACACTACCTAGCAGGGGCGTAGCTACCGCCGTATTTGCCGTATCAATTATACGGGGCCCCCGGGTCACGGGGGCCTCCAAAGTGTGTAAGGAAAAAGAATAAAAACTTTCTAATTTATTTTATTTTACAAATGACAAAATTCTATAAAGCAATTCCTTTTTTTCCCGCCTTAAGCGTGCGTTTAAAAGTTGGCAACACTCTACATCGTTATGGCGGGCTGCGGGGCTTCCCCGTTTTACTTACTTCATCTTCAACTCAGCGGGGAATTCCCGGGAATCCTTCATCGATATCACGATGTACGTGTACGTTGTTGTACTTTTTGCATTGGATGTTAAACCACGGAGTGCAGTGCACTGTTTATTTACGCGCTTTATATAAATGTGCATTACATTGTAATTCAGTACAAACAATATTGTTCTTCTGGTTTAGCAGTATTAGTAGTGATTTGTAAAAGAAATGAGTGAAAGGAAAAGAGATTATCCCAGCGGCGCTGAGAAAAGAAAAATTAAACAGAAAAGGGACGAGGTTATAAAAAAAGTCCCCAAAATTTCTTCATTTTTTCAGAGACAAGATACTGTGAGTGATTTAGATTGGAAAGGTAAGTACTACCCAACCCATTTATTAGGGGCCTGTAGTGATAAACAAGGAAATCTTTTAATTTCGGTCTGTCCATCTGTCCGTCACAAAAAGTTGTCTCCCCCCTCGATTTTCACAATTATACGGTTTTTAGGGTTCCGTGCCTTGATTAAAAAAAAAACTAAATTCTAACTTATCTATAGGATCGATTTGTTTTGTTGTTTGTCTATCAATCCGTATCGTATCGTTAATTGCGTGTTGAGAACTTCAGATGTGCAGACTCGCTTTCGGGTTCTCGTTTTGTATGGCCACTACGCGCTGCGTTTAAATAGCACGCAGGTGTATAGTAATGCACGGACGAGCTGCAGGTGATTTTGTATCTACTAATAGGTACGAGCACAATCCGCGTAGAGTCTGTGTGGGTCTGAACTGAACACTCTCTAACTGTGACCCTTAGTAACGTTATTTATTTATATATAACTCTTTTTAGTTTAGTATCAAAGCATTCGTATTTATTTTTTAACAATTACTCGTTTATTTTTAGATTCTTCTGACGCATGTTCTTCGTCACATATCCATCCGGAAATAGAAAAAAGCCAAGCACATACTTTATCAGATGTCCATCCAGAAAGCGAGGAACCCCAAGTCAACGATTCTGATATATCTGCAGATTGTAATATAATTTCATCAGATAGAGATACATCTGCGGTAGCCTAGTGGTATGGGTAATGGACTGCTGAGACGAGGTCTCGGGTTCGATCCCAGGTTTACCATGGCACACACCAATGACATTTCGATGCTTTTCGAAGTTATGTGTGTATTTATCGCAGGTTTATAAGTGCCCGGTTAATGGCAATAGGCTCGCCACCTATTACATTGGGACCTAAACATAAACTGGCGAAATGTGGGTGCTAGCACCTCTGCCTACCCCTTCGGGGAATACAGGCGTGAGTTTATGTTATGTTATGTTATGTTAGAGGAAATTTTGGTGACAATTTAACTGAATGCGAACGAAAAATATTTTTTAAATTGGGTCCATTTAAACCACAAGGACCATTTCCAAAAGTTTCAGAAAATAACCGACCTTTTTTTCGGCTTATTATTATTCATATTTCAATCAGGCAGGCATAAAAATTATAAGACCATGGTTATGTTATTCTAACGTTTTAAACAAACCGTACTGTCACTTCTGTTGGTTATTAGCAGATCGTCAAAACAAATCGTACTCCTCTGCTTGGGTTAACGGTGTTTCGGTTAGAAGCAATTTCACACAAACTATTCTTGACCATGAAAAGTCACAGCAGCATATTAGTGCCTCACTCTCTTATAATAATTGGTTGCAAGGAAATACCATCGATACTCTATTGAAAAGTGAAATCGATAGTAAAATTACATTCTGGAGAGATGTACCTACTGCATCGTATAATTAATGTTATAATTACTTTAGTATCTTGTAATCTACCTTTGAGGGGGCATGATTCTGATTCTGGCAATTTCATGGCAATTTCACGTCTGCTATCTAACTATGATGCAACTTTAAAAGAACTTCTTCTAAAACCGAAAGGTGAAATAAATTATTTAAGCCCTACGATTCAAAACGAAATTATTAGTTTGCTTGGTACCACCGTTAGGAACAATATTATCTCAGAAATTAAAAAAGCTCCATTTCTGACAATAATTCTGGATACAACACAAGACTCGTCAAAAATTGACCAACTATCTGTAGTTTTTCGATATATCTCGGTTACAGAAAATTATGATAATGTGCCTAAAGAAATAAAAATCTGTGAGTCCTTTTTAGGATTTATAGCAGTAACCGATTGCAGTGCTGCAGGTCTGAAAACTGTCATTTTAAATTTGACTAAAGAATATGAAATTGATTTGACTAAATGTAGAGGACAGGGATACGATGGAGCAAATGTTATGTCGGGTGTGTATGGAGGATTACAAACCCTAATAAAAGAGCATGCTCCAAATGCCGATTATGTTCATTGTGCTGCGCACGCTTTAAACTTGGTTTTGAACGATGCTGCGAGACATGTTCGTGAAGTATCGACTTTTTTCGATAATTTAGAAAAAATATATACTTTTTTTGGCAATAGTATAAAACGCTGGGCTATGCTAAGTGACGATTCATCTGAAAAATATTTGATTACCCTTAAAAAGGTATGTCCTACCAGATGGTCTTCTAGGAACGACGCTTTATTAGCAGTAAAGAAATTTTTTTTACTAATCATGAAAACTTTGTACCAACTAAATTTAATTTCAAATAAAAAAGATGAACGTGAAGAATGTAAAAGTATAATTAATATTTTAGAGAGTTTTGATTTCTTAGTGCTCGTTACATTTTTTTCTTCACTATTTGAAATTATTAATTCGGTTTCTAAAGCTCTACAGCATGAAAATAATGACTTACAGAAATCTAGTATTTTATTAAGTAATCTTTTAAATAGACTGTGCCAATTAAGAAATCAGAATTCATTTAATAGTTTGCTAAATGAATCCAAAGATTTAGCAAAAGAGTGGGGGGTAACAACTGTTTTTAAAAACAGTAGGCGAAAGATAACGAAGCGTTTTTTTGATGAGTTATCACAAGATGAGAGAATTTCCGACCCGGAATCCTATTTCAAAGTCAATGTATACTATTGCTGCTTAGATATATTAATTTCTCAAACTAAAGAAAGATTTCAGAGCCTTTGCAACCTGAGTAGTATATTCGAAATATTACAACCGGAGAAACTCCTATCTTCTTCAAGCGAAGAGATATTAAACGCTTCCGAAAAACTGTCTGCTAAATACAGTAAAGACATCTCACTTAATCTTTGTGACCAATTGAAGGCTCTAAAAACATGCTTAAATTCTGAAATTAAAAAAAAATATTCCATTAAAGAACTCATTGAATTATTACTAGTAAAATTCAATAGTCTTGCATCCAGTTTTCCCGAGGTAATCACAGCATGCTTTTTATTCTTGACCCTTCCAGTTACAACTGCAACGGCAGAAAGAAGTTTTTCAAAATTAAAACTAATAAAAAATTACTTAAGAACTTCGATGGGACAAGAACGACTGTCAGACATCTCACTATTGTCCATAGAGGCAGAAACTTTAGAAAAACTAAAATCATCATCTGCCATAAATGATTTAATTAATCAGTTTGCCGAAAAAAAGGCAAGGAGAGTGAATATTTAAAATTCGATTTTTATTTGTAAAATGGGTAAATTATGTGATAAATAAATATTTCTTCTCACAATATTTTTTTTCTTTTGTGAAAAATCTTTACCTCCATATAAGGGCCTCCAAAAAGATTTTTATACGGGGCCCCGACAAGGCAAGCTACGCCACTGCTACCTAGTCTCTCTGACTGAAGTGGAATAAATAGCTTTCCTCGATTATATTAGTTATGGTAAAATGTTTGTATTTATGTGTATATTAATTTTATGATATCTATGATATTAATAGTATGTATGTTTGTATATTTATGTATATCTACCTATACTTAGGTAGCTATTGTGTCTATCTGTTGTATATTTATCTGTTATCTCTTGGTTATTTATTATTATATTCTATGTACACCGAACTGCCCGAAATACTCTGTTCCTATTTTTTCTCCATCCTATGGTTGCCTGGAAGAGATTGCCGCAGAGCGATAAGGCCGCCAATTGTATGTACCTACCGAATTGATATTATGTACCTATTGTAATGTTATATCCTTGGTGTACAATAAAGACAATTATTATTATTATTCTCTTTATTCATTTAAAAATCTTATAAATTATATTTTTAAATACATACCTATTTTAAAAAAAATCCATTTAAAAATATAAAAAATAGTATCCCACCGGCATCGGGTACAGGGACCAAGCTACCGGTGGTTAGGGCTCTAGAGAAAGGAACTTCCTCACGATGCGCGCCGTATCAAGGAGTACTGCCTTCTGCATCTGGCCCTTGACCCAACCATCCAACCCGAGCCTCTTCAGATGTTGGTCGAGGCTCTTTGCTATCAGTCCGTGGACTGATACGACTATCGGTACAATGATTACTGAGTCAACATTCCACATGTCGACAACCTCGTGGGCCAAGTCCAAGTATTTAACTTGTTTATCTTTCTCAGCTTTCACGAGATTCTCGTCATGAGGAATGGTGACATCAACAATCAATGCTCGGCGTTCGGATCGCTCTATCACCACAATGTCAGGCTTGTTAGCTACAACAGTCCTATCAGTAATGATAGATCGATCCTAGTAAAATGTGATATGGCTATTTTGTAGTACTGGCTCAGGAACATACTTATAGTACGGCATCTCAACTTCCACAAGGTTGTATTTCAGAGCAAGTCGCTGATGGATTATCCTGGCTACTTGATTATGTCTGTGCAAGTACTCGCCGTTAGCAAGACGAGAACAACCGGAAGTAATATGCCTGAGGGATTCACCAGGTTGGTGACACGCTCGACAAATGTCAATTGTGCCATCCCTCATGATATACTTCCGGTAGCTATTCGTCTTAATAACTTCGTCTGCAATTGCACAGACAAAACCTTCAGTTTCCCCAAAAAGGTCACTGAAACGTAGCCAGGACACAGACGCCAGTAGATCTACTTCGGGCCTGTGTAGGGCCCGATAGAACCTGCCATGTAGCTCCTTACTCTGCCATACCTCCCTGCGGCTGTCAGTGCTAACTATTGTAGGCCTGCGCCAGTTCTCTTTAGCCAAACCGAGCGGGGTGAGTACGGTATCTACGTTGACTACATCACGATGCATGTCCACGTTCGACTTAAGAAAGTAGTCTCTGAGATTGCATACCTCGCGATTATGAAGGGTCTTAGCATTTAAAAAACCTCGACCCCCACATTTCCGCGGGATGTACAATCTCATGACTGACGACCGTGGGTGGTGCATTCGGAATGCAGTCAACTGACTCCGGACTTTCCTATCGATGGTATCGAGTTCAGTCTGAGTCCACCTGAGTATGCCAAAAGAGTACATCAAGAGTGGCATGACCCAACTGTTACAGGCACGCACCTTGTTACCACCTGACAAAAGACTGTTGAGTACCTTTTTCAGGCGGCCAAAGAAACGTTCCTGTAACATTTGTTTCATGTCGACCTCATTGATGCATAACGCCTGTGACATACCCAAGTATTTATAGGTCTCAGTTACGAGGAGTGATCTTAGGTTAGTGGAATCAGAGAGTTGTATACCCTTCGACTCCACCACCCGCCCTCGCTTTACATGAATGACTGCACATTTGTCCACACGAAACGCCATTTTAATAGTTACTGAATGTTTCAGTTACCTTCAGTAAAGCTATTAATTGAGGATTGGTGTGGGCAAATAGCTTTAAGTCATCCATGTAAAAGAGGTGGGATACCATCTGACCCTCTCTTCGTAGCCTATAACCTAACCCTGAATTCACCAGTAAAGCACTAAGTGGATTCAGGGCTAAGCAGAACCAAAGGGGACTCAGACTATCCCCCTGAAAAATACCCCGCTCTATTGTTGTCGGCACGCCGCCACCCAAAGCCTGACGACACCCTGGATAGAAAAGAACCGTCCTCCATTGTCCCATACACGACCTTAAGAAGGTACATAGAGTTGTATTCACTTTTTACAACTATTATAAAATACTAATACTATACTATTACTTTATTAACTATTATTATTATCCTCTTTATTCATTTTGAAAAACTTATAAATTATATTTTTAAATACATATAAAAAAAAATATATTTAAAAATATAAAAAATAGTATCCCACCGGCATCGAGTACAGGGACCAAGCTACCGGTGGTCAGCAGTGCAATTCTTTAATTTTCGTTCTAGGATGTAGGCTCAACGATGAGGACATCCTCGAGGATCAACCAATCACAATCAATATTAAGGATGTGCTCTAGGATGAAACCAATCATAACCCATATCAAGGATGAGACGTGCCGACGTCACGTTGCATCCTAGAAACAACGAAGAGGGTCAGCCAATGAGAATCAATATCAAGGTTGTTTCTAAGATGTAACCAATCACAGTTAGGAGAAAAACTCAAAGGTCGTCGTAGGTGTCGCTAGCATCGAATTTGTATACTAAGTTAAGAATTTTTTGTTTACCACTGTTTTCTTGTGATTAGACGCCGTTTATTCCCGTGATGTATTCTGGACTGTTCTGCAAAAAGCAGATAACGTAAGAGAACTGCACCCACAGCTGGAAAAAAGCAGTTTTGATCGAGAGGTACGCATTAAATTATTTTGAGGTTATGTTGATAAATACTCGCTCTTTTTTTGTACCAATCTATAAGATCTCAATTTTTGACTTTCAGATTAGAAGCATACGACCGAAATTTTAACTTTAATGCCAACCCTGGGCGTAGCTCTTCACTCTATGACCTACAATTTCGGTGCCCACCATCTGCGTCTTAAAGAGATATAAACGCTGATTCAAAGATTCCTCCGCTAAACAAGCAAGAAATACAGTCCTACTTCGGAAGGTGAATACTTTTATATAATCTTTTGTGATATATCTTTACATATATCTTTGTATGTTAACCTTAGGAATAATACAGTATTGTAAGTGTCTTATATGCTTTAATATTTGTTGTTTTAGATTCAATACTCGTCCTAAAGGACAGGATATGTACGAAGCCAGATATTTGGTAACTGCACGATATAGTGTTGTAGGTTTCGACACATAAGCAACAGAGCCAATGCAAGGCTCTAATGAAAAAGATTGTTTATATTGTAAACATCTTATTGAGCATTGAATGCAACATCAAACAATGCCACTGTGAATGTGCAGCCGGCAGCGATCTACAAGCATACTGCAAACATGTGTGGGTAGTACTTTGTGCTATAGAGGATATAGTCCGTACTAAATCAAAATAATTCTGCATCAGGTGTGTACCCAAACTTTGATGACATTCAAAAGACTAACCAAGTTGTTTCATAAATCGTATTATTCATAGTAAATGGTTCTCTGTAAGTAATTGTATTTTATAATTATTACTAGTCTGCACTGCCCGAAGCACAGGACTACCTAGTTCAGGCACAATTTAGATAATATCCCTAAGTAAAGACCTATGTAAGACACTTAACCGCACAAATAAATATTTTATACATACATAAGATACCATGCACAATGGAACAACGCAGAATAGATTAAGACTCTGTAAAATAACTGTACAATTAAAATAAATTTGATTTGATTACAAGGATAATATCCTTGACAGCATATTATTACAAAATATAACCAAGGAGCAAATTTCCTATGTTGAGATATCAACAAGAGCCCAAGATGAATGTACTAAATGGTATAAGTGTAGATCACGCAGGGCTACTAAAAGTATGTTCCACACAATTTGCCATGTGAGAACTGCAAGAAAGCAATTGGTGGAAAAATATTGGATCCACATTTTGCCACCTCTAAACCCTAGGAAATTAATAACCCACTCCACAACTCATAGGAAAATAAATGAGCCTCTTGCTATACAGCAACACGAAGGAGTATATGGACTCAATGTCCTGAAGTGTGGACTCTTCATTTGTGAAGAATATCCTTTTCTTGGAGCATCTCCAGATGTCGTCATATGCGATGCTGATGAGACTGTTTTAGAGGTGTAGTGATGGTGCTTGATTTAAAGAAATTAATGCATTGAGTGTACCATGTTTAGCGATAATTAATGGGCAGTTATCTCTTAAACAAAACCATTCCTATTATGCCCAAATTTAGGGACAACTATTATGCACAGGGCAAAAATATTGCAATTTAGTTGTTTATACTTTCAAAGATACTAAAATTTTATTCATCAATTGAGATAATGTGTATATAGAGGCAATGATAAATGCCTTACAGATTTCTATCAACGATTTAAAACAAGGAATCATTGACAAATTTGTTTATAAACATTAGGAATCTTTAATAAAACCAAATTAGAACATTCTTTCTTTTATTTATCATTTTTAATTATACTTCTCTGAAATTACAACACATCATACATAATAGAAAATATTTTACTATCTATAGGTACATAATTGTGATCACTTTTGAATCCATACTAGTATTATAAATGCGAAAGTAACTCTGTCTGTCTGTATGTTACACTTTCACGCCTAAACCGCTGAACCGATTTTGATGAAATTTGGTATAGGGGTAGATTAGACCATGAAAAAGGACATAGGCTATGTTTGGTCGCGATAACCGACCTCAATGCGGGCGGAGCCGCGGGCAAAAGCTAGTATTTTATAAGTTTAAGTAAGACCAATCAACCTTTCAATGTGTACTCTTTTACTGGCTAAAGTACTGTTTACCCAGGAAGTTGAGTCTGGCCTTTTAAAAATGTTAGAGTATAGACAGCTACATTACTTTCAGTAAGCATATCTTGTATATTGAAGCCACAATCAGCCAGAATAACATCACCACTTTCACACTTCTGAATTAAGTCACTTCTTTCTACTGTTTGCCTATCATTAACAGATCCTGCATATGCATGTAAACAATAGGACAACAGGCCTCCAGGTGCAGCACCCACAAGTACCTTTATAGTGTTTCCATGCTTGTAACTACTCCATGATGCTTGTTGAGCTGTAGGATGTTTAGGTTTCTGTACATTATTGTAATGTAAATGTCCGGGTAATTTTAGATGATACAGAATCATCTAAAATTACCCGGATATTTACATTGTATTTTTTAAAATGATCTGGCATATAATACTAAACCAAATCTTTATCTGGCCATTTATCTTAGACCACAGTTGATAAATAAAATTAATCCAAGTAATAAATATATTGGACACAGTTACACTAAAAATCTACTTAATACAATTAATACATTTGCTTTGTCTTAATTTTATTAAAGTTGAGAAGAACTGATCTTCTGTACTAATATTAATAACTTGGCTTCCAAAATACTTTATTTTATGAGCTACTGGTCTCAAGGTAGAATACACAAAATAGAATTTCATAGGACTCAAATCCTGTGTAAAACTTAATAGCCTTGTCATAGGTTTTATTATGTACTAATTTTGTCCCAACACATGTTCAACATCAACTTTATTCCTTTCGAGAAAAGTATTGGTTTAGCTGATGATAATGCTATTTCCTCAACCTCTGTACTGATCCAAACTTCATTGCATAGTTCAATTTCCTCAATGTGATCTGATATGCACATTTCATTCTCTTGCTGAGGGCTTTCAGTTTCATCAAGCCTTGATTTCCTCGAAGACCTTCTTTCAAAACGTTCTTGACGCTGTCTGGCTGCTGTGGTTGTTTCTGGTTTAGGTTTTGTGAAAAAAATATTGAAGGCAATGCAGTTTTTTTCAGGAACTTAGCCATAGGCTCATATTCTGGAAAAAATAACATGAGTTAGAAATCGTTTTAGGTAAATAGGTAAATGGGTATTTACTAGATGCATGAAGTTATAATGGAGTCATACACTTACGAGTATATTTGCTTTGACCATATAATCATCTGTTATGAGCGCAGCACAATACAGAGTAAGTTGCCTTAAATTTTTTGATTCTTAACGCCTTTTCCCAGGACTGCCGGCGTTTGGGGTCCTTTGGAAATACATGTTTTCCTCAATTTTAACAGTCTGGAGCACAACGCAACAACATATTGCAATAATAGAAGTAATTTTAATCGTTTTTTTTTACATCGAAATCGAAAATTGTATGCGTTTTGACATTTGACAAGTAACCGACTGTGACTTGTCAAATAAATGTCAAAACTATTGCGACATCTGGTGGGATAAAAAAACCGGCCACGTGCGAGTCCGACTCGCCCATGAAGGGTTCCGTAGCAGCAAGTAACTTAATACATTTTATTATACTACGAGCAGCGTTATATGATGATCCCTATGACAGTTCGTTAGCGCTTTACATTGTAATGACGTCCTATCACATCAAATCCTTTAGAGGTCCATTAAAAAGACGAAAAAATCATAATTGTGTACAATTGTAAATTATAAAAATGAATATTAAGAAATTATTACGTAATGTTCGGAAATAATAGAAAAAAACTGGTACGTGCTGCAAAAGTTACGTCGTCAAGCTGTTATCGACTAAGAAGGGACACATCGATAAACAAAATATCGATAATTTGTTGGAAATATAAAACAAATGCTTTGAGTTTGTATTTTATTTATATCAATCTGAATCTGATACAGGGTCAATCGGATCTTCAAAATCTGAGTCTGAACTGCAGCTATCCGTGACGTAATTTTAAATTCTTTAAATTATGCAATTTGAATAAAAATTAAAGTATAGTAAAATAAAATATAATAAGGCTGTTACTTTTTTATCTAGTGATTTATGTCCATCAATGCGCGTAGTCTTTTTTTCAAAATAAATAAATATTGCTTATTACATGACATTTGCCTGAAAAAACAGTATTTTATCGAAATTGTTTCGCATAACTAATACAACTGTCAGTTGAAACGTCATAGGGATCATCATTCGGCGTGCGGAGAATAGTTAACTAGCTGTCCCGGCGAACTTTGTACCGCCAATTTTTTCCTGCCCTCGTGGCGTCAGATCCCGTTCCCGCTGCACCATTTAGGGGGGTGAAAAATAGATGTTGGCCGATTCTCATAGATACCGGATAAGCACAAAAAATTTCATCAAAATCGGTCAAGCCGTTTCGGAGGAGTATGGCAACGAAAACTGTGACACGAGAATTTTATATATTAGATTGAATGAAAGACGAAAATTACGGTTTATGACGAATTAAAGAAAAACTACTTACTAAATCTCGTTCAAACCAATTTTCTGTGGACGTTTGCATGGCAGTGTATATTAGGTATATTTTTTTTTGTTTTTAACGGTATTAATAATATTTATTTATTCTAATCCACTAATTAATAAGGTACAGTATTATATCTAAATGTACAATATATACATAAATAAGAAAAAGAAAAACAGGGGTGGAAGAGACTAACTTTGGGCATCGTAGAATTCCTCCCCATCGACCTCTACCGGTACCGTGCCCAAAAGGCTGGCGGCGTTACCCCGCTGAATAGCGATAGCAATTATTTGAGCGAGGTAAAGGCCAGCCCTATGGTCACGGGAAGAGTCAATTAGACGCTTCGCCATCTCTTTGAATAGCGTGCGCGCACTTGGACCCCACGGACCCAACGTTTCGACTCCAAACGGCTCAAAAATATAATTATCAGTTAAATTGGTATATTAGCGCCGTTTGAGAGTCTCCGCTGATGCAGCAGCAGCGCATGCACAGTCCATCGTACTTGGAAGATGGGAAGGCGCCAGGGTGTCGATGCACGTTGCGTCCCACACCAAAGGCCTGCCCATCTTCCAAGGCATCAACGACATACCGTCCGGCCTCTTGCCATCGTCACGCGCCAAGCCAGCAGGTTCAAGTATAGCTGGCACGCCAGCGGTGACAAGAGCCCGACGGATAATGTCGTTAATATTGGCATGACGAGACATGCGGCCTGCGCTCCTGCTGCAAGATAATCCGTGATGTCCAAGGCAATCGACTGCTTCTCCACATAGACATCGATGCGGAGAAACACACGGTGCACCCATATTTTTTTTAGATTTATCATTCTCTTATGTTTGAAGTTAAAGGGGAGGGGGGGGGGGGGGGGGTACACGTGTTCCACTTTGGAAGTGTCTCTCGTGCAAAGTATTCAGTTCAGTTTGACTTTCAGTTCTAAGTATGGGGACTCCCAAAATATATTACTTTTTGAGATGACGTTGTCGAGTAGTTCCTACATCGTACACTACATCTTAGAGCGCTAGCCTACAATGTTTTCTACGATGTAACCAATCACAGTCGTTTTCTAAGATGTAACCTTGGTGACGTCACCCGTTCTATGACTTATGAATAGGAGTGTTCGTTATAATACGTAACTGTTAAAATAGCATGTTCTTAAAAAATAGCAATAGCAACTGTTATATATTCAATCAGGCAAACGTTAAATTATTTGATATGTTATTTAACCATCGCGTCGGACAAGTACTTGCCAACAATGTATTGGCGAGCGGCGACAAGCTTCGAGAATTTTATGGCGCGAGTGTAGTTCATGCGAAATTGTTCTTTATATATGAACGTTTAGGATTCATATTGCAATAAATATCTAGTAGGTATGTTTTCGATGGACGAAACGATTCTGCCAAATTATGCTTTACAGTAAGCAAATAAGAGCTATATTTCCAAATCGAAGTTAATGCTATTTTTCTAATATGTTCTTTTGTTCTGTTATAATATTGAAAAGTTAAATTTAAAATGCTATTTTTCTAATATGTTCTTTTGTTCTGCTATAATATTGAAAAGTTAAATTTAAAATGTTATTTTTCTAATATGTTCTTTTGTTCTGTTATAATATTGAAAATTTAAAGTTAAATATTGTTTTGAAATAATCTATGGAGTCCGACATAACCTCCCCTTCCGGCTCCGGCAGGGGAGGTATTCGAGGGGATTTCCGCACGAAAAACAGAAGGTACAGTGTAAATTTATGTAAATACTTCATAAAAACTAGCACCACGACCCACAGTCGGCGTGCCCATAGTCGGACTCGAACCGACTTTTTAGTCGGTTCGAGTCCGACATAACCTACCTTCCGGCTCCGGCAGGGGAGGTATTCGAGGGGATTGGCGCACGAAAAAAAAGAAGGTACAGTGTAAATTTATATAAATACTTCATAAAAACCAGAACCACGACCCACAGTCGGCGTGCCCACAGTCGGACTCGGTTCAGTCGGTTCGAGTCCGACATAACCTCCCCTTCCGGCTCCGGCAGGGGAGGTATTCGAGGGGATTGCCGCACGAAAAAAAAGAAGGTACAGTGTAAATTTATATAAATACTTCATAAAAACTAGCACCAAGATCCACAGTCGGCGTGACCACAGTCGGACTCGAACCGACTTTAAGTCGGTTCGAGTCCGACATAACCTTCCATTCCGGCTCCGGCAGGGGAGGTATTGGAGAGGATTTCCGCACGAAAAAAAAGAAGGTACAGTGTAAATTTATACAAATATGGCGTGAGTGTAGTTTGTGCGAAATTATTCTCTATATGTGAGCGTTTAGGATTTATATTGCAATAAATATCTCGTATATTTTCGATGCACGAAACGATTCTGCCAAATTATGCTTTACTGTAAGCAAATAAGAGCTACATTTCCAATTCCAACAATAGTTTAGAATTGAAGTTAAGTTAATTATTTTTCTGCTATGTTCTTTCGTTCCGTTCTTTTGTTCCGTTCTTTAACTTAACGAGACGTTCTGCTACTGTTATATTTTTTAACGGAGCGTATAAAAATAACGTTATTTCTTTTTAACGTATCGTTTTAACATGTTATCAAAATGTAGCCGTTCCGAACACTACTACTTATGAATATTTTTGGTTTGGTTACGAGGCCTTTGAGCCATCTTTTAATTTGTATAAAACTAAACAAAACTAAAGCTGATAGCAAGTAAAACAAACTTCAAAAATGTTTTTTTTTAATAAGTGTTACGGATACGTAATTTTATTTTGATTTGATACTTGACACGTTGCGGCA
Source organism: Eilema sororculum (assembly GCA_914829495.1). Taxonomy (NCBI): domain Eukaryota; kingdom Metazoa; phylum Arthropoda; class Insecta; order Lepidoptera; family Erebidae; genus Eilema; species Eilema sororculum. The sequence continues at coordinate 11,844,415 of OU618559.1, forward strand.
TTGTAGCCGTATCGTTTTAAATTTAACATTTGCGTAATTTCCAAAGCTGAAGGATTCTCTATGCGTTATGCACACGACAAAACAAAACGTGAAAATCCTGAAGCCAAGCCAACCTGCCAACCAAAACAAACTTAACCTTAAATCATATTAGGTATAACATTTTGGCGTTTGACTGCAAAACCATTAATGAAAGAAGAATTTAAAGTATTTTACGGCAGAGGAAGTAATTCTAACGATGTGAATGAATATGAAGGAACAATATATAATATCGTATTTGTTAGTGTTCATTTTCATATAAATATCCAAGTAAGTAGGTATTGAATGTATTTCATTAAATTCTCATTATTCTATAACGCTATTTGTGTCATATAAAATTCAGTGATATATTTTTTTACAGCATGACTGGGAAGCTTAACCAAACAATTTAGCTGGCATCAAGGGCATTCAGGAATATATATTAGAAAGTGAACTCGTACTTTCATTGTCTATCAGTCAAATTATTTTCAGCCAGATCAAACTGTAATATGTATGTTCTTACCTAAGCTGTCTTTCATCTATGTACCTGGTAAATAAAACTTGTAGTATGTAGTTACTTTAAGTAGTACTTATGCAGTGTTTGTATAAAATCTGTTCAGTAGTTTAGGTGTGGAAGCATAACAGGCAGTTCTGTGAGTGTCAATTATTAGTGGTAGCTTATAGGGGATTAAAAAAAAATTTAAATCTATAAAAAGTCTTTTATTGTCAATGTGAAACATCTAATCCATAGGTACTGTAATTGGTTTCTAAACCGCTCTTAACACTGTTCCAAGCATGATAATGGGATTTGTTATAACAACTTTGGAGGCCCCGGTGTGCATTTCCTGAAATCATACAAAGTGATAATTAAATTATTGAATTTAACCTGTCAAGCCACGCAACAAACAGAAAAATAGATAAACAATAGACTTGCGGTGCCTGGGCACCGGTTGGTGTTTCATAGGATAATAAGTACCTATCACAGCCTCTGAGGTGTGGTGGTAGTGCACGCGACTGCCATGCAAGGAGGCGCGGGTTCGATTCCCGCTCAGTGCAAATGGACCCAGTTATGCCAAAATGTACCAACTGCATAAAATTGATTTCAAGAAAATGACGTTTAAAGTTTGAATTGTAATTACACATTCTAGAAGTAACTAAATTTTATATTTGTTAATACAATTTTGTGCCTTTTAGTTTAAAGCTTGGATTCATGTGAAAATAGTTCCATAATTAATTAAGATTTATAAGTAATTGAACATTTATGCTCTTGGTTTATTTTGGCAAAAAATCATTTATCGAGCAATAGAATCTAAATTAGTTATGCCAGAATGTACTACTATTTTTCATTTGGTGGAAATGATCTAAAATGACCATTCAATTCTGATATAATACCAAAGAAAAGGTTTAAGGGATAAAGATAAACATTAGTTAAACCTGCTGTAATATAAATTAAACAAAAATAAGGAATAGAATCTTTATTATAATGAAAAAAAAAATTAGTCCTGCAACTCAATTTCGAAATCGAGTCCATCAATGCCATCAATGTCCGGTACTATACCACTTCTACCCTTTATTTTGTTATAAAAATCGTGGCAATCAGCCGGTATTAAATGCATCATGCTGGTTATATCATCTACCTTTGCCTGGGCAATTTCTTTGCCTTGTGGCCACAGTGGTTCTAGCCGTTCGATATTAAAATCTGCTCCAGCCTGATTTCTGACCTTTTTTGTTATATCTAGTTCTTGAAACTCGCCATTCAGGCCACTCCTCATAAAAATAGAATTGGTATCCTCTTTCTTCAATAGAATTTCTTTAGTTGATAGCCAACTAACTTTATTCCTATTTTTAAAAGTTTTTCTATTCACTATTTGTTTTTCTAACGAATTACAACTCAAAAAATTTTCTGTTTTCATTCGAATTACTTTTAACGGATTATTTCTTTTACAACTCTTCATGATATCAATATAATCGTCTACCGTATAAACTCTTTGATGTTGTTTAAGGCGGGTTTCAATTTTAGCAAAGTCCGTATCGTTAGGTAGGAATGAATGACCGGGTTCTAAAAATTTCATAGATATTGTTTTCAGATTAGGGTGTGAATATAGAGCAGCTTTCATCATTAGGGTAAGTTTAATATTACGGTTTTGTCCTCCACAAGAATCACTCCATAAAATAAGTTCTTCAGTATCATCAGACAACTCGTTTTTTATATAATTCAGCAAACAGGAACCCACTTCTTGTGCTCCTCTTCTCGCCTCGCCTTCGACCCAAACAAAACAATATCCTTTGTCATTAGACGCCGCATGTATCCCACTATTATAGACCCATAATTGCCATTTATAAAAAACGACATTTGTGGGAATTCTAGGAAGTGGTAAAGTTTTTTCTAAGTCGAAGGTAAGACATTCGACATTTCTTCCTAATTTGGCTTTTTCAAAATCTGCATTCATTTGAGCTCTCAATCCTTCCGCCAATTCTAAATGTTTTCTATGCTCTTCTTCTTTAAGTAATTTTAAATTTTGATCTAGGTTGTTATTAATCTCGATGGCATAAGCATCGCACTTGTTGCAGGTGTCCTTTTTTAGTGTCTTAAATCGAAGATTAAATTTCTTATAAAAAATTATTTTAAATGTGCTTTGGCTACACTCTTTTTTGTTATGTGTAGCTGGCATTGATTTAAATTCATCCCGAAGTAGTGTCATACCAGGGGCTAAAAACATAGCCTCAGTTTTGTTGCGTCTATAATGCGACTCGTATTTCGGGAATCTGTTAATAAAATTAATTACTGTTTCTAAAGTTTCACCAGAAATTGCGTTCCATCCTGCTATAGCTTCTCCTCTTTTATCTTGAATCATTTCTCCACTGCGCATTTTCTTCAAACTTGTATTTATTTTTTGGGTAGACACTTGTAAGGTATTCGTAAACATATCTCTACACACAATAATTCCACATAATTTGTAAGAACGGCTGTACTCTCGCTTCTTGTTTCCAGTATTAGTTTGTGTCAGATATTGTCGTTTTTTAGGGTTTTCTGCAATACATACAATTTGGATTTCTGTAACCAATTTTATTTTACCTAATCATTCCAAGTGGCTTGGAATACATTGTTGTATTATTTTCTATAATTTTTAAGTCAGTAAATTGATTCAACCACACTTGGATTGTTTTTGTAGATATTTAAAAATATACCACATACAACCAAATCACTTGGTTCATATTGGCAGAATTATATTGTGAAAGTTATAATTGCTTACAATGAACCATAATGCTTTGAGACATTATTATGAACATTTTTTTGTACAATTCATTAAATCAAAATCATCTGGTTCTCATATAAATTATAAAGAGTATACCAAATGATTGTGGGTCATTATAGTAGAATTATTTTTAAGCATGTTCTTAATATGTGGCTTGGTTCATGCATTGATATTTTAGTCAGATTTGAATAAAAGCTGGGCTGTTTTGGCTGACGTGTAATATATCAAAGTCTGATCAATTTGGTATCAATAACTCATTTTATGATAATTTGTGGGTTGGTACATTTTGGCATAACTGGGTCCAAATATTTGTATGCATGAATATGGCTATTTGCATTGGTCTGGGCGTTTCTATGTATAATATGTATGTATTTAGAAAAAAAAGTATATAAGTATGTTTATCCGCATTCTAGATTCCATAACACAAGCTATAAAAGCTTACCATGGGTCTAGATAGCGTTGTGTAGAATGTTGTGGAATATTTATTTATTATTTTATTTATTTATCATATTTATCCTATAATAAAAATTATTTTGATACCATAAGTGAACCATATAAGTATGTAGGTATATTCTTTACAGAAATAAATATAATCAATAATTTATTTAAATTATGTAATGTTTATTGTAATAAATAGGTAAATTGTGTTTGGTTGTTTGTTTTAAATTCTATTCTACTATCCTATCCTATTTCCTACTAATATTATACAAGTACATGCAACTAAGGGTTAGGTCTGTTTAACATCAGAAATATATACAGCTGCAACTCGGCCTCAGTTGCTTGAATACAGCACATTCTAATACCAGAATGATTCTGGCTGGTTGGCTGTTATGCTACTTTTTGTTGGAAATAGGTTTGCATCAACCAATTCCCAAGATAAAGAAGTAGCATAGTAAGTAAGTAGTAGGTAACGGGAACAGAGTATTGTAGAAGGAAGTGCCAGCTGGGTGGTAATAGGCTTGCACCTTACTACACGGGATGATGTGACTGAACATATTAGAATTTCGGTCAATATTGTATGTAGGTATGTATGAAATTTAAACCAGCAGCATAAATCTATCTTACCCATGCACCATTACAGTTAAGAGTATCTAAATGATCTTTAAACACTGTGTTGGATTACAAAATACAAAACTATCACGACCAGTACGTACCTTTATATGGTTCAAATAATATGGTATGCACTTATTCTTATTGCTGATCTGCATCACTGACCTGATAATATTTATACCCTATATATAGGTAGGTATCACATTTTATGTTTTTAAAAGTTTTTATCGAGAAGTCGTGTAAGTATTTTATTTGTATTCATTTCTCTCGCTTCTGGGGATTTCTCCCAATATTCACCTCTTTCGGCTTCTTTTTTCTAACATTTTATTAGTTTCTTATTTATTTACATTCTTGTTTTGTTTTTGTTGAGATTAAAGCTCGTCGATGTCCTAATGTACCTACTTAAGATGAGTAAGATGTAATGTAATCTCATCGATGAAATTAAATCGACCAATAACAACCATGGTTGAGTCTAAGATGTAACCAATCATATCCGATAACAAGGATGAACGTTAACAACCTCAAGAATCGGCCAATGAGAATCAACGTTGAGGATGTCGAGTAGTTCTTACATCGTACACTACATCGTAGAGCGCTGCAGTTTATTTTATTAATTTATTTTCTAACTTTGTATGTGACGATGTTGCAACTTACAAAATAAAATATTCGCAAATCAATATTTATCTCAATATTTAATCAACACATAAAATCCTTAAATCAACACTGTAAAAACATAATATATTTTAATTTTCTATTCATTATTTATTAATTTATCAATCGATACTGCAAAATCCAACTGTTTTTGTAAAATAATGGGTAGGTTGTACTTACCCGATATTTCCTTTTCCAACTTTTTATTGCATCTCAGGATAAAAGATAATGAAATAATCTATATCACACGTGTGTAAGTTAATTGAATGATTAAAAATGGTACTCAATTCTAGAAACATTTTAATTTCCTAAACCCTATTATTAATCGATTTTAATCGATGATGAATAACTCAAAATATAAGCGAATGTAGTTTATAGCCGATTTTAGAATTGGGTAACATTATGTCATTCATTACGTACGCTTTGCAAAAACTAGGTACAGTCAGCATCAGAAAAATGTTGACTAGTAGAGTACTCAAAATAATCTTAAAACCAAAATATCAATATTATATTGACAATTAGAGTACTCAAAAAGTTGTAAGCATCCAGAGTAGTCAAACTATCTTAAAAATCGGTATTCCAGAAACATGTAAGTAAGCAGAGTGTTCATTTTCATATACACAATCACGCTACTCAATGGTATCTAATCAAACAGAGTGTTCAAAATATCTGGACAATGTCATTTAATCGCATTTTGCATCCCTTTTTTACTTATGTAGCCATCCTTTACACATGATGATGGGATAATGTGAGATAGATGTATAAGTTAGAAAAGGATAGAAAATCTGTCAAATTAATGACAATTTCTTTTGTAATTTTTATAGTTGCCAGTTGCTTAAGCCATAAACTATCCACTTGAATTGGTGAGAAAAGAGTATGAATACTTACGTAAAAAATAAACGGTCCTGCAACGCAAGATACACCTATGTACTCTAAAATCCACTTCTCGTATTCTCTAATACGCATTATGACTACATTGACATGACATAGACGCAAAATGTCTGCTCTTTGAAAATAGGTACAGTTAGATACGAAACTATTGAACAAACATATTAATAATAGAGTGTTTTTTTATAATAGATTATAATTTATAATAGAAGTTTTTTTTTAATACGTCATAAACCGCAATTTTCGCCTTCTTTCTCTTTTTCTTTCTCTCTGAAATAGTTATTAAAGTTAAACCTATTTAATTTTTACTTTTTACCCGAATAGAGACCTTAAGGCTGAAAAGATTTCGATGAAAGTGGTCACAAATAAAGGTATTTATGAGTGCATGAAATATAAATCGATACTACACCGTGAATTTTGGCGCTATATCTAATGGATTTTGTAAATTTTTTTAATTAAATAAAGTATGACATACAAAAAAATACATAAAAAAGCCCAAAAAAAGCAGGCGGCGGTAACCATTTGTAATTCATAAATCCAATGATAATCAATGGGTTCCGCCTGCTATCAAACTTATTTCGGTCTTTTCAGGAGCAGTCGTGTTTTTTATTTATTATTATTATTCAATCGACAGAAAAATTTTGAAATACGAAACCCTATTCCATACTATGATTTATATTAATACTAGCCATGCCTGCGACTTAGTTCGCGTGGACTTATATCTACTTGTGTAGGTTTCAAGTAATTTACACATCATACGAGTATTTATTTCTTACGTATTCATACTCTTTTCTCACCAATGCAAGGGGATAGTTTATGGCTTAAGCAACTGGCAACTATAAAAAATACAAAAGAAATTGTCATTAAATTTGACAAATTTTCTATCCTGTTCTAACTTATACACCTATCTCACATCATCCCATCATCATGTGTAAAGGATGGCTACATAAGTAAAAAAGGGATGCAAAATGCGATTAAATGACATTGTCCAGATATTTTGAACACTTTGTTTGACTAGATACCATTGAGTAGCGTGATTGTGTATAAGAATATAAACACTCTGCTTACTTACATGTTTCTGGTAGACCGATTGCTAAGATAGTTTGACTACTCTGGATGCTTACAACTTTTTGAGTACTCTAATTATCAATATAATATTGAAATTTTGGTTTTAAGATTATTTTGAGTACTCTACTCGTCAACATTTTTCTGATGCTGACTGTACAAGGTTTTTTTTTTTTGTAAACATGAAATCGTGGCCGTACTTTTATATTTAGAACATTGCTCTCAAGTTATGCTGAGTTACGAATAACTTTATTAATAATTAAAATTAACGACTGTTTTTTTGCTATTTAGCATATTCTTGGGACATGAATGGCCATAACTTGACATCCCCCTTTCCAACTCGACCTTGATATATTGCCATCTAAGAAAATAGAAGAAACGTCAAAAACAGCTATGCTATGGAGCCAACCAAAGTCCAAAACATAACTTTATATCTATGCCTTATATCGTAAAAAATATTTTGGCGATTGACTGCAAAAACCATTAATGAAAAAAAGAATTTAGAGTATTTTACGGCAGAGGCCAAGCAGAGTTGTGTAATATATAATTCATTGCTATTTTTATTTTACAGCACGTCTGGCAAGTTTAACCAAAGAATTTATTAGACATCAAGAGCATTGAGGAATACCTATATTGGAATGTGAACTGCTCGTGCTTATAATTTCATTGTTTATCAGTCAAATTATTTTCAGTCAGATCAATTGTAATATGTATGTTCTTACCTAAGCTGTCTTTCATTGATGTACCTGGCAAATAACTTAAAGTAGTATGCAGTGTTTGTACAAAATCTGTTCAGTAGTTTAGATGTGGAAGCATAACAGACAGTTATGTTCTGTGAGTGTCAATTATTGGTGGTAGCTTATAGGGGACTAAAAAGAAATTGAAATCTTAAAAAAATCTTTTATTGTCAATGTGAAACATCTAATCCATAGGTACTGTAATTGGTTTCTAAACCGCTCTTAACACTGTTCCAAGCATGATAATGGGATTTGTTATAACAACTTTGGAGCCCCCGGTGTGCATTTCCTGAAATCATACAAAGTGATTATTAAATTATTGGATTTAACCTGTCAAGCCACGCAACAAACAGAACAATAAATAAACTATAGACTCGCGGTGCCTGGGCACCAGTTGGTGTTTCATAGGTTAATAAATAAGTACCTATCATATTTATTCCTTTAAATACATATTATTATCCTATAAAAAAAAAATTTTGATACCATAAGTGAACAATGTAAGTAGGTAGGTATATTCTTTGCAGTAATAAATAGGTAAATTGTGTTTGGTTGTTTGTTTTAAATTATATTCTACTATCCTATCCTATTTCCTACTAATATTATACAAGTACATGCAACTAAGGGTTAGGTCGGTTTAACATCAGACATATATACAGCTCCAAATCGGCCTCAGTTGCTTGGTGCAAGTCAACTATAGTGCCTGGAATACAGCACATTCTAATACCAGAATGATTCTGGCTGGTTAGCTGTTATGCTACTTTTTGTGTTGGGAATAGGTTTCTATCAACCAATTCCCAAGATAAAAAGTAACATAGTAAGTAAGTAGTAGGTAACGGGGAACAGAATGTAATAAACTATGTTGATCCCAGTAGAGAAGAATGGGGCCACTCCATCACTTCCCAGGTATCATAGAAGGAAGTGCTAGCTGGGTCTTAACAGGCTTGCACCTTACTACACAGGATGATGTGACTGAACATATTAGAATTTCGCTCAATATTGTATGTAGGTACGTATGAAATTTAAACTAACAGCATAAATCTATCTTACCCATGCACCATTACAGTTAAGAGTATCTAAATGATCTTTTAACACTGTTGGATTACAAAATACGAAACTATCATGACCAGTACGTACCTTTATATGGTTCAAATAATATGGTATCCACTTATTCTTATTGCTGATCTGCATCACTGACTTGATAATATTTATGCCATATTTAAAGATAGGTATCCAATGATATTTAGGTATCACATTTTATGTTTTTATAAGTTTTTATCGAGAAGTCGTTGTGTAAGTATTTTATTTGTATTCATTTCTCTCGCTTCTGGGGATTTCTCCCAATATTCACCTCTTTAACAACTCTTTAACATTTTATTGGTTTCTTTTTTATTTACATTCTTGTTTTGTTTTTGTTGAGGTTTTTTTTTTTTTCCCCTTTTGGCAAGTAATAGATGTATGCCAATGTCAAGTTAAAACGAGGAAACGTTTTTATTACACAATGAAAAACGGAACGGAATTATTAATTTAGGGAAATTTTTAGGAAAATACAAGGAAAGGATCAGAAAGGAAGAGAAATAAGGAACTGAATAACCATAAATAAACCATACTTAGGAATATAAAAATGTAAACTACAATTTTAGATCATTATGTTTTATAAATATATATATAGCTTCTAATACTTGCTTATTAAAAGGAAACGTAAGTAACGAAGGAACATGAGTAGGTAATGGAATACAGGAAGGAAGAAGATCAAAAAATGTAATACTAAATTGACGGCAAGCCAGAAAAAGGTGATTTAGATCACCCACTTCTGCACCGCAATCACAGATAGGGCTATCTCTAATTTTTATTTTTGCAAGATGTGCAGGAGTGCATGTATGTCCCAAACGCATCCTTATTATAGATGTTGTTAGTCTTTTATTTAAGTTTAAAAAAGCAAACCACGGTTTATTGGGAATGTTAGGTTGAATATTATAGTAAAAAAGTCCCTTCGATCTACTACCAAACTGCCACGATTCATTCCATGTGTCGTATAGATCGCGTTTTGCACCACAATAAGCATCTTCACCAAATATTTTATATGGAACCATATCTCCACAGGAAACAGCTTCCTTAGCAATTTTGTCGGCAATTTCATTTCCTACAATGCCAGAATGACTCGGAATCCAGGCAAATTCAACCACAATTTGTTTACATTGACATTCATATAATAAGTTTTTAATACCAAAAATTATCGGATTATTTGATGTTTTAAAAGGGTTCTTTTTTAATGATTCCAGAACAGCAAGAGCGTCAGTTAATATGATCGAGGTTTTGAGTTTTGCAATTAAAATATATTCCAAAGCCTTAAGAAGAGCGAAACATTCCGCATTGTAGATAGAGGTCTCTGGGGGCAATTTAATTTTTTGGACGATGTTATAATTAATGTGATACACACCTACTCCCACTGGTTTAGGGAATGTATGTTTGGAAGCATCAGTAAACAACTGGTGTGAGTTTGATTGGTTTGTAAAATCTGTATAGTTCAATATATCCTTGATGCTAGGAGACAACATTAAAGCTGCATAATTTACACTATAAAGAGGTAAAAGAGGAGACTGGAAAATAGGCGATGAAAAGGATTTGAACTTTAAATAGCTTTCTAGAATATACGGTTTTCTTTTATGACGCCAGTATGAACTATTGTTTATATACTCTGAAAGACTATGTAGTTTTGAATGGAGAGGATGGTTAGAGTTAAGCAGTGCTTTAAAAATAAATCTATCAGCAAGGAATTGTCTTCTCAAATTTAGTGGGGGTTCCGACACTTCAACTTGCAAAGCATTAATTGGACTGGATTTCATAGCGCCAGTAATAATTCGAAGAGCTTTAGCTTGTATGTTATCCATTAATTTAAGACTGGATTTATTACACAGACTGAGCAGATATGTGCCATAATCTAGGACACTTCTAATAATGGCATTATAAACTAATTTTAACGAAAAAGGGTGAGCGCCCCACCATACGCCAGAAAGACATCTAATAATATTAAGAAGACGTTCACATTTTTTAACAATATACTTAGTATGAGCGTATCCATTCAACCGAGAATCAAGAATTAAACCTAAGTATTTGGTGTGAGGTTCTACCGGTAGGGCCATGTTATCATAATACACGCAAACAGAAGGGATGTCTCTTTTTCTCGTAAATACTACTGTGGTACTTTTAGAGGTTGATAACTCCAGGCCATTAGAATCAAACCATTGTTTTAAAGATGATAAAGATGCAGATAGCATCTCACAAGCAAATTCAGTGTCCTGATCTGAACAATATAACAATAAGTCATCGGCATATTGAAGTAAATGAACAGAATTTCCTAGAGATCTATCTAAATCATAGGTGTAAATATTGTACAACAAGGGGCTTAGAACAGATCCCTGTGGAAGTCCTTTTTCCACAACTCTCAAAAAAATGTTATCTTCATGGGTTACTTCAATTGTTCTATTTACTAGTAGATTACAAATAAAGTTCGTTAATAGTTCAGGAATGTTTAAGAGAATCAGTTTCTGTTTAAGAATTGAAATAATAACGTTATCGTATGCAGATTTGATGTCTAGAAAAGAAGCAACTACCGATTGATTAGATGAAAACGAAAGTTGAATGTCCGTTATAAATATGCTAAGACAATCCATGGTGGACCTACCTTTCCTAAAGCCAAACTGACTATTTGAAAGAATACCACTGCTTTCTACAATCCACTCCAGCCTATTTTTAACAAGATGTTCAGCAATTTTTGTAATCACAGGCGAAAGAGCGATAGGTCTATAAGAATATGGGTCATTTGGATCTTTATCCTGTTTTAAAATGGGAATAATAATCTGAGATTTCCAAGATGGAGGGATAATACCTGAGATTACGATAGAGTTAATAAGATCCAGATAATAGTGTAAGCTTACATCACCAAGATTACATAAAAAGGAGTAAGGAATACCATCTTTCCCTGGAGAGGAGTCTTTTAGTGTGCTTAACACAGATTTTAACTCTTGAAAAGAGAAGAGAGAAGATATCATTGATGGAGAATTAGGCATAGGAGAACTTAAATAGGTCATTACAGAAACAGAAGGAGGAGCAAGAATATTTAAGAAATTATTAATTATCGTAGACGGTATTGTGTTTAAAGATGGTTGTGTAAAAGCTGAGCGGAATCGCCTAATTTTATTCCAAACAACTGAAGGACTAGAATTAGGACAGAGAGAGGAACAGAAAGACCGCCAGGAAGATTGTTTCTTATTTTTAAATAACTCCCTTGTATCACGGATGGCCTGAGATAAAATTTCATAGTTTTCCCATGACATGAAATGATTGTAGTTTGTTTCAGCCTCTTTCCGTTTCTGAATGGCAGCAGTACATTCTTTGTCCCACCAAGGTGGAGACGGTATACGGTGGGGGCCATCCCCTTTAGTGGGAAATGTAGCGTTAGCTACTTTTAATATTAGGTCTGAAAATGCTTCCGTGCAAACAATTTCATTTCCAATGTGAATGTTGGGAAGACGGTGTATTTCTTTTTCTATAGCTAATTTGAATATGTCCCAATCGGCATCCGGGGTTATCTTGTGTTTTAATAGTGATCGGCGTTTGTTGTGAAGGGTTATCGATAAAGGAACAGATATAATTAGAGGGAAATGATCACTGTCAAAAGTAGAAGATAATGGCTGCCAAGATAGTAAGGGAAATAAAGTTGGCGAACATATGGACAAGTCAACTGCACTAACTCGTTGCCCTGGTTTAGATCTACGAGTAGCGACTCCAGTATTAAGGATGCATAGGTTGTTATGATTAATTATGTTGTAAAGTTCGGTTCCATTAGCATCAGTTTTACAACTTCCCCATATCGTGTTATGCGAGTTGAAATCGCCCAGAAGAATGAAAGGTTGAGGAAGGGTTTGGATAATACTATTTATTTCCTGTAAGATAGGTGACGAAGGGTAAGGAATATAGATTGAGACAAAACAGATGTGTTGAATTTGAACGGCAACTATTTCAAATTCATCGCTATGAAGAGGAATTGAAACTATTGTATATGGTAAATTATAATTCACTAGTATGGCAACACCACCAAATCCGCGTCCGTCACTTTTGTCTTCCCGTATACAAACAAATTTTGAGAGTCTAAATAATTGATTCGGTTTCAACCATGTTTCGGATATAGCAATTAAAAAGGGGTTATACGTGTTAATTAAACTTATTAATTCACTTTTTTTGCTGGTTGCACTCCGGCAATTCCATTGAATTAGAACGGACTGATCCATCGTCAGTATATAGTATTTTCGCAGCGTGATCTATTATAAGGGCAGCGTGGGACGGTGAAATATTTGATTTAGATAATGATCGTAGTAACTGTGTAATAACTTCTAAAATGCTTTGGTTCTTTGTGGAGGAGTCAAAATCGTTGGGTTTATTAAGTGCACATCCATTAGCTGGTTCAGGCATCCTATGCTCATTAATAATAGCCTCATGAGAAGATTTATCGTAACCATGTTGAGATTTTGTCGTAATTCTAGGTTTCAAAAAGACAGTTTTCTTATATGAAGATGTTTTAGGTGATACAATATGAGGAGTTGATGAAGAGTTATGGACAGGTGAATTATTGGAAACAGTTACTTCAGCATATGACTTGGAAACCTTTGGGAAATATTTATCTGCTTCTGCATAAGAGATACAGTTCTCAGCCATTGCTTTTTTAATACTTCTCTGTCGACCAAATTCAGGGCATATTTTGTTTGTTGCAAAATGATAACCCTGACAATTAATACAGCTGGCGCTGTCTTCACCTATTCTACATGAATCAGCAGTATGGTCTTGACCACATTTGAAGCACCTTGGCTTAGAACGGCATTGTACTTTGGTGTGCCCATAGCGGCAGCAATGGAAACACTGAATAGTTGGAAAGATATACAAATCTACTGGAAGGGAATTAAAAAACATAAAAACTCTTTTAGGTAATATTTGTCCATCAAATGTGAGGACAATGGACTCAGTAGGCTTCCATGAAACACTATCATTTACCTTAACTTTGTAGTTTAATCGTCTCACCTTAATAACTGCACCACACCCAATTGGGACAGTAATATTTGACAATATTTCTTCCTCGGTTAAATCAGCAGGGATGCCACGGACAATGCCCATACGGGTGGTATGAAAAGATGGGATGAATGCTATTAAATTATTTGACTCTAAATTCTTATTATTTACAAAATCATTAGCATACTGAAAAGTGGTGAATGAAACAGAGATACGGTTCCTACCTATACGTTTAATACTGCCATTGACTATGTTTTGTTGTTGATTGTGTTTTAGGAAGTTGCCAAAGGTGATTGGATGAAGTGTGGTGCCATCATTTGGAGATGTAGTTGTTTTTTGCACATGAACTATGAAAGGGGCTGAATCATGTTTTTCATAGAGTTGCCTACCAATACCAATAGGCCGTGGTTGTTGTGGTTTAACTTCATGTATAGGTGGTGAAGTGTCCATAGGAGCAATGGGTGTAGAACTCTCAGCAATTTTATTACAAATACATACATTAGCTAAATCTGTATCATGAGCATTTTTCTTTCGCCGTTTGTTGCACATCTTGCAAACTTTTGCTATTTTAACCCTTTTTCTACTTCTGGATGCGGATGAAGCATCCGAATCCAAACCAGATTCGTTAGAAATAGTGACATAGGCACCCACATCCAAAGGGAGAGATCCCCCCCCTGGGTCAGGTGGCTCATTCATATTAAAAAACTTATTACTAACTACTTACCTAAATTTATATATATACAAACCAATATATATGACAGTATAATATATACAATATACTACAATTCCCAACTGATCACTAAAATTATAATAATAAAAAATTTAAATTCAAAACACTTCCCGCTACCGAGACGTTTCCCGCGCTTTTTCTTTGTTGAGGTTATGAGCTCGTCGATGTCCTAATGTAAGATGTCATGTCATCGATGAAATTAAATCGACCAATGACAATCATGGCTGTCTCTAAGATGTCACCAATCATAACCGTTAACAAGGATGAACGTTACATCGGAGGAACAACCTCGAGAATCGACCAATGAGAATCAACGTTGAGGTTGTCGAGTAGTTCTTACATCGTACACTACATCGTAGAGCGCTGGCGTGCCTACAGACACTTAGGGAATACAAAATTCAAGCGCATCGTCAAAACAACGTTGCCGCATCGTTGCGTTCGCCGATGTGCGCTTACAGAATTGCACTGCAGGGCTCCAGAGAGAGGAACTTCCTCACGATGCGCGCCGTATCAAGGAGTACTGCCTTCTGCATCTGGCCCTTGACCCAACCATCCAACCCGAGCCTCTTCAGATGTTGGTCGAGGCTCTTTGCTATCAATCCGTTGACTGATACGACTATCGGTACAATGATTGCTGAGTCAACATTCCACATGTCGACAACCTCGTGGGCCAAGTCCAAGTATTTAACTTGTTTATCTTTCTCAGCTTTCACGAGATTCTCGTCATGAGGAATGGTGACATCAACAATCAATGCTCGGCGTTCGGATCGGTCTATCACCACAATGTCAGGCTTGTTAGCTATAACAGTCCTATCAGTGATGATAGATCGATCCCAGTACAATGTGATATGGCTATTTTCTAGAACTGGCTCAGGAACATACCTATAGTACGGCACCTCAACTTCCACAAGGTTGTATTTCAGAGCAAGTCGCTGATGGATTATCCTGGCTACTTGATTATGTCTGTGCAAGTACTCGCCGTTAGCAAGACGAGAACAACCGGAAGTAATATGCCTGAGGGATTCACCAGGTTGGTGACACGCTCGACAAATGTCAATTGTGTCATCCCTCATGATATACTTCCGGTAGTTATTCGTCTTAATAACTTCATCTGCAATTGCACAGACAAAACCTTCAGTTTCCCCAAAAAGGTCACTGAAACGTAGCCAGGACACGGACGCTAGTAGATCTACTTCGGGCCTGTGTAGGGCCCGATAGAACCTGCCATGTAGCTCCTTACTCTGCCATACCTCCCTGCGGCTGTCAGTGCTAACTATTGTAGGCCTGCGCCAGTTCTCTTTAGCCAAGCCGAGCGGGGTAAGCCCGGTATCTACGTTGACTACATCACGATGCATGTCCACGTTCGACTTAAGAAAGTAGTCTCTGAGATTGCACACCTCGCGATTATGAAGGGTCTTAGCATTTAAAAAACCTCGACCCCCACATTTCCGCGGGATGTACAATCTCATGACTGACGACCGTGGGTGGTGCATTCGAAATGCAGTCAACTGAGTCCGGACTTTCCTATCGATGGTATCGAGTTCAGTCTGAGTCCACTTGAGTATGCCAAAAGAGTACATCAAGAGTGGCATGACCCAACTGTTACAGGCACGCACCTTGTTACCACCTGACAAAAGACTGTTAAGTACCTTTTTCAGGCGGCCAAAGAAACGTTCCTGTAACAGTTGTTTCATGTCGACCTCATTGATGCATAACGCCTGTGACATACCCAAGTATTTATAGGTCTCGGTTACGAGGAGTGATCTTAGGTTAGTGGAATCAGAGAGCTGTATACCCGCCGACTCCACCACCCGCCCTCGCTTTACATGAATGACTGCACATTTGTCCACACCAAACGCCATTTTAATAGAATTACTGAATGTTTCTGTTACCATCAGTAAAGCTATTAATTGAGGATTGGTGTGGGCAAATAGCTTTAAATCATCCATGTAAAAGAGTTGGGATTGTCTTTATTATTATTATTATTATTATTTATAGACGATCATTTTGCTATTGTCCGTTAATTGGGATTTTTGAGGTTTTGAGGTCCAGTTGCTTGCGCTTCGTCCAGATATGCTTGCCAGGTTATACGCCGATCCAAGTGCATACTAAGGTATTTGGTATCTTCCGATTGTGGAATCACTTCATTATAAAGTAAGACCGGAGGGCAAATATCCTTTCGGAGAGTAAATGTGACGTGTGCGGACTTGTCTTTATTGGCTTTGATGCGCCATTTTCTGAACCGTTCCTCTATTAGACTTAGGTGGGTTTGAAGGTTCCTCGATGCAATGGCAGGGTTCGCATGCACAGTGAGCAAGGCTGTGTCGTCTGCGTATGTGGCGATGGTAGTAGTTTCGTCCACAGTTGGCAGATCAGCCGTAAATATTAGGTAGAGTAACCAGGATGCTACCTTGCGGTACACCTGATTGGATTTCATGCATTTTTGAGACCTCTTCATTGTATTTGAGCTCAAAACATCTCTTCTCAAGGTAGGATTGCATAATCTGGAAAAATGAGTGTGGCAGTGTTTGCTTATTTTGAAGAGAAGCCCATTATGCCAAACCTTGTCAAATGCCTGGCTGATGTCTAGGAATATTGCCGAGCAGTATTGTTTATTTTCGAAGGCTCTGTAGATAATGTCTACTAGACGATGTATTTGCTCAATGGTACCATGCCCCTGTCTAAAGCCGAACTGGTGTTTAGGTATAATGTCTTCTAAGTGGCCCCGCATTCTAGTCAGTATAATTTTTTCGAGCAGTTTTCCAGGTATAGGCAAAAGACTTATTGTTCTGTATGATGTCACGTCTTTTGGTGGTTTACCGGGCTTCGAGATTATAACGACTTGTGCCACTTTCCATTGGGCTGGAAAAACCGACAGCCTTAGGCATGCATTAAAGATTGCCAGCAGTAGCATTAACCCTTTCTTTGGTAGATTCTTGAGGAGTGCTGCATCGATTTGATCATAACCTGGGGCTTTACAATCTTGTAGGTTACGGATATCTCTGAGAAGAAGAAGAAAGAAAGAAGTCAATCAGGTCAGGTATTCTTGCCCGGTCAGTAGGCCAATATGTTGGCTTCCCCTTGGATAGGCATTCAAGGTTAAGGTCACCCGAATTGGTCAAGGAATTCCCCCTGTAAGGGAAAGAATCCGGGTTCGAGTCCCGCCCGAGAAGATTATTTTTCCCTATGTATTCGATTTGTATAGTTAGCATACATAATGCTGTAAATATTCATTCAATTGTTTGGGCGGAGTTATCAAAAATCAATGTTTTAAAATGATTGTATCGTCATTCATTGATTCCGATAGTTCGTAGGGAAATCGGTAGATGACTCCACCGTCGCCTTAAAGACGTATAACATGGGAAATTTGAATCACATCGGGCGTGTCTGGGTAGCTGCATTGGTCAAGGCATTCCCCCTGTAAGGGAAAGACTGCGGGTTCGAGTCCCGCCCGGGAAGATATATAGGACGGTTTAGTGTTTTAAGTTGTAAAACTGCTTTTTTTTTTTTTTTTTTTAACCGTGGGGGAAAATCCTTCATGGATGTTATGCCGGACTCCTACCGACTAAAAACCCCCACGGTAACGCCCAGAAGCCTATGGATGGGAGCCCCGGGTAAGCCCTCGGAAGGATGTCCCAGGACTCCCATCAGACCTACGGCTACAATTGCGGCCTCGTCTCGGGGGTGGTTCGGGTGCTATCCCGCGTCTATGGGGGGGGTTTTCGGGTGTTACCCCGCTTCTTAGGGGGGGGGACGGAGGTAGGGAGGCACTCCAGGGTGCTTCCTCGTGGTCAAACTTTTTAGTCAAACTGATTTGACTATGAGGAATTACGATTCCTCGTGGTCAAACTTATTTAAAGATCCTCCCTGTATAGCTATTTAGTTAAAAATGGGTACAGTCAATCAATAAAGTGTATATTAATATTTTTCATGCGATATGCGATTAGCTAGAAGTGCAAAACTTTTAGTGGGTTTGACGCAGAATGGGCACTTAGCAAAATGGGCACTTCGCAGAATGGGCAATTCGCAAAATGTGCAGAACGCAAAATGAGCACTTTCGAAATATTATGCGGATAATGTAAAATGGTATGGTTTTTTTTTCATAAAGGTGACAGACAAGCGAGTGAAATTTTAAAATATTAATAGGCGCTTCGTAATTTTAAATAAGTATTTAATTAAGTATTCAGCTGACGGCTGTAATTGTTAAAATGTTAATACATGTGAAAGTACCCTTTAATCAATATAAATTGAATTATACACATTTGACCAACATTATTTATACTACAAAATTTATTATACTACACAATTATACTACAAAATATTCTAGGGAATAAATATTCAGTTTTAACAATTATTAAGCCTAATGCTCCTACAGAGGAAATATTAAAGTCCTGTTTATCGTTGACTAAAAATTTTAATGATAATGATTTTGTAATATAATAACCGGCTCATGTGACGAGAATCCACTTTCGATGCAGTCTTTTTTGTACTATACTTTATTTAATATGTCACATACGAATGTTTTACTTGGTAATGTACACAATAATAGATATATGAATGTAAGAAATATCAACCAGATGCTTAATTTAATTTCTAGTAATTTAAAACATGTAGAATTTATTGATAGTGGCTACAAGATTAATGTATTACTGAATTCTAGATTACTGCTAAGGGAAATTCTGAAAACTGAGTACCGCAACAAATATATCAATTATTGTAATGAAACAATGCTTAAAAGTGTAAGGGCAGCAAAAAAAACATGTTATCTCGTCAATCAGATAATAAAATCAATAGAGTAGCAAGAAAAGGTACTATACCATTCTACTTCCCTACAATGTACAGGAATAACAGCACTATAGACCAGAGTCAGCAAAGTATTACAACAGCACTAAATCTATCTAAAATGCCAGATAACCAAGAGGAATCTACTATTGGTTTTTTTCGTGAATAGTGAGGCAAGCGACACAGTCAAATTAAAAAATAGGAAACAACTCACACTATTTCATCAAAATATTGCGGGGATACTCAACAAATTAGGAATATTTGAAGTAAAAATCAATAATCTAATCGATAAAATTGGCCCCATAGATTTTATATGTCTGACTGAAACGTTTATACAGTCAGGTCATGAAAACAATCTTAGATTATCAAATTATAAATTAGTTGCTTGTTATTCTAGAAGGGATAAAAAAAGAGGCGGGTCATGTATATTGATTAAACGTGATTTAGAATTTAAACCATTACCGTTAGTTGAACAAATAGCACTTACCAATGAATTTGAATGCTGTGGCATTGAGGTAACTGATTATAATCTTATAATTATATGCATCTACAGAATTCCAGATTCAGATATTAAGGTGTTCTTCACGAAGCTTGAGGAATTATTACGCATTATAACGCGTAACATTAACAAATATATTATACTGTGTGGAGATTGGAATATCGATGTTTTGAAAATTAATACAGACACCAAAAAATTTATGTCTATTTTGAGAAATTTTAACATATTGACGCATATTAATACCCCCACAAGAAAAACTACGAGTATAGATCAGATAGCTTCTAATATTAAAATTGCAGATGTGGTGGCTGATACACACACCCTTAACCTATCGGACCACGACACAGGTCAATCCCTAATGTTTAATATAGAAACAAGTATTATGAACTCTAAACAAACTTTTTGGTATCAAACAAAACGGAACTTCTGTAGATATAATATGAATAAATTCAAACAATATATTTCGGCATTATCATTTTCAGAAGTATACGAAGAAAGGGACTGTAACAAATCTTTTGATGTCTTTCACGATTTGTTCACACTTATATTCAAACTATGTTTTCCTTTGGTACGTATTAAGAAAGGTCATAAAAAAGTAAAAAATTCGTGGATCAGTAAAGGACTTAAAACATCTTGTGAAACGAAGAGACGACTATATTATCAATATCAAAACGAAACTTTAAATAAAGCACATCATAAAAATAAATATATAACCTACACTAGAATATTAAAAAAATGCATTCAAAAATCTCAGAATATCAATAACAATAGATACATATGTAATTCGAAAAATAAATGTAAAGCGACTTGGACTGTAATTAAGAATAATATGAATATAAATAATAATAATCAGGACATTAAAGAATTGAAAATAGATGACGAAATTATTAATAAACCTAGTGACATTTGCGAATATTTCAATAATTATTATATAGAATTAACTAATAAACCAAACAATGTTGACAATAGTAATATAGAAGACATGAGTTTTAGTAATAATGTGCAAAGTATGTTTATAACTCCAGTAAGTCAGGAAGAAGTTATAAAAATTATACGGTCACTAAATGACACAAATGCAACGGGATATGACGAAATAACTACGAAATTAATCAAACATAATGCAAGAAGTTTAGCCATGCCCCTGAGCTACTTAATTAATAAATCATTTGAAGAAGGAATTTTTCCCACCAAATTGAAATTATCAATCATTAAACCAATATTCAAAAAAGGCGACCCGAAAATCGTTAGTAATTATAGACCGATAACTCTGGTACCCATTATCTCGAAGATTTTCGAAAAAGCCATGTCTGAAAGAATCAATAATTTCCTAACGAAAAATAAAATATTAATAGATAATCAATTTGGATTCCGAAAAAACAGTTCTACAGAATTGGCCTGTTTTTCACTTGTAAACAAGTCACTGAAGCTCTTGACCAGAAGATGACAGTGCTATCTACTTTTTTGGATATGAGCAAAGCATTTGACTTTGTTCCACACAACCGCCTACTAAACAAACTGGAAAGATACGGAATAAGAGGGAACGCCTACAATTGGCTAGAAAGTTATCTCTCAGATCGTCAACAGCGCACCATTATTACAAAAATAATACAAAACACAGAGGTAACGTTTACATCAACAGTAAAAATAAATAGTTGTGGCGTTCCTCAGGGGAGTGCGTTAGGGCCCTTACTGTTCCTCATTTATATAAACTACTTCAGTAGGAGTGTTGTGCACGACTGTATACTATTTGCTGATGATACGACTCTCATGATTAAATGTAAAAATAAATCTGATATAGAAAACGAAACCAATCAAGAATTAAAAAGGGCAGCACAATGGCTACAAAACAACAACTTACAGATTAATGTCGATAAAACTAAAGTAGTTAAGTTTGAAACATGCAGTTCAAAATACACTTCACCAAATATTCACATTAACAATACATTTTGTAGTTATTATGTACACATAACTACTATTTAGTATAAGTTTCAATATTTCTGAACGATGATAATATTACTGGCAACACTAAGCGTAGCTTCGGGAGACGGTTTGTTCCCATAAAAAACTGCCCCTCTCTCGCGCTAAGTTTCAAGTGGCGTCGATTTATGCTTGGCGTCAGTTAACTAGTTTCAGCATTCTCTTTGTCTTTGTGTGATAATGTAACTCTGCCTTTGTGTTGTGAACTCTGTTTGGTGAACTTTGTTGTGTAGACAGTAGAATAACATCTAAGTGAACAAGTGTAAACTGTATAAATGTCTTACGTATAACAAGCATTTTATTTACCTACACAACACTCAATTCTAACATAAAAGTGCGACATGGGACGCTAACAATCCCATATTGGTGACCCCGACGTGATCTGAACATGCAACAGTATTCAGACGGTTCCAGTTACGGTACAAACAAGCCGTACCCTTGGTTTCTCGCTCGCCATCGCTCGTGACACAAAGGAAGTAACAACAGATCCAGCGTTATGCCTACTAGGAGCCCGTTAATGCTGACGGCACCTACGTTGACTGCATAACAGATGCAGTTAAGCCCTGACAATAGGATCCTCATCGACTTTGGCCTGATCTCGACTATCTGCTAGTCATCAACGGCAGTCGTGCTCGTCTGCCCCAGTGAGAACGGAGGTATACTTAGCTCTAGGAAAGGGTTTGTACCTCCCCGGCCTGCAAGTCTATCCGTCAGCTGCCTTTGAAGACATAACAAACCTTCAACCAACACAGCTCCGTGGGATCAGCTATGCAAGTAAAATTTCAATTTAAATGTAGAGTAACTATTGAACTTTCTCATGGTTAATCTTCTGTTTAAGTGTTATCAAACTAGTGAACTTATAAACCTAGATATATCCAGCTATCTTTTTATATTTTTCACAAATTTTACGTAACCTTAGCAAAACATTTTTTTTTTTGTAGTTTACTTAATGTTCCTGTTGCTAGATTTTTATTTTAATGATAAGATTATAAGTATATAATCACACATTTAAAAAATATATAGTGAACTAATTATTATGATCCTAAATAGCCTTTGTTCTAATTAGAAATCTTAGCTTTTAACTTAGTTATAAATATACTAAGGTTTACTTACCTGCTCTATTGTTTTTGTTTATATACATTTACATTATACATAAATATACATTCTATATATTTCTTTTTGTGCCTCCTCCGAGCATCCTCCGAGAACTTTGGATGCGACGGCTACCAGCTGAGGTTCAACGCATACTAATGGCACAAAAGGACCTCAGTCTAGAGAAGGTAGCCGAGATTGCTGATGCCATTGTGGACTCACCTGCAGGTTCATCATCATCTGCAATCGCTACCGTCAACACAGACAACAGCCTCCCCGACCTGTCCACTTTAGTTAGGAACTTACACGACCTAACCGTTAAAGTGGATCTTTTATTTCAAGATCGCCAACGTAGCCGACCTACCTCTCGTTCGGAATCCAACAGATCTCGTTCAGCATCCCGAACAGATAAAAAAAAAAAATGTGTTGGTATCATAGACGGTATGGTACCAATGCCACTAAGTGCACTAGCCCATGCGAATGGAAAGGCCACCAGGGAAACTCCAAAAGCAGTCCGTAATGGCGGAAACTGATTGCTCGCACGCTGGCCGCCGGTTGTTTATATATGATCACGGGTCACGTCATCGATTTTTAATCGATACTGGCTCAGACATATGTTGTTTTCCGAGACGCCTACTCAAAGGTCACTATAGCGCTACTGATTTTGATGTCCGCGCCGCCAATGGGAGTTCCATCAAGACTTATGGTTTCTTGGCCTTGCGATTGAATTTAGGTTTGCGAAGAGATTTTTCTTGGAACTTTGTGATTGCTGATGTGAGCACACCTATCATAGGTTCCGATTTCCTCGCGCATTACAGCCTGCTCCCTGATTGCCGCAACCAACGCCTAGTCGACGGCTATACCAAGTGCACCTCTTCAGCATCGGTCGCCTATATAAATCAGGACAGCGTCAAAACTTTTGCTGTTAATGATGTTGATTCACCATTTTCAAAGATTTTGGCTGAATTCCCTGACATCATGAGACCTCCTGGTTTACCAAAGATTGTGAAGCACTCCACAGTGCACCACATCCTCACGACTGAAGGTCCACCCGTCACTAGCCGTCCTCGAAGGCTCGCACCACACAAACTGCAGGTCGCCAAGAAAGAGTTTGATGCTATGGTTAAGGACGGTACCGCTAGACCTTCTAAGAGTCCTTGGGCATCTCCGCTGCACCTAGCCGCCAAGAAACTTTCTTCATGGCGTCCATGCGGCGATTATCGTGCCCTCAATGCCAGAACAGTGCCAGATCGTTACCCAGTACGACATATTGGGGACGTGGGTCACAACATTGCTGGATCAAATATTTTTAGTACCGTTGACCTTGTTAAGGCTTATAATCAGATACCTGTTGCTGAAGAGGATATCCCCAAGACGGCTACCACGACGCCATTTGGGCTATTTGAATTCCCCTTCATGAATTTTGGCCTGCGCAACGCTGGGCAAACTTTTCAAAGGTTCATCGATGAGGTCACGCGTGGATTAGACTGGTGTTTCCCTTATGTAGATGATATCCTCGTCTATTCTAAGGACGAAACTCAGCACCAAGAGCACTTGCGCATATTATTTAAGCGCTTGCAAAACTTCGGTGTCGTGGTCAACTCCTCAAAATGTGTCCTCGGTGTCAAAGAAATTGTTTTCTTAGGGTACCTTATTTCGAAGAACGGCATGCGCCCTCCTCCTGAAAGAATTGAAGCACTAAAGAACTTCCCTCAGCCCAAGACGGTTGAAGGTGTTCGCAGGTTTTTGGGCATGCTTAATTTTTATCGTCGTTTTCTTCCCAATGCTGCCGCACTGCAAGCTCCTCTCATTAATGCTTTGACTTCTACTCAAGGTAAAAAGAAAACGCCTTTCCCATGGTCACCTGAGCTTGAGGATGCTTTTCAAAATTGTAAAGAGCATCTTGCCAGCGCTACGACCTTAGTCCACCCAGTAGCAGGAGCCACTCTTGGACTTTTCGTAGACGCATCTTCCACACACGTTGGAGCGTGTCTATAGCAATACGTAGACTGTCAATGGCAACCTCTCGCATTTTTCAGCAAAAAGTTGAATGAGAAGCAATCAGGTTGGCCGGCATATTATAGGGAGTTATTGACTGTGTACGAAAGCGTTCAGCATTTTCGGCACATTCTCGAAGTGGAACATGTGACTATCTACACAGACCACAAACCCCTAATCTACGCCTTCAAGCAAAGACGAGAGAAGCTTCCGCCAGTGCAGCTCAATCAGCTCTCGTTTATCAGCCAATTCACGACTGATATCCGTCACATAAGCGGGACAGATAACGTTGTCGCGGACACAATGTCCCGAATTGAAGCCATTCAACTTGAGGATGACTATACAGCACTGTCTAAAGATCAGGAGAACGATGAAGAACTCCTCAAGGCTCAAACAGGCTCGTCACTCAAGTTGGAAAAGGTGCACATACCGGGTACTGGTATAACTATTTTTTGTGACGTTTCCACGCACAAACCTCGACCGTACCTCACACCTGCTTTCCGACGAGCATATTTTGAAAAACTGCATAATTTAAGCTACCCTGGTGTGCAAGCTTCCGCACGCTTGGTGGCAGATCGTTTTGTATGGCCCAACATCCAAAAAGACTGCAGAACATGGGCCCGTAACTGCCTAGCATGCCAGCGAAGCAAGATTGTCAGACATACCCAAACACCGCTCGGAACCTTCGCAACCCCAACCAAAAGGTTTAGCCACGTCCATTTAGACATAATTGGACCGTTACCTCACAGCAAGGGTTTTCAATACTGCCTAACATGTGTTGACAGATTTACGCGGTGGCCGGAGGCATGGCCAATGACAACAATTAGTGCTGAAGAAGTGGCGGAAACCTTCCACCGAGAGTGGATATCTCGGTTCGGCGTTCCCTCCTTAGTCACCACGGACCAAGGACACCAATTTGAATCAGCACTTTTTCAGGCGCTTCTCCAACTTTGCTCTATCAAACGTGTTCGCACTACGAGCTATCATCCGTGCGCAAACGGGTTAGTTGAGAGAATGCATCACCAGTTAAAGGCCGCTTTAATGTGCCACCAGGAATCCTGGTACAAAGCGTTGCCAGTCGTGCTCCTGGGAATGCGAGCTGTCCTCAAGGAGGATTTACAGTGCTCACCTGCTGAATTGGTTTACGGTGAACCATTACGTTTACCGTCCGAATTCATCTCCCAAACTGCTGCATCAGACAGTATGGAGGACGCTACTAGCCTGGCCACACAGTTAAAACACGTGATGTCACGGTTAAGGCCAACACCAGCCACACGTCACGGCCAACGTGCTACTTTTGTACATAAGGACCTGGATACTGCGTCGCACATATTTCTCCGGGATGACACAATCAGGCCATCCCTGAAACCGCCATATCTCGGTCCCTACAAAGTCATTAAACGCACCGATAAGACTGTCACCATTGATACTGGCACCCGCAACGTGGAGGTTAGTTTGGATCGCGTCAAGCCCGCGTACATTGATGCTCCACAGGACCGCGATGGTTCTTCTGTGCCAACTGCAGGTGATCCCACCACAACACCATTGCCTACGCCTACTCCAACACCTGCTGCGAAAAGCCTACCCGTGCCGCATAATTACACAACGCGCTCAGGACGCAGGGTCCATTTTAAAACGCCTTTCGATCTGTGATTTTGATTCTTCTTCCATGTTTTTAGGCTATTTTTCTCCGTAGGGGGGTGGTGTAGTTATTATGTACACATAACTACTATTTAGTATAAGTTTCAATATTTCTGAACGATGATAATATTACTGGCAACACTAAGCGTAGCTTCGGGAGACGGTTTGTTCCCATAAAAAACTGCCCCTCTCTCGCGCTAAGTTTCAAGTGGCGTCGATTTATGCTTGGCGTCAGTTAACTAGTTTCAGCATTCTCTTTGTCTTTGTGTGATAATGTAACTCTGCCTTTGTGTTGTGAACTCTGTTTGGTGAACTTTGTTGTGTAGACAGTAGAATAACATCTAAGTGAACAAGTGTAAACTGTATAAATGTCTTACGTATAACAAGCATTTTATTTACCTACACAACACTCAATTCTAACATAAAAGTGCGACATGGGACGCTAACAATCCCATACATTAATTAAACCTGTCAACTCAACTGTGTTCCTTGGAATCACTATAGACAAAAAATTAAATTGGAAAGAGCATATTGGAAATGTATGTGCCAGATTAGACAAGTTTGTTTTCGCTCTAAGGCAACTGAGACAGATAGCTTCCAGAGAGACAGCTCTGTCAGCGTATCACGGATATGTTTCATCAGTGCTACGATATGGAATCGTTATATGGGGTAACTCGGTAGAAGTAGAGAGCGTACTTATAACACAGAAGAAATGTGTCAGAGCACTATATGGAGCTGGATACCGAGAACACTGCAAACCAATTTTCAAAGAACTTAAAATTTTGCCACTTCCTTGCCTCTATATTTATGAAATGTGTCTATTTGTGAAAAAATATCCGCAAATGTTTCCGTTACATGACAAAATATTAGGAAAGACAAATAGTAGAGATCCATATAAAATTTTAGTCCCCCAACAAAGGCTACATCTATATTCCTCAAATGCATACTGTATGGCTATTAAGATATACAATAAACTACCAGTTGATGTGAGAGCGCTACCTAGCACAAAATTTAAAATCAACATGTTCAATTTTTATTAGATAAATGTTTTTATTCGGTAAGGGAATATATGGATAGCAAATTTAATGTAAATGATATTATATTGACTGATGTAAAATAAATAATTGACTAATGAAATAATAATTAAATTGCACGCGTGACATAAGTTGTATTTGACATTATTACTTGTATTATTATTGTAAAACTTTATACTACTCTTGTAAAACTTAATATTTCTACACCTATTATGGTAGAATATGTATGACCACCTGTAATAACTTAAAGACCTCCATGTACCATATTCTTTGAAATAAATCATTCATTCATTCATTCATTCAAAAAAAACCATACCATTTTACATTGTCCGCATAATATTTCGAAAGTGCTCATTTTGCGTACTGCACATTTTGCGAATTGCCCATTCTGCGAAGTGCTCATTTTGCGAAGTGCCCATTCTGCGTCAAACCGATTAAAAGTTTTGCACTTCTAGCTAATCGCATATCGCATGAAAAATATTAATATACACTTTATTGATTGACTGTACCCATTTTTAACTAAATAGCTATACAGGGAGGATCTTTAAATAAGTTTGACCACGAGGAATCGTAATTCCTCATAGTCAAATCAGTTTGACTAAAAAGTTTGACCACGAGGAAGCACCCGCACTCCATGGTAGATAAGCGCCTCCCTAATGCAACTCCAGGGCAGGGTGTTGAAGGCGTTGGCGATGTCAAGAGACACCGCCACCACAACCTCACCCTGTGAGACTGCTTCCTCCGTCAGGCCTCTAATGCGCATGATCGCGTCTACGGTGGAGCGCCCCTGACGGAAAAGTTGTAAAACTGCTAATGAAAGGAAACTGCCGGATGTATCTTTTCACTCATAAGTTTAGGACGTTTTTATAGTTACTAGCTGTTTCATGCCCATGCTACCTTGTATTCTATGTTTGGAGCGAGGTCAGTTTCCGAAGATGTGGAAGACGGGGAAACTGGCAACATGAGGGGGCCGGATGACTCCTGCAGGAGACTCTACGCGGGAGTCGTGCGGTCCATGACCCTATATGGGTGCCCAATATGGGCGGACACCCTGACGGTCCACAATGCGCGTCTGCTGCGTGGGCCGCAGCGTGCAATGACCAGCAGAGCCATTAGGGGGTACCGCACGATATCTCTGGAGGCGACGAGTCTCCTTGCCGGATCCCTACCGTGGACCCTGGATGCGAGAGCCCTTTCGATGCTATATCGGTATCGAAAGGAGGCGCGGGAGCAGGGGAGGGGAACCCGAGCCCAAAGAAATTCGGGCCGTGAGGTCTCATCTCCACAGGGACATGGTAGCGGAATGGGAGCTACGACTTGGGTGACCACGCACAGGGCACGCCGTAATAGCGGCGGTAAGACCCATCATGGAGGAGTGGCTAGAGAGGCCACACGGCAGCCTCTCGTACCCGCTGACGCAGGTGATTACCGGACTCGGGTGTTTCGGGAGTTACCTGTGTCGGATTCGGAAGGAGCCAACGTCCGAGTGCCATCACTGTGATGCGAGCGAGGACACAGAGCTGCACACACTGACCGAGTGCCTGGCGTGGGACACGCCGAGGCGGGTCCTAGTGGCAGCTCTGGGGGTGGGAGTCCTCACACTCGCCACGTTGCTCACAGCGATGGTAAGATGCGCGACCGCTTGGGGTGCGGTTGCCTCCTTCTGCGAGCAAGTAATGCTCGAGAAGGAGGTGGCCGGTCGGGTCCGGACTAGACTCCGGGCCCGGGAAGCCCGCGCAGAGCGAAGGCGAACCGGACGTCGGAGGTCACAGAACGACCTCCGTCCTCCATGAGCGCTGGCCTGGGGGTGACCGGTGGAGCCGCCTGTCACCCTAGCAGAAGCAGGCCGCGGCGGCGGCGCAAAAGATGCGCCTCCTCGTAACCGGGGCTAGATGACCCCACAACCCGAAGGGGGCCATTTCGAAAGAGATGGTACTGGGTCTGACGGGGTGCGAGAGATATGCTTTTGGCAAGCTCACCTCCGGCAACCAAGGACCCAAGACGGCGTGCGTTTTAGTCGGTTCGAGTCCGACATAACCGCCTCCCCGGCTCCGTGGGGGTAGTATCCGTGGGGATTTTTCGCACGATAAAAAAAAATGCTAGGTACCTTGTATTCTATATAATATTATTTCGTGTGAAGTATAAATATGTATTGATAAAATAGTCCAAAACATCAAATAATATTATTCATAACCTACGAAATAAATTTCGTTCGATGATACCAAGTTTTGAATATTTATTTACCCATAATTATGGGTACTAAAATACATTTTGTATTTATTTATTATAACTCTTTATTGTACGGTACACAGATGATACACAATTATTACAATCTTTTGAAACATATTAAATAAGAAATTTCTAGTAGCATACAATTCACGGCCTTATCGCACAGAGCAATCTCTTCCAGGCAACTATGGGATGGAGTGAAGGTGTAATTTTTATTTTATATTTGTGGTCCATTATAGTCCATACAAAGTCCAATATTATATTCTATCGTAAATAAATATAAG
Organism: Eilema sororculum; assembly: GCA_914829495.1. Lineage (NCBI taxonomy): Eukaryota > Metazoa > Arthropoda > Insecta > Lepidoptera > Erebidae > Eilema > Eilema sororculum. The sequence goes on from OU618559.1 coordinate 11,874,404, forward strand.
GCTATAGATACATGACTTACTGTATAATATATGTATACTACATGGTTAAATTCTTAGTTAAACACTACATACCTAACGTCAGCCACATGATATACTTACATAAATTACTTATATATAATATACTTACATAAATTTATAAACAGTGAAGCATGATTGAGGGGGATATAGGTGGGTGATTTTCAACAAGTGATTTTTTTGTATCATTGCGGTGAGATTTTTCCATAACAATGTCTTGTTAATATATTTTGTAACGAAAATAAACTTTAATCTTATTTGTAACATATGCGTGAGTGGACATCATGTAACATCAAAACTTACTGAAATATTTAAGATTGAATTTTTGGGAGTCCACAGAAATGAAAAGTGTCCACTGAAATGCTAAATCGTCCACCGAAATGACTAGACTGTGCACCGGAATGAAATTAGCCCACTGAAATGGTACAGTCAAGGACATCATTTATTTTTTAGGAGGATTCCGTAGATTGTCTGAAACGAATCTAAATAAATTCCATAGAGATATCATTAGACTGCATTTGTGATACTTATTAAATAAAAGACCAAACTATTATATTAGAGAAAAAAAGTAATTTTTTTTGCGGAACGAGTGTTGTGTTTTTACCCGACTGCGCGACGCAAAGGAGGGTAATGTGTTTATCAGTCTATGTATGTATGTTTGTTTCTATGTGGCGTTCTAGAGACCAAATGCATAGGCCGATTTTGATATTTCTTACGTCAATTGATTCGTCTTAACCTTGCAAGTGTCACTAAAAACATGACAGTAATCAAAATTCACCACGGCGACAACCAATTATTTTAAAATCATCTTTATGTTCCTTTTATAATTTTTCATTTAAAATAATAATTTAGGATATAAGTATAACGATTTAAAGTTGTTTAACAAAACAATTGCTAATTTTCTTAGTTATTAATTTTTAGTTATTATTAAGTTATAAGTTTTTTATTTCAAGTATAAACGATATGAATATGAATTAAAAGGAGATTACAAAAAGATATACATGTCATATCATAACTAAAAAAACAAATGATTAAAAAATAAAATACCCGACTGCCACTGAAAAGACCGAAATAAGGTTGATAGCAGGCGGTACCCATTTGCCAACCATAAACCGAAAGAAAATTAATGGGTAACGGCTGCTATCAAACTTATTTCGGTCTTTTCAGTGGCGATCGGGGTTTTTTATTTACTGGTAATAATAATAGTGTTTTGTAAGTAAAACTTCAAAATGTACTAAATCAACTCTTATATTTTTACGACACAATGATTTAATAAGAATATTTAATATTTTTAAAAAATATAATAAAATGTAAGTATGTTCAATAGAGCTAAACACTTAATCTTAAACATAACAAAAAAAAATCAGATCACGTTATCGTAAATTATTGCAAACATATAATCCGATTATGTACTTATGCGAAAATAATGAAAATAGCGCAATCACTAGTCACTATTGCAACAGAATGAATGAAATCAATGGATCAATCCTACTTCTTTTTTTCTAGCATATTTCTCCCTGTCTTTTTTAAGAAACTCTTCGCGTGTGACGTCATTGCTCTTAATTATCTCTTTTCTTCTTCTTCTTTCATATAACCTTATTTTTTCTAACCTTTCCTTTCTGGTCTGTAGCTTAGGTCGTGGCATCCTAAAATCAAAATCATAATTTTTAAACATTGAACATTACATTATCGTTGAGAATACACATTGTCTAGAAGTAAGTACATGTATATATTATCCATTTTCTAACAAGATATTTTAAACTGTTTTTCTTATTGTATTGTGATAAATAAATGAAAAAAAAAACAAATATTAACACATCAAATTAATCCCAAATATCGAACCTACAATATCTAGAATTATCTCACCAATTTTTACTACGGCTCAGCTGACTACTGACCGAGTTTCAGCCCAGCTGATTTCAGGTCAGCTGTTAGTTGGGTCACAGACCCGTGAGGTAGGTACTGCCCTAATACTTGTGCCAGCTGGCCTATACCCCTAGACCGGCCAGGTTCACTACTGAACCCTTGTACCGTCGTCGCTAGGGTGCTCTGACTACTTGGACCGGAGGCTTACCATAGCCAAGGAAGAAAAGACAGAGCGAAGAGGAACTGCGTTTATTTCAGAAAATGGGGCTACATAATAATGCCAAATTTATCATTTACACAACATTATTTCTATAGGTCTACCAGAATCTCATGGCACGATTTTAAAAAAAGAATTACGATTTTCATATTTCAATGTTGATGTCATCACGTCAAATTCGGCGACCTCACAGAGATAAAATTCCTATACGACCGTAGACAGAGAAGGACATAGACGAATTGATAGCTTCCATCGCATTCACACAAGAAAAAGACGAACTTACGCCAATGTCGTGTGAAGAAATGAGACAGAGTGACTAGATTTTCTGTCTCCTCTGCCGTGTCGGTTTTTACTACGGGCAGCAAACTAGTTCGCGAAACAAAATCATAAAGAAAAATAATAAAAATATGTACGAAAGTAAACAAACTTGACAGATTTTCAGTTTACTTTTATTCGTGTATTTATAATGCAATAATTGTTCTTAGACGTGCTACAATATTCGCAATTTGTTATTCAACATATATAGTAAACACAACTGAAGGAAACATGGGACGGTGCAGTGTTTTCCATTGTAAAAGCGATAGTGAAAGGAAATTACCAGGCGTATCTTTTCACTCGTAAGTAAATACGTTTTTAAAGTTAAAGGCCCTTTCGTACACATGCCACAGTGTATTATTTCATGTGAAGTACATAATGTATATAATTCTACTGATAAAATAGTCTAAAACAGCAAATAATAATTATCATAACCTACGAAATAAATTTTATTCGATGTTGCCAGGTTTTTAATGTTTATTTGTCCAATATTATGGGTACTAATATACATGTTGTAGGTACTTCTTATAAATATGATGAAATATTCTTATGTATGTAGTAATTAAATATCATAATTGTATTACAGTTTCCCGGAAAATACAAACTTACAACAAAAATGGATTGAAGTTACAGGACGTACTAATTGGTTGCCAACAAAGTCATCAAAAATATGTAGCAAACAAAATAAGTAAAAAATCGAGTAATTATGGAATATGAGTACCGTCGTGGCAGCAACGCGACACAAGTGGCATGCAACATCAACGACGTTTACGGAACTAACACTACAAACCGGCGCTGGAAGCTCTCCGTCATCCGCCCTACTCACCTTGCGCCTACAGACTACCTACAACTTTTTCCAGAATTCGACTTTTTGACGTGAAAAAAATTCAATACACGAGAGACAGTACAAAATGCCTTTGAAGAATTTGTTGCTTCCCGTCCACCTGATTTCTTTAAATAGAGCATCAATAAACTGCCACTGCGTTGGCAAAGATGAATTGATTGCATGGGTGATTACTTCGTTTAATACAAATAAACAATACATGAAAAAATGCTTTAAATTTTCTCATACAAAACGGTAATTTCATTGGTAAAGACCTTAATGTATTACTAATTACTATTGTTATTACACATTTTTAAAATACCTAAAGGTATCTTGTTTTGAACTGTTAAACGTTTTAAATATTAATGTTTTTTAGTATTACCTATATTGAGAATTTTATCCAGAAATAGAGATCACGATCTCCCGAACTTAAAAACAGAGCCAAATTTTATCACGAATTAGGCGTCAAATAGGAGTTCACAAATATATAAATATTTACTCTTTCTGGCAATGGTACACGCAAATTTATTTTTCACTAAACATTTTTTTTCTCTCATAACTCATAAGGCGATTGGCACACTGTAACTCATTTTCGGATGGGGAGGAATGGGGAGGCGCGCTCTTCAGCGCGCCGCCGCCGTGGCCTGCTTCTGCTGCGGCGCGTGCAGCAGGGGTACGAACCTGGCCTGCAGGGTGTCCGCCCACACGTGGGCACCCGTATAGGGCTATGGACCGCACGACACCCGCGTAGAGTCTCCTGCAGGAGTCCTCCGGGCCCCTCAGGTTGGGTAGCAGCCGCGCCAGCGCGTTAGCTGTCACTAACAGTTTGGAGCGCAGACTTCGGAAGTGCTCTCCGAAGTCCCACCGACCGTCGAGTACGAGCCCCAGGTATTTCAACCGGGGCTTGATGTCGATGGGAGTACCTTCTACTGTCAGGCTGGATCCCGGGGGTAGCCCGCGCCGAGGACCATGAAAGAACAAGGCCTTGGATTTGTGCAGAGCCACCTCGAGACCCAGCCGCCGGATCCGATCCACGACTTTAGCAACAGCGGTCGTGGCCCTCTGGGTCGCCTCGCGGTATGTAGCACCACTCTCCGTCACTAGCGTGTCATCCGCGAAGTACGTGACGGTGGCACCGAACGCGAGCTCACCGCGAAGCACCCAGTCGTATCCGATGTTCCACAGGAGCGGCCCCAGGACCGATTCCTGTGGGACACCGCACGACATCTCACGCCTACCGACGCCGGTCGCACTTGGGTAGATGACGGCTCTCTCCGTCAGGTACGCCCCGACTATGCGGCGGAGGTAGAGAGGCACATCGTGGTACACGAGCGCCTCCCTGATGCAACTCCAGGGCAAGGTGTTGAATGCGTTGGAGATATCCAAGGACACCGCCAACATCACCTCGCCCCGGGCAACCGCATCCTCCGCCAGAGTCTTCACGCGCATGATGGCATCCGCAGTGGAACGCCACCGGCGGAAGCCGTATTGCGTATCCGCTAGGTCCGGCCCCACTCTAGAGAGGTGCTCGACGAGGCGCTTGGCAATCACTCTTTCGAAGAGCTTGCCCACCTCGTCGAGCAATACTATGGGCCGGTACCCGGACGGCTCATCCGCCGGGCGTCCTTCTTTGCGGATGATTGTCGTCAATAACCACGCCGGGCGCATCAGGCGACCGAGGTGGCCGAGTCATCTGCGGCGGAAAGTGTTCCGCCCGCGCCGGGAACAGGGATTCCACCACTCCTCCAAACAGAGCCGGCTCGAGAACCTGGGTCAGCGGAGGGGCCCGGGGGCGCAGCTTTCGTCTTACCAAGCAGTAAGGCCACCCCCATGGGTCCCGCTCCAGTATCTCCAGCAGCTCCCTATAGGAAGCTGCCTTGGACCGCTTGATCTCTGCTCGGAGGGCATTCCTGGCTTCCCTGTATCCCTCTTGTAAGAGGGACACACCTACCTGCCAAAAAATTTCTAATATCTCTCGGACTATACAAAAAACGCCGCTCCACGCGTGAGAGTAGAAAATCTGCGCGCGGATGCCGATCTGCTCTTCCGCGTCCACGCGCGACGCGGCGTCGGGCGTTGCAGTGTGCCAATCGCTTAAGACATACCTACAAATCCATCACTGATAGCAGATACAAAGAGAAAAGAAAAAATATATTGCCTGTCTGCGAGCGAATTTTTTCAAAAACTAGGGTAATTTATCTTTCAAAGTCGTCATACTTGTGTTACATGGCGCCATAGATAATATTACTATTTATAGCATAAACTTAACGATTTTAAGCATTAAAAAACATTCTCTGTCTCATGCGTGGCCACGCTGAGCCTGTGTCTATTAAACGTAGTGTATTCAAAGTCTTTGTATACGACTATTAATTTAAAAAGACATAAGACGCACATGCGCATGTGCGTCTTATGACATTACAAGTCTGACCTGCATACAAAGTTCACAAAGTTTGACATTGATATACACCGAAATGTCAAATATTTTATTGTTTCAAAGTTTCTGGTATTTGTAGCGGTTTGAACAATCATTTGGTTTGTACCATTTTGATACTTTCACATAGATTTTTATTCTTTACCATTTGTAATAAAACTTCTTTGTGATGATGATCATGAAATAATACCTAGTTGTAGTTATTCAATTTTTATCGATATTATTGTATATTTAGTTCAGCTATGACGCATTTTTGATTTAATTTAATTTTGTTTCTACAGTTGTTTTAGTTGGTTTTTAATAAATTGTTCATGTGTAAGCTCAACATAGACCGAGATAAATGTGAAATTCTCTTGCGATTCAAACATTTGCACTATGGACGAAATTATTATGACGAATAACTATCGAAAATATATTCTGAAGGACGGTACTGTGGACATTTTTTGGGCATACCACGGCTCTGGAGAATCATTTAGACACATTATGTCTTGTTGTTTTCGTCCTAGATTATATGCAAAGGACCAAGTCACAACCAAGACCATTGCACATCAGTAATTTTTCTTGAAATACGATATTGTGATTTCGAGGGTGTCATACTACAGCACTGCAATTCACTAAGCGAGCACAACGATGCGAGTCGCAACGTTGTGCTCGATAGAGATTGTCATTGGTCGGATTGTATCACGTCACTGGAGATCGACCAATGAAAATCTCTATCGAGCACAACGTTGCGACTCGCATCGTTGTGCTCGCTTAGTGAATTGCACAGCAGGTATGTGCCCGACCAAGTTCTCGAAAATGGCCTTGTAACATTTTATTGGGATAGATCTATCATCACAGACAGGATTGATTGTACTGTCACCAATAAGCCTCATATAATGGTAATAAAATGAGTGAAGCTCCTTGCAGTAGGTACTCCTTGACACAGCACGCAAACTCATAGCATTAAAGAAATAAATAAAATGATGATTTTGAAATGGCAACGTTTAACGTCATTGGTCAAATAAAAGTACAAGGTTTGTCAACTCCTGTAAGATTTTTATCTATCACCATAAAAAATCTTTAATGTATTGTGAGTATGTCAAGCCACTTCACTCCTAATCGCGAAATACTGTTTTCCATGTGTATCGTAAAATACGAACAATCGTAACAACAGGAATACTTTGCAGGCAGGATGGTAGGGCAGGCTCACTGGCTCTTTCCGGACGTGGATCATTTTCGCTAGCTCTTGGGACCCTGCCTCATTAATTCGATGGATTGGGAATGGGAATGGCGAGAGGGTTCTCCGTCTTGCTGGATTATTCCAGCAGGGTTGAACAAATAGGGCAAGAGTGTGGTGATATTTCCAATAGGTAAGTGATAAGGCCCCTGTTGAAAACGTGTCGTGTCGTCTGGTCAGCTTATATTATGACATTGCCAACTTCAACGGATGCCAACAGGAATAAAATCACTTTAATAGGTGTAACTCAAAAGTTAATTGACGGCACTAGGGATCTCATTATAAGAATTTTCACTTTAGCATGTTCAGTTGTTGTTGATAATTTTTCAGGAATAAAAATAAAAATCTCCAAATAATACTTAAATACGTCTACTGCTATGTATGAAACACAAATACAAAATTTGTTTTATTTGAATTGTTTAGACTGGTATCTATAGTCCCTGTATATTGTTTAAAAATAAATATATTTTCCCCACCGTTTTAAAGTATCAAGATAGTTTAATCCAATTTCCCCAGTATTGCACTTTACAATTTTCTAATTTACAATTATTTGCCATGAGATTCTGGTACACCTATACGAGCTTACAAACTATGATACACCAATCAGAAGAGGTTATTATACCTATAAAAAGTCCTTAGAGCTAGGTATTACATACAAAACAATGCTCTGTGTCACTCTGTGTTGACTGATGGTTGACTGTGTTCATAAACTTTGTAAAATGTAGCTTGGGTATTATCTAATATATAAAATTCTCGTGTCACAGTTTTCGTTGCCATACTCCTCCGAAACGGCTTTGTGCTTTGTGCTTATCCGGTATCTATGAGAATCGGCCAACATCTATTTTTCATACCCCTAAATGGTGCAGCGGGAACGGGATCTGACGCCGATCGCGGGGCGGGAAAAAATTGGTGGTACGAAGTTCGCCGGGACAGCTAGTGTCTTATAATATTAGGTCCTTCCTTACATATGAAATTGGCGTTTTGTATGGGAGGAACAAAAATTCGAATATTTTTAAATATAATAGGTACCTATATTTAATTAACCAAAGTATGAACCATTGTTTTCTATGCACTTTTGCCATCTCATAGGTATTTCATTGATCCCTTTACTAAAATAAACCAGTCGGACGGGAATCAATAAAATCTGTTAAGGCGATTTGAACTGCGCCATCAGAGTTGAACTTTTTCCCTTGTAAGAAGTTGCCCAAATTTCGAAAAAAATGGTAATCTGTTGGAGCAAGGCCCGGGGAGTACGGAGGATGTGTTAGACATTCCAATTGAAGCTCTTCTAATTTGGTAGCCATATGTTGTCCGGTGTGTGGTCTAGCGTTGTCGTGAAGCAGCAGTGGCGTGGAGCGATTGACCAGCCTAGGTTGTTTAGCCGCTAGCTTTTCCATCATTGTTTGCAATTCCTGACAATAGACATCAGCCGTAATAGTCTAGATTTGAGAAAACTGTAATGAACAATACCGGCACTAGTCCACCAAACGCTCACAAGTAACTTTTTTGGGGTTAATTTTCGCTTGGGGCAGGATTTGGCTGGCTGGCCAGGATCCAACCATTGCGCTGAGCGCTTCCGATTATCGTAAAGAATCCATTTTTCATCACAGGTAATGATTCGGTTTAAAATACCTTCATTATTGTGCCGGTTCAGTAAAGTAGTCGACGCGCGTTTGCCGGTTTGCTTCAGTCAATTCGTGAGGTACCCACTTTTCAAGCTTTTTAATCTTCCCAATTTGCTTCAAGTGAATTAAAGCAGTTTTATCACTAACACCGCAGCCTGCAGCTAACTCGGACGTGGTTAGCGATGGATCCGCTTCCACAATAGCCTTCAATACTTCATTATCAACTTGGGTCTCAAGCCGTCCACGGGCCTTGTTCTGCAGGTCGAAATTTCCAGAACGAAAACGTTGGAACCAAAGACGAACTGTGTTTTCTTTTGCAACATGACCGCCATAAACATCATTCACCCTTCGAGTCGTTTCCGCAGCACTAGTGCCACGGCGGAACTCGTATTCGTAAATAATGCGATATTTTAAGTTTTCCATTTTGTAAAATGAGTGACGCAAACAGAGAAAAACAGAAGAAAAAAACAAATGAATGACGGTCATCGAAGCACATGAGTAAATAGCTGTACAAATTTGAATTTGGAATTCCTTACCAAAGAGGAGAAAATCGTGATTAAAGTGGCCAGTACGAAAAACACCAATTTCATATTATGTAAAAGGGGTATTACATCTTCCTGAATTTAGAATCCTAAATTCAGGAAGCTATTTAGGAAAAGAAATTCAGTCACCGAAGCTCGCGATTACACGTTCACTAATTTAGGATCCTAAATCATTTTTGAAGGACGGACGTGTCGACTGTCGAGTGAATTTCGACAAAATGCTATAAAAAACAAAACAAAAAATTCTTATTGCCATAGCCCTTGCGGTTAGCTTAACCACGAACGATTTTTTTTCTTTCTTAATCAATTTGAATAATTAGCAAACTATATGCTGTAAAATTTCATTCAAACATTTGGGCGGAGTAATCAAAAATCAATGAATAAATTGAATGACAGATCATTCATTGGTTCCGATAGCATAGCTCGTAAGAGCGTCGGTAGATTGCTCCACCATCGCCTTAAAGACGGATACAGATTGGTTTGGGCGTGAGTCTGGTAGCTAGGTGGTAAAAGCATTCTCCCTGTAAAAGGATCGCGGGTTCAAATCCCGCCTGGACCGATCATATAATTTTTCCTTGATCGATTTGAATAATTAGCATACTAGATGATGTAAAATTTCATTTATTTCGTCGGTACATACGCAATATTATATTGGGAGGGAAAGACAAACGTGCGCTTTTGACGGCAGGCGAGCGGCGACTGAGCGTCCTGAATTTAGGAAACGTAATTACTCTCATCGGATTTAGCCATTTAGGACGTCGGAAACCATTATTTTCCTAAATAGCTTCCTAAATGCAATTACACTGTTCTAAATTCAGAATTTCCTAAATTACTAAATTAATTAATCCTTTTACACATGTGTAAAGAACATAGACGAATTGATAGCTTCCATCGCATTCACACAAGAAAAAGACAAACTTACGCCAATGTCGTGTGAAGAAATGAGACATAGTGACTAGATTTTCTGTCTCCTCTGCCGTGTCGGTTTTTACTACGGCCAGCAAATTAGTTCGCGAAACAAACCATAAAGAAAAATATGTACGAAAGTAAACAAACTTGACAGATTTTCGGTTTACTTTTATTCCTGTATTTATAAATGCAATAATTGTTCTTAGACGTGCTAAAATATTCGAAATTTGGTTTTGTAACAGTTATTCATCATATATAGTAAACACAACTGAAGGAAACATGGGACGATGCAGTGTTTTCAATTGTAAAAGCGATAGTGAAAGCAAATTACCAGGCGTATCTTTTCACTCGTAAGTAAATACATTTTTAAAGTTAAAGGCCCTTTCATACACATGCCACAGTGTATTATTTCATGTGAAGTACATAATGCATATAATTCTATTGATAAAATAGTCTAAAACAGCAAATAATAATTATCATAACCTACGACATAAATGTTATTCGATGTTGCCAGGTTTTGAATGTTTATTTGTCCAATATTATGGTTACTAATATACATGTTGTAGGTACTTGTTATAAGTAGGTATGATGAAATATTCTTATGTATGTAGTAATATCATAATTGTATTACAGTTTCCCGGAAAATACAAATTTAAAACAAAAATGGATTGAAGTTACAGGACGTACAAATTGGTTGCCAAAAAAGTCATCAAAAATATGTAGCAAACAAAATAAGTAAAAAATCCAGTACTTATAGAATATGAGTACCGTTGTAGCAGCAACGCGACACATGTATTCATATAAAACGGCAATTTCATTGGTAATATATTAATAAAAATTACTATTGTTTTTACACATTTTTAAAATACCTTAATTTATCTTGTTTTGAACTATTAAACGTTTTAAATATATATGTTTTTTACTATTACCTGTATATTACAACTCACTGTAAATAATTTTATCAAGAAATAGAGATCACGATCTCCCGAACTTAATAACAGCCAAATTTTATCACGAATCAGGCGTCATTTGTATAGAAAAACGCGGGGCCCCACACACTGACAACGCAATTACGCGCGTTGCTGCAGAATACGGGCGTGATGGCGCGTAAAACGCGAGGTATGGCACACTGAAATCTGCCATCACGCGCGTGGTTTTCGAGGGATTTTTAGTAGATTTTTTGTTTTGGCTCGATATCGAAAAACGCAGAGACTGTAAGCGACTTTCAACCTAAATGGCATTTTCTTAGTTACGTCTCTTTTCGCGTTGCTAGATGACGCTGATCACGAATATAATAAAAAAAAGGTAACTATGTCATGTCAATAAGGTCAAAAATTACTTGCACTTCTTATCATTTTCTTTTCATCTCTAGCGTCCTTAACATAGTCTGGGCTATCGAGCTAATGGTCGGATGGCTTTATTATTCAATATTTTACTTTACTTTTCTCAAAATTTTAGATTACTTCACACACCTACCTACAAAAATATTTCTAATATCTCTCGGACTTTAAAATCTGCGCGCGGATGCCGATCTGCTCTCCCGCGTCCACGCGCGACTAGGCGTCGGGCGTTGCAGTGTGCCAATCGCCTAAGACATCCTACAAATTCATCACTGATTGCAGATAGAAAGCGAAAATAAAAAATATATATTGCCTGTTTGCGAGCGAATTTATCCTAAAACTAGGGTAATTTATCTTTCAAAGTCGTCACACTTGTGTTACATGGCGCCATAGATAATAATACTATTTATAGCATACACTTAACGATTTTAAGCACTTAAAAACATTCTCTGTCTCATGCGTGGACACGCTGAGGCTGAGCAATTGTGTCTATTAAACGTAGTGTATTCAAAGTCTTTGACTTCATCTCTAGTATAGGGATGTTCGATCTGGGTACTTTGTATCGATACTCTGGATCGCAATGGATCGTAATACACTGTATCGATCCAAATATCGATACAATAGATGTGATACGATTTTTTTGGATCGAACCAATATCGAATATCGAATTTCAAGAAATTAAACAAGTTGTATTTTTAACAATTTAAGTTTATTTAAGAACAAAAGAAGCAAAAGAGTTCACATAGGCCCATCCTTATAAGGAAGTGTACATTAAAATATTAATTTTGATAGCCTCTCTGGATCAATACGATTACGGCTCTCATTCAAAGTATGGTTGGCCAGTGAGAAAAGTCGTTCTGAAGGCACAGACGGACAAGTAACGTAAGGCTACATCGCTTAGTGTTCCCCAAACGACTTTTCTCGCTGATATTCAATTTTCTGTTCAGCAAGGGCTCCGACATATACTGTTTAAAATATATGTGGAGTCCTCCATCCTGTGGTCTGCTCGCTTCAACTTGCGCCACCATTTCATTATGTTTGTTTATCTTTATCTTGTATCGATCCACTAACGGATCGAAAGCTATTGTATCGATCCACACAAGTATCGGATCGGATCGAACATCCCTACTCTAGTATTAATAATCTATGGACGCTATGAACTGCTGTGATCAATGTTATTTTATACCTCTTTTTTATATGTAATAATATCATTAGCTGTAATTAAAAAAACTGCATCTGCGAGCTCAATAATCACTATCATAAATATTTTTTTTTGTGCTACGTGTGTGACTTGAAAACAGTTTAGCATAATAAAGGTACTTACAGTTTAAAGTACTCAGTAAAAGGGTCTCTAAATAAATTAACTGTTAATCCAAGCAATATTGAACTGATATGAACTCAACCATGGAGAAGCTGTCGATGTGTAGAATATGTCTCTCGAACGTCACGCCGTTGTGTTCGATTGTGAACACACATCTACACGACATCTACGAGGCTTTCACCAAAATGCCGGTAAGTGATCCGTCCATTAGACAGACAGTCACAAGCTTGACACTAGCATCTATAGCGTCCTCACAGTAACATAGCTATAAAACACCTCATACCAAAGCCAACCAACCAATGCTAATGTAACTAAAGTAAGTTTCAATGGCAGAGGATGGCACTTTCATTGATGTTGTGGTCTAAGATGTAACATGTTTACCTAGAAGGAACAGTATTCATACTCAAGTCTTGACGACTCCCGGGTTTTAGTTTTCTAGAATCCAGATTCAAGCACAAGACTCACTCACATGAGTGTGATGAATATAATTTTATGTGCTGAATTTTTAGTGATTCTGGCTGATGGATATGATTGATAATATTATGTTTGTTTTATGATTATGTTCAACAGTTTGTTACAGAAGACTGTAGACCAATACAGGTCTGTGACCTCTGTTGTGCAAGCCTCAAGGATAGCTACGAGCTGTGGAGGAGATGTCTCCAGAGTGAGGAGCTGTTCACTCAGTTGCTGAGAAGTAATGTGGTGAGCGCTCTGATATTGAATCATACCTGCAGCAAGTATCTTAACAAGGAGAGAGTCCGCCATTAATGTGGTTTTATTCTTACAGCAAGTGAACCTCCAAATAATGTTCAATAAACACTTGGATTTTGGAGATGTGGTCCAGATGACTCCAATTGAATGTGATAATGTTGAAGTGAAACAAGAAGATGCTGAAGGTAACATTGATACTTGTGTACATAGTAGTTGTGACTATAGAAGGAGGCTATTGAACAGCACATAACTGAAATAGAATAATTTATTTGCAGAATGCAGGTAAACAAGGTGTAGTAAATTTTATATTTAGTAGGGCCTATTTACACCCTGTAGACAACTGCATTGCTCACTCAATGGAAAGTGGTTACTATTGCCCATGGACATGTGCAACAGGGAGTAACACTTGTGCTGCCAACATAAATGAACAGAGAGTTTCTGTGCCATCAGTGCAGAATACAAAACCTCGGTCTTATGACTGAAAGCGCTAAAACTCTTCAGTGAGCTCTGGCTACTGCCAACATGGTGCTCAGAATGTATAGCGTGGAAGTTCTCCAACAAGCAACCCGCGGTTATTACCATTCTGTGTTATTTTAATTGCTCCACGCATCCATGATGATGGTTTAGTTGTTTATTAAATTTACAGATGAACGAGATTACAACAGCTCATCTCCAGATTCAGTAGATGTTACTGCAACATGCAGCTTCCTAAAAGAGGAACCAGAAACAGACAATGAAATGCTTGGTGAGTGTGTGTTGTTTGAATGAGTTTACATGACTATATGTTTGGGTTTTTGAGATGTAGGTATTACGTAGGTATGTGTGTATCAGGTGCAAAGTTCATCATATGTGTGGTGACAGAAAAAGAACACAAATATCACCGCCCCTTCTCATCGCATGGGTGTCGTATGAAGCGACTGACGGAAAATACGTAAAATCATATTTCGTGTTTTCGTACACTCGCAGAGACCAGTAAAACTCGAAAGGACCCGACTGGCCAGCGTGGAAGCAGTCGGCCTAAGCCTCCGTCGGTTCCACGTAATAGGGGGCGGGCGTTTTGCCGTCAAGTGGGCACTATATCATTGGCATGTATGTTTACTTTCGGATGAAGGATCCTATTCCTCAAACATACATCCACACTAATATTATAAATGCGAAAGTAACTCTGTCTGTCTGTATGTTAGGCTTTCACGCCTAAACCACTGCACCGATTTTGATGAAATTTGGTTTAGGGGTAGATTAGACCATGAGAAAGGACATAGGCTGTTTGGTCGCGATAACCGACATCCACGCGGGCGGAGTCGCGGGCAAAAGCTAGTGTAAAATAATGTAAGAAGATCCTAGTAATATTGTATAATATAGACCTTCACTGTCCGAGAGTCATCTGCGCCCCTCGTAGGGTCACCCCTCCGCATTCGGAGCATTCCCGTTTGTGTCTGTAACCTTTAATAACTTTACAGCAGTTTGTGAAGAAGATCCTTTACAAGGAGATGATCACTTCCAACCATCAGATTCAAGAGAAAGTCTCGCGGTTCTAAAGAAAGATCAGAGTAACGTCACAGCAGGTAAGTGTACTGGTATGTCAATTACATACATTCGTTGTGTATAGCAGATGGTGTAGGAGACATTTGTATAAGTATAGTGTGTAAAGGTAAAACATGTATTGTCCTCATTCCCAGATGATGCAGTGGTGGAGCAGGATGACACAGATCTGTATCATAACGCTCTAGCTTTACACACGGAGTGTGACATAGCGCCGGACATCGTGAAGGAGGAATCAGACGCTGACGATGGTAAGTGTTCTTCATAAACGTAAATGATTACTTGACTGTGTACTGTAGGTACCTATAGCGGGGCGCAATGAGACACGTGCGTACAGTGAGAGCGTTTATTCAAGACTGCCGGGCCGGCACAGCACAGATACATAATACGTACAATCTACCAACATTACATCCCTCCACACTTAATTAGCTTCCGAACGTACAAGATATAATTAACATATTAGCTTAATCTATTAAGGATCACAATAGGATAAACAAAAGACAACTTACTAAGTAGTTATAATAAGGATATATATACTATTCAATTTAACACTTATAATTAACTTTCCCTAATTTACATTTACGCATTGGGCGAGATTGGGGCGGTACAGGAGCGGCAGGTGGCGTGACAAACCTTTCGGAAACCTCTGTATCCTCCTCACTACCGACCGGTGAAGATAAAACATCGGTCCTCGGCGGCGGCGGCGTCACCGAACCCTCCCCCTGCCCCGACTGGACCCCGGGTGTCTCCTCGACCGACGCTGGAAAGACGGACGGCCCGGTACTACCCGTGGGGATTACAAGCGAACTTCTTGTCCTACGTTTTAGCTGATCGATATGCCTGTGTGCTATTTTACTATCGTTACCTCTAATTACAAAATCACTTGGACCTTTACTGTCTTGTATAGCACCAGGCAACCACTTCTCCCCCTTAAGATACTGGCGGTACCACACTTCGTCTCCAACCTTTAAGACCCTGTCAACCCCCCCTGCATTATCAACTTGACGCTGTTGAGCAAGGCGGATCTTACTCTCCCTATCCGGCTTCAACGCATCGAGCTTAGTCCGCATATGTCGCCCAGTCATTAGCTGAGACGGACTAGCGCCCGTCGTGCAGTGTTCCGTATTCCGGTAATATAGTAAAAACGTGTTAAGCGCCTTCTCAACGTCCGTTCTTTCTAAAGTAGCTTTTCTTATCACTCTTTTCAGGATTTTGACCGCGTTTTCAGCAGCCCCATTAGACGATGGATGAAATGGAGCTGCGAATATGTGTTCTACTCCGTCATTACGTAAAAACTCCGCAAATTCACTACTGGTAAAGGGGGGTCCATTGTCAGACACGACTTGTCTAGGAATACCCCACCTACTCCAAAGCTCCCTAAGTTTCGTTATTGTACAAGTCGCAGCTGTACTGGGCACTAGGAAAACTTCTACCCATTTTGTAGTTGCATCGATCACAACAAAATATGTTTTCCCAGCTATTGGCCCCATAAAATCCATATGTAGCCGAGTCCAGGGTTTACCCGGCCATGGCCAGGGCCTCGGCTGAGCCCGCGGCGGCGCATCTGACTGCGCGGCGCACACGTCACACGCACGACACTCGCGCTCCACGGCCTCGTCGATTCCGGCCCACCACACGTAGCTACGAGCTAATGCTTTTTTTTTTACGATACCCATATGCGGCTCATGTATCGTCCTTAAAACTCGGTCTTGACAACTGGCCGGTACCACAACCCGGTGGCCCCACATAACACAACCCAGCTCCTCGTATAACTCAGTTTTCCTATTGAAATAAGGCTGTAAATTCCTAATCTCGCATTTACTAGGCCAGCCGTCTCTTATATAACTCAATACTCGACTTAACCACGGATCTTTGGCCGTTTGCATTTTAATTTCGTTATAGTTTAATAATAGACTATCCTGAACAAAATGTAAATACGTTTGTTCAGGTATGGATTCTTCTGATGTGCTCTGAACGCTAACGGCCAACGGTAAGCGCGAAAGCCCATCTGCACAATTTTCATGAGTACTTATGTACTCAATTTCGTAATTATAAGCAGATAATATTACCGCCCATCGTACCATCCTACTAGCCGTCATCGTAGGTATATCAGTGTGTGGTCCTAAAATCGATACTAACGGTTTATGGTCAGTGCGTAAAATAAATTTGCGTCCGTATACGTATTGATGAAATTTACGCAAACTGAATATAATTGCAAGCGCTTCGCGGTGAATCTGCGAGTAGTTCCTCTCCGCGGCGGTGAGTGAGCGAGACACATAAGCGACGGGCCGCTCGCCCCGCGCTCCCGGCTGAGACAGCACCCCCCCAACCCCGCAAGGACTCGCGTCACACGTGATAAACAGCGGCTTCGATGGATTATAATGAGCTAATACCTCGGCTCCCATTAATGCCTGTTTTATTTCTGCAAAAGCGCGTGCACGTTGGCTGGTCCAGGCCCATTCTATATCCTTTCGCAATAATTCGTTCAACGGAACTAGTAGTGAGCTAAAATTACGTATGAATTTGGAATAAAAATTAACCATTCCTATAAATGACCTTAACTCGCTAACGTTCCTAGGAGCCCGTAATTTATTAATAGCTTCTAATTTCGACTTGTCCGCTTTGACGCCGTCCTTAGAAATTACGTAACCCAGGTAGGTAACCTCACTTGCTAAAAAAACACATTTCTGTTTCTTAAGTTTCAACCCGCTTGCCGATAACCTCTGGAACACTTGCTCTAAAGCTCGCAAGTGTTCGGATTTAGTCCTTCCGCCCACAATAACATCATCTAAAAAGACTTGAACATTAGGGATGTTTTGTAACAGTTGCGACATTATACGTTGGAAAATACCTACACTCGAAGCTAGACCAAAGACTAATCGATTATATCGAAATAAACCTCGATGTGTATTTATGACTGTATATATTTTCGAGTCGTCGAGTTCAACCTGATTGTACGCTTGTGAGAGGTCTATTTTACTAAACAATTTAGCACCACATAAACCCACCAGTACATCTTCTATTTTAGGAAGCGGATATCGATCGATCAGTAACACAGGATTTAGAGTCGCCTTGTAATCCGCACAAATGCGTAACGTACCGTCCGCCTTCGTTACCGGCACTAATGGTGAGGCCCAGTCCGAGCAGTCGACGGGCTCGATGACGCCGGCGCGCAGCATCGCGTCCAGCTCCGCGTCAATGCGTTCGCGCAGCGCGTAGGGCACCGGCCGCGCGCGATGGAACACGGGCACCGCCCCCTCCCGCACCCGCAGGGTCGCCTTGCCACCCGTGTATCGCCCCAGCCCGCCGCTGAACAGTTCTTTATATCTGTCAATAATTGTTTTTATTTCTACATTAGAATTAACATGATTCAAATCACAGGTGGTTTTGTTTACAAATCTTGGAATATCTATGTTTAACTCCGCCAACCACTGTCGGCCAATCAAAGAAGTAGTACCGTTTTCTATGATAAACAATTCTAAAGGTTTTTCTAGAACTAAATAGCGCACTGTCGGTCTAATGATACCTAAAGGTTTTATTTTCGTACCATTGTAAAATCTTAAAACGGTGTCGTCACTTTCCATAGGTATTTTTCTGAAATAACGTTCATAAGTTTTGTAACTAATGCACGATATAGCAGTACCTGTATCTACCTCCATATTTATAAGTATTTTGTCTATATACACCGGTAAACTTACAGCACGATAATTATTGAGTGCGATGAGATTCAAGTTTTCCTCCAGGTCTTCCACCCCTTCTTCCCCGGGTCCATTGCTTGTCGTGCCACCGAAGTTGATGCTATGCCTCTGCTCTCCGCGGCGATAGGTTTGCACCTCTCGTCGCCGCTGTGGTTGACTATTGCTCTCCGGGCATACCCTACGCAAGTGCCCTGTCTGTTGACACTTGCTGCATGTAAAATCCCGATAGCGACAACTCGTATACGAATGATTCGTAGCACCACATGCTACACAGTTCGCCGCCTTTTTGAGTGGATGTGCGGCCCGCGCTGCTGCCGCATGTTGTCTCCCCGCGCTGCCAGCCCCGCGCCCGCGCAGCCTAACGCCGCCGCGCCCTGCGCCTGACGATGACGGTGTTAGTGCATGTACCGCGCTTTCTTGGTTTGTCTCCGAATCGTTTGCCACAGATCTATCTACCACCGCTGAATCTCGCTCCGCCGCTTCCAGAGAACTTGCCAACTTTACGGCCTGCGCGAAAGTTATCGCATCATCCTCCGCGAACAGCCGTTGTCTGATGACATCGCTCTTCAGGCCGCAAATAAATTGATCACGCAGGTTCTCATTAAGATTCGCGGCAAATTGACAATGGCGCGATAATTTTTTTAGCTCCGCAACAAACACAGCCACGTCCTCTGCCGCTCCTTGGCGTCTTTGTCGAAAGCGGTACCTTTCAGCCAACGTTGATGGTGTAGGTTGAAGGTGTTGACGCATCAGGCTATCCACCTGACCTAACGTGAGTTCAGCAGGCTTTTTAGGGCTCGCTAAATTCAAAAGCAACTCGTACGCTTCTCCTCCCATCGACGCAATCATAGTAGGTAGTTTCAAATCGTCCGTCACTTTATTCACTTTAAAATACATCTCCAGGCGATCATAATACGACGACCACAAGCCAGACTTAACATCGAATTCACTGAGACGACCTATCGACATGATACACAACACAATTTGCACACGATTTTAAATAGTTCGTTTTCGTCGCCAGTGTACTGTAGGTACCTATAGCGGGGCGCAATGAGACACGTGCGTACAGTGAGAGCGTTTATTCAAGACTGCCGGGCCGGCACAGCACAGATACATAATACGTACAATCTACCAACATTACAGACTGATTGGCTCACCACCGGAGCCGGTAGGGACTGTGCTCGGCTCTGGGCAACAGATCTAAACAAGATTTCTCAAGAGAATACAGACCCAAATATTAATCTTTCACCATAATATTATTTCAGAATTGTTTGTGAACATATTCTACTTTATGTTTGCAGCTTTATTTGTTTTCATTATGGTTGTGTTTTTAAAACTGATGAAAGTACTCCTTTAGAAAGGTCATAGCTTTTCAGTCATTAGTGAGCCCCCATAAGCTCTCTTCACAGAAGTCTCTTTATTTATTTGTCATTTAGCATATATTATATATGCTAAAGTAAGGCTATGAAAAAAAAAAACAACCTTTAAAAAAAAAAAATATTTTCTGTCACTATTATCTCGAAAGTACGCAGAGATAAGCGATAAGCTTTATCGAGCCAAATACATTGATTATTTTTTTAACATAATGTGATTGCCATTTCGACATCGCTAAGTAAATGTAATAACTTCCATACAAAAAAGATGTAATATTTTTTTACAGAAAGGTATTTGAATTAGGACAATAATATTTTTTTGTCAATATCAAATATAAAAAAAATACACTGACGGACTCATAAACTGCATCAAAGTTCAGGTTTACTCTAAAAGGATTTTTTATAATAAGTATGCAAACTTTTTAGATTTAATTATATAAATATGGAAAGACTGGCTCTTAATCTTAAAAAAAAAATTAAATTTAAAAATAGAACTGCAGTAAAACAAATGAATATAGCCGGGAAAAGAAAATTTACTTGTATAGTCTGATTTTTAATTCGAGTCAGTAAAATGACAAGTGCAACTGTCACTGATACAAAAAAGGGTGACCCGCTACAATAGTGATGTTCGACAATCAATAGACTAAGATATTTTAGTCATACTTTAGTTCTTCTTTAGTTTTTTAGGTATGAAAGCGTTTTTTTATTGTAAATATGTAATAGGTACATATGTATTAAATATTACTGGAGAAATATGGATCTTACCATCTTATTATAAAAACTGGGAATAAACGTTTCAAAAGCTAGTATGTAATTATTACTAATAACATTCCACAACACAAGATTCTACACAACGCTATCTAGGTATAGACCCATGGTAAGCATAGCTTAACTAGCTTGTGTTATGGAATCTAGAATGCGTATAAACATACATAGTTTTTTTTTCCTAAATACATACATATATTATACATAGAAACACTCAGACCCAACCAAATAGCCATATTCATACATATAAATATTGAAACTGAGCGGGGATCGAACCCGCGCCTCCTGCGTAGCAGTCGCATTCACTGTGTGATTCTCCGTAGCACGACCACGGATGATTATCTTAATTTTCATGTAGTACAAATTCATGAAAAAAAGTGTACTTTATTGTACTATAGAATAAAATATATGTACTCTGATATTTTCGCTGATATAACGTATGTGCCCTGTAGTACCTTTCTGGCACGACCACTACACATTTTAGGTATTTTTAACAACTTGAAGGTGAAAAATACTGTAAATGAAATTGTACTTAATTGTACTCAATTGTATAGACAATTTTTGAGCGGTGGTTTACCTGTTTAAAGCGTTTTATTTTTTAAGTCACAATGTTACGCCATTACTATTAATTCTAAGCAGTCAAAAGTAAATAAAATTACGTTTATTATTTATATTACGTTTTATTTTAAAATAATATTCATTGGACGTAGAAATAGTACATAAGAAATTAGGTAGTCCTTTTCAACACACTTGCTCATAAATTGGCTCTAATTCCACCGCAATTAGGCACACAATGGCACCTATAAAACTGTGACTTTTTGTTTTACTATAATTTACGAGTGAGTTATAGATCTGCGGTAGCCTAGTGGTATGGGTAATGGACTGCTGAGACGAGGTCTCGGGTTCGATCCCAGGTTTACCATGGCACACACCAATGACTTGTCGATGCTTTTCGAAGTTATGTGTGTATTTATCGCAGGTTTATAAGTGCCCGGTTAATGGCAATAGGCTCGCCACCTATTACATTGGGATCGAAACATAAACTGGCGAAATGTGGGTGCTAGCACCTCTGCCTACCCCTTCGGGGAATACAGGCGTGAGTTTATGTTATGTTATATGTTACGAGTTATAGGTAGCTTTTGAGTTACTTTCTTCTTAAAAAAGTTTCGATACAAAAAAGATCATGTTCAATAGTACAAATAAACTAATATACTTACCTAAGTACTGCTTACTCATTTTATACAACTTGGTATTTAAATAGATAATTTCAACTTATACGTGTTTAATAAACAAAACTATGCCTTTAAATACAGTTCATTGTAATTTTACTATAATAACTGCACATTTACTAATGGTTTCTCTAAATAAACTTTTTATCTAAATAGGTTGGGACTATAAGTAGGAGTACCAACCTATTTAGATAAAAAGTTTATTTACAAGTTATGTGCAGTTTCATACACTATTTTATTTAATCTCATGGAATACTTATCATCATTTGCATACTTTTCTTCTTTAGAAAAGACTTTACCTACTTTCCTACGTACTATTCTACGTCCAATGAATATTATTTTAAAATAAAACGTAATATAAATACTAAACGTAATTTTATTTACTTTTGACTACTTAGAATTAATAGTAATGGCGTAACATTGTGACTTAAAAAGTTAAACGCTTTAAACAGGTAAAACCACCCGCTCAAAATTGTCTGTAAAATTGAGTACAATTAAGTACAATTTCATTTATAGTATTTTTCACCTTCAAGTTGTTAAAAATACCTAAAATGTGTAGTGGTCGTGCCAGAAAGGTACTACAGGGCACATACGTTATATCAGCGAAAATATCAGAGTACATATATTTTATTCTATAGTACAATAAAGTACACTTTTTTTCATGAATTTGTACTACATGAAAATTAAGATAATCATCCGTGGTCGTGCTACGGAGAATCACACGCATTCACTACCGCCACGCCACGGAGGCTGTCGATGCGATGTAATGTTATGGACCAAGTGATAAATTAGGTATTATGATAAATATGAGAGAACACTGCGCGCCTCGACATCAATAGTTATAGATTAGAAGGCTAAGCGGAGCCTTCGTGGTTATTTTTTCATAACCACCAATCCATACATGAACCGTAGTTGCGTCGCCATGGTTTTTTTTTAATATAGGACACGTCAATTTGACTTCAACTCGCTTAATGATAAGCTAAAGGCAAAATCTCGGAAAGAGGGTCACCATCGTAAACATGTACCATGTTAACAGTGGTGGCACTCAGCTTGATGGCCTCATCAGATGCCTTTTCACCATCCGCTTAAAGGATCTGGGACTGTAAGAAGAAGGAGACACATGAGCTGGCAGAGAGTTCTAGATCTTAATGGTTCCTAGCATATAGCCTATGTACACCCTTCATATTATTATTGTTGTAATAACCTAACACTCCTTTTTTTCCTGTGGAAATCCCCTCGGATAATTTCCCCGGTTCCCCGCCGGAGCCGGAAAAGGAGGTTATGTCGGACTCGAACCGACTTAAACCGCACGCCGACTGAGGGTCGTGGTACTAGGCTGGAGGTGAGGTTGTCATCGACATATCTCTCGCACCCCGGTTGACCCAGGGCCATCACTTACGGTCTGGCCCTCCTCAGGAACCTAACCCTCCAGGCGTGATTATATGTATGTATGTATTATTAAAATGACTGAGCTGAAGAACAGAACAGCAGAAAATCTTAAGTACCTAATAATAAAACACCTAGCTTTTTTTAAAAAGAAAAGGAATAAAACTATTGAAGTGTATACCTGCTAGAACCAAGCTTTTTAGTGACTCATTCTTATGCCGCACCATTAAGATCTAGAACTCTCTGCCAGCTCACGTGTTTCCTTCTTCTTACTGTCCCAGATCCTTTAAGCGGAGCGTGTAAAGGCATCTGATGAGGCCATCAAGCTGAGTGCCACCACTGTTAACATGGTACATGTTTACGATGGTGACCCTCTTTCCGAGACTTTGCCTTTAGCTTACCATTAGGCGAGGTGAAGTCAAATTAACGTGACTTTATAAAAAAATAATAATCTTGACTATCTTTTAATTGTAATTGATTCAACCACATCACTATTTATTTGAGACAAAAAACCTGCAACACTTGAAATGTCATTTTACTGACTCGAATTAAAAATCAGAGTATAGTATCAGATTTGCGTGTTATTTATAGCAAAGTTTTAAATTGATTCTCATTGATTTTTTTTGTTTTGTCAATTGAATTATTGTTACCAGCATAATTGTTGGGTTAGTTTTTTAACACATCGAGAGTTTTTGAACCATAATATGGATACTTCGTCCGAACAAGCGGCACAAATTGTAGCATTGGTGCGGGAGCGCTTGGATCAACGAACGATTGGTAGAAATTGAAATTTATACCAGTCTACGGTTTCTAGAATATACAGAAGGTTTGTAGAGACAGGTTCTTACAGGAGCAGACGTGGTACAGGCAGAACTCGAGCAACCACAGGTCGTGATGACCGATTTATTGTTATAACTTCCCTGCGAAATCGTTTCCTCACGTCAGTTAACATCAAAACCGAGCTTAATGAAGTGCGTGGAGTAAACGTGTGTGCACGAACAATAAGAAGAAGGTTAAAGGAAGCGGATATCACCCCTTTTAGACCAGCAAATGGTCCAAAGTTGTCTACAGCTCACAGACAAGCTCGCTTAAGATTTGCGCGTCATCACCTGAATTGGACAGAAGAGCAGTGGGCCTCTGTATTGTTCACGGACGAGTGTAGGACATGTTTATATGGTGCAGATGGTCGCAGAAGAGTCTATCGTCGACGTGGGGAGCGATATGCTCAAAGTTGCATTGAGGAGCGTGTTCCTTTTGGAGGCGGTTCATGTATGGTCTGGGGTGGCATATCGATGAACGGGCGAACAGAACTTGTGTTCATAGACATGGTCCGTCAAAACGGTAATAGAGGGGGTTTGACAGCACATCGCTACATAACAGAGATATTAGAAGATCACGTGGTGCCTTACATGGGATTCATAGGCGAAAATTTTACTTTAATGCAGGATAATGCCCGGCCGCATGCAGCTGCACAAGTTCAACATTATTGCGAAGAGGTTGGGATACGTACAATGAATTGGCCAGCACGCAGTCCGGATCTTAATCCCATCGAGCATGTTTGGGACAATTTAAAAAGAGCTGTATATGCGAGAAACCCTTCGCCCACGACAGTGGCAGCACTAAGAACAGCACTTTCAGAAGAAAGGGACAATATTCCGCAAGATCTTTTAAAAAGCCTTATAAAATCTATGCGGAACCGATTAGAATCCGTAATAAGGGCACGTGGGGGTAATACACCTTATTAAAACACAAATAAACCCTTGCATAAAGTTTGTGTCTATTGTTAAAACCAATTTTTTAATTAAACCAATTTTTCTTAAATTTCTGTTTTTTCTTCAAAAAAAGTCTTAAGGTCCTTTCCAGTACATAAACTTAAACTTAAAGATATGACCCTACGCTGTTTTAAAGTTCACGAACCAATGTAGAGGTTTCAATTTAAATCTGTATAGAAAGTATGCATACTTGGTTAAAATATTTATTTCAAAGTCGTCTATTACTTTGATGCAGTTTATGAGTCCGTCAGTGTAATTTGAGACCACTGTGCGTGGGAGTGCCATACGATCCCGAGCCTGAAGACATTCGGGTGCTTCGGGCGATATCTGCGTCTGATCGATAAAGAGCCAACGCCCGAGTGCCATCATTGCGACGCGAGCGAGGACACGGGGCTGCACACGCTCACCGAGTGTCCGGCGTGGGAGACACCGAGGCGGGAGCTGGTGGCGGCCCGCCGAGTGAGAGTTCTCACACTCGCCACCCTGCTCACGGCGATGGGCGGCCGGCGTCTCCTTCTGCGGCAAGTAATGCTCGAGAAGGAGACGGCGGAACGGGAGTGGCGGCGTGAGCGAGACAGACTTGCGTAGGCAACTCGGACGTCGGAGGGCACAGACTGACCTCCGTCCCCCATGAGCACGGGCCTGGGGGTGACGGGTGGAGCCGCCGCCCACCCCAGCAGAAGCAGGTCACGGCGGTGGCGCGCCTCCCCTTTCCGGAGGCGAGTTGGGGACACCGTTGTCTCCCCAGACCTGGCCAGACCGTTAGGGATGGCCCTGGGTCAGCCGGGGTGCGAGGGATATGTCGAAGACAACCTCACCTCCGGCCTAGCACGACGACCCACAGACGGCGTGTGGTTTTAGCCCGACATAATCTCCCCCGCCGGCTCTGGCGGAGAAGGTATACGAGAGGATTTCCGCATGAAACATAAATTAGACTGTTTGGTTGGGGTAACCGACATCTACGCAGGCGAAGTCGCGCGCATTAGCTAGTATCTTTATATATGCAAAACTTTCTGAGTTGTGGCGTAGCAGCAGAGTGTTCGATTACACAACTACTCAGTCAAACATTGCGGGTTCCATACCCGCTCGAGGCAAAATACATGTTAAATAACAGTATCTAGAAGTATGTCTATCTACGATCTATTGTTCTAGATCCAATAACCCAGGCTTGTGAAGCAATGCTTACCTTGAGTCTAGACAGAGCTACGTTTAATACCGCATCTAATCCAAATTCAGTATTAATCCATACTAATATTATAAATGCGAAATTAACTCTATCTGTCTGTCTGTCTGTATGTTACGCTTTCACGCCTAAACAAGTGCACCGATTTTGATGAAATTTAGTAGATTAGACCATGAGAAAGGACATGGGCTATGTTTGGTCGTGATAACCGACATCCAGGTGGGCGGAGCCGCGGGCAAAAGCTAGTTTATTATAAATCAACCAATACTAGCCTGTTGCACTCCCCTGCTAGACCCAGATTTGTTGTAATGTGCAGCTTTGCACCCGATCCTCCGCCGTATTTCTCCCAGTTGCCTTTTTCAAGTCGTCTGTCGAACTTTTTATTTTGTTTAAAATACTTAGTTTATCATCAAATATAAATGAATAAATCCATGTGGTTTCTTTTTCAGGTGCTCCTGTTTCTGAAAAACCTAGACTAACCACGCAGATGAACTATGAAGATACGCCTGCAAACAACCTTACGAGAAGTGACCAAACAAAGGACAACATTGTAGAACCGAAAAGTGAAACTAAAAGAGTTGTGGAAGACAAACAAGTGCAGAAGAATCAGATAGTGGAAACACGCGACCAAATAGATATCAGATTACGTAACAATAAACAAAATGATAGCACAGCCGATCATAATGACGCTCACAAAGAAACACCTGAAAAGAAAATCAGTGCAGACCAAAGTGTTAATAGTAACTCAAGCAACAAACTTAAACAATTGGTATGTGACACTTGTCAGAAATATTTTAGACGTAAATATGATTTAATTTTACACATGCGTACACACACTAGCGAGAGGCCTTATGAATGTAGTGTTTGTAAGAAATGTTTTAATCATAAGAAAACTTTAAATGATCATATGCGTACACATACTGGCGAAAAGCCTTATAAGTGTAATGAATGTAAGAAATGTTTTAGACAAAAGGGTCATTTAAATGATCATATGCGTACACACACTGGCGAGAAGCCTTATAAGTGTAATGAATGTAAGAAATGTTTTAATCAAAAGAGTAATTTAGATCAGCATACGCGTACACACACTGGCGATAAGCCTTATGAATGTAGTGTTTGTAAGAAATGTTTTAAGCATAAGAATACTTTAAATATTCATATACGTACACATACTGGCGAAAAGCCTTACAAGTGTAAGGAATGTAAGAAATGTTTTAGTCAAAAGGGTCATTTTAATGATCATATGCGTACACACACTGGCGTGAAGCCTTATCAGTGTAATGAATGTAAGAAAATTTTCAGTGTTAAGAATAGCTTAGTAAGACATGTTCGTTTACACACTCATTAAAAACTACAGTCGCTCACTTGTTAGAGAACCCTGCGAGTACTTTAGGTGTGCTAGAGTTAAGTGTGGCGTGAAATGAGTGTGTTATAACATTAACCCTACAGTGCATTCAGTTCCATATGTGGTACAAATCAAAAACTCGGTTTTTGTGCAGAATTGAAAACTAGTATCGACATCTGTTGTTTATATGCAAAAACTTTATGCATTACCAGTTAATTTAGTTCGGTCGTTTTTATTGAAGTTGGCGATATTGGTAGATTGATTTAAGTTTTTGTGCAGTCGGTCGAAATTTTCAAGTAGCTACGTGTTTTTCGAAGTTTGAAATATTCTAAAACTTGTAAATATAATATTTTCAAGTGAAAAAAAATATCAATAGATTCATTGGACTGTGCACTATAAGAAGGTGAGTGTAATATTTCATCTGTTTTGTATTTTGATGTATGAATAGCGATTTCTAGCGATGTTCCCGATGTGGAACACTGTGCATTGACTTACTTTTTATATCTTACACGATTTTATCTTTTCTTGTAGATCATGCCGAGGAATTGGTTATCTGATTCAGCCATCGAGCAAATTATGGAGATCCCGTCGGGTAGTGAGGATGGCCTTGACTTTTCTGAAGCCGAAAGTGACGACGATTTAGCAAGAATTCGTCAGCAGTTAACCGAGCAGCATCAAGAATCTGACGAGACTGTAAGTGAACTAAACCAAAGTAAGGAGGTTGAAAACCAAACTGGAAAAAAGCAAATAGACTCCATATCTTCACAGCCCAGTACTTCAACAAGTTTTGTACCTACAGTTTTATCAGAAACGACCAGGGATTCAATTGCTGCCCAGACCAGAACCAGAACTCACGCTACAGGAGTTTCTACAGCTACCCGCACTAAAAAAAGAAATTACGTCTGGAAAAAGAAACCGTTTCAGGTAGAATCTCTTTCATTTACTGGCAATACTACATTAGAATCACCTTTTATTGATTATGAGACCCCATTTCAATTCTTTTCACACTTTTTTGATAACAATTTACTCGAGCATATTATAGAAGAAACGACTAAATTCAGCATACAAAAAGATCCGGCAAAACCATTCAAGATTAGCATTGATGAGCTGCAAAAATATTTAGGTATTTGTCTAATAATGGGCCTTGCACCTTTGCCTAATATTCGCATGTACTGGCAATGTGAATTAGGTGTGCCTTTGATAAAAGAGACAATGAGCTTGAATCGTTTCGAAAAAATCCGTCAATTCCTTCATTTCAATGATAACTCCACTCAACCTCCAAGAGGATCTCCAGGTCACGACCGTCTGCACAAAATAAGGCCAATTTTGGAAACCCTGAAAAAGAAATGCCAGAGCGTATCAAAACGAGAGGCACTTTCAGTGGACGAGCAAATGTGTGCTACCAAAGCCTCTAATATGTTGCGCCAATATCTGCCGAACAAACCGCATAAATGGGGCTATAAGCTTCTAGTGCTATGTGATGATCGAGGTTTTGCGTATGATTTTGAAGTATATTCTGGTATGGAGAACGACCCAGAGTTGAGACTTGCAGGTGAACCTGATTTGGGCGCGAGTGCAAATATAGTAGTTAGATTGGCACAAACTATACCCAGAAATGAACAATACCGCCTATATTTCGACAATTACTATACCTCGCCAGAACTAATTTCCTATTTGGCAAAGGAAGGTATATTATCTTTAGGAACTATAAACAAAGGTCGTCTTGGCAAAAACATGAAAGTTCCGTCTTTGAAAGATCTGAAAAGTAGTAAGAAGGAAAGAGGCTTTCCAGAAGAGTGGGTTGCAGACGTAGATGGTATAGAGATAGCGACTGTCGTATGGTTTGACAATAAACCAGTAGTATTATCATCGTCTTTTGCAGGAAAAGAGCCAATCCAAAAAGTCAGAAGGTTTTGTAAAAAACAGAAGAAATATATTGAGGTTGATTGCCCAGAGATAGTTAATGTGTATAATCGTCATATGGGCGGAGTTGATCTTCTGGACTCATTTCTGGGCAAATATAAGATCAAAATGAGAACCAGAAAATGGTACCTGCGGTTATTTTATCATTTTTTAGATGTCATCGTGATTAACAGCTGGTTGTTATTTAAAAGATGTGGGGAAGAGAAGGGTGAACCAACACTTATGAAGCTGAGAGATTTCAAGCTAGAAATTGCAAAATGTCTCTGTCTTTCTGGTCCATCTATAAGTAGGAAAAGAGGGCGTCCATCTTCAGTAGATAATGTTATTGAGATGAAAAGGATTAAAAAAAACACGGCGATACTTCCACCATGCGATGTCAGGAGGGATGGTTTTGAACATTTTCCTATATGGAATTCTAAGCGGCAGCGGTGCAAATACCCTCAATGCAAAGGTAAAACCTTTGTATCCTGCGAGAAATGTAAAGTTGAACTCTGTTTCAATAAAGATAACAATTGTTTCCGTAATTTTCATATGTAAGTATTGTTACCACTAATTATATTTAGTTGTATGTCTTTATTTTTATAGTTCCTATACTTTACCAAATTTTTAGTTTTAATGCATAATGTACCACATGTGGAACAAATTAAAAAACCCTTTTTTTTTCACTTAATATTGAGTTTTAATTTTTTTTTATTTTTTACGTATTTGAGGACCAAAATAGAGCACAATATATTTTTTTCAAACAAATATAAAAAATCATGCACTGTAGGGTTAAATCCATACTAATATTATAAATGCGAAAGGAACTTTGTCTGTCTGTCTGTCTGCATGTTACGCTTTCACGCCTAAACCTTTTGATGAAATTTGGTATAGGGATAGGTTAGACCTTAAACTTGTGTTGTGGAATCTAGATTGCGGATAAATATATAGATATTTTTTTTGTAAATACATACATATTATACATAGAAACCCCCAGACCAATGCAAATAGCCATATTATGCATACAAATATTTGCACTGAGCGGAGATCGAACCCGCACCTCCTGCGTAGCAGTCGCGTTCACTACCGCCACGCCACAGAGGCTGTCTGTACATTATCACTATTGTTCTGCGCCATTACAACATTACTGTGGCGCAGTGGTAGAGCGTTCGGCTGCTAAGTCAATGGTCGCGAGTTTGATTCTTGTCCAGTGCAATTATTTTAAACATGAATATTGTTCGGTCACCGGATCGGGCTATGTAAATAAATAAGTACGTGTTCTTTTATTAATTACTCTGTTGCCTTCCGCCCGCGCGGATGTCGGTTAACGCGACTGTGCTCATCTCTCACGTACTGAACCGATTGCGATCAAATAAACGTTAGATTTGAAGTCTGACCAAGCGAATATGTAGAACCGCATCGAAATTCGTTGAGTAGTTTTGCAAACAGACAAGAATTCCACATAAACTTCATTATGTTTAGTATCGTTAATGTAACCCAAACATTGTTTTAAATATCTCTAATATAAAATTACTTGTCCCGACTGACTGACTGATTCATCACCGCAGAGCTTAAACCGCTGGACCTACAAACTTGAAATTTTGACAGTAGATGCATTTTGTGATGTAAGATACCACTAAGAAAGGATTTTAGGAAATTCTGCTACTAAAGGGGTAAAATAAGGGATGAAAGTTTGTATGAAAGTCCGTCATTTTAAGGACTAAATTTTATAAACCTGTGTCTTTTTAAAAATAAATGAATACGTATATCCGCGCTTTTTTTCAAAATTAAACTATTAAGTGGGTAAAAGGGTCAGCTAGTGTACGATACGATCACTTTACAATATATATACTCCGCCCCCGTGGCGTGGCGGTAGTGCACGCGACTGCTACGCAGGAGGTGCGGGTTCGATTCCCGCTCAATGCAAATATTTGTATGCATGACTATGGCTATTTGCATTGGTCTGGGTGTTTCTATATACAATATGTACCTATGTATTTACAAAAAAAAGTATATAAGTATGTTTATCCGCATTCTAGATT
Organism: Eilema sororculum; assembly: GCA_914829495.1. NCBI lineage: Eukaryota > Metazoa > Arthropoda > Insecta > Lepidoptera > Erebidae > Eilema > Eilema sororculum. The sequence continues at coordinate 11,905,975 of OU618559.1, forward strand.
CCATAACACAAGCTATAGAAGCTTACCATGGGTCTAGATAGCGTTGTGTAGAATATTGTGGAATATTTATTTTATTTTATTATTATTATATAATAGTATGGATTGTCCAACAATGTATAAATGTTGGCACTGCTAGGACACAAGCAGTATCGACCGATCGCCCAACAGTTTGTGAATTGGTCTGGACGTTTCTATGTTCAGTACGTACGTGCATTCCAGATCACATATTACCCATATTATAGAAGTATGTGGATATATATATTTTTGTAAACCCATACTTACACGTAGAACACGCCGACCAATGCAAAAATACCTACTATTAAATATTCATACATACAAGTTTTTGTACTGAGCGGGAATCGTACCCGCGACCTTTGAGTTAGCTGCCGGGCGCTCTACCGCTTCGCCACAGAGGTCGTTAAGAACTAAATGAAAGCTATTTATAAACGCTTTACGGTGGCTTCAGCAATAGCTCATAGCAAATTAGAACAAAATGCTAATATATAGTATAGCCAAGTGTGAACGTGTCCATACTTAATGTATAAATTAGAGCTCCGTAGATTGTATGGAGTTCGTATGTGTTCTGTGTCAATAGCGACGAGAGGCGACGTCGGTTCTGGAAGGAACCTCAAGCGGTAACACTCGTATCGTTATTATTAGTTCTCTGCTTATACCTGAGATACTTTATTGTAAGAACTTTAATAAAGGCTCGTGATTAGTTTAAAGTATAATTAGTGCTAATTATAGTAATAATAATAAACACCCACAATCTCAATAAAACCATCACTGAAAAAATAAACAAATACACAGAACTAAAAGAAGAAATAATTAGAATTTGGAAAATGAATAAAGTCTACATAGTGCCCTTGGTGCTGTCCAGTACAGGAGTGATACCCAAACATTTAATACAAGCCCTCAAAACAGTAGACATAGCCGAGAGTACATATATGACGATGCAAAAGGCTGCCATTTTAAATACATGCCGCATAGTTCGCAAATTTCTCGAAGAAGACTTAAACAACCAACCCATATCACCAGAAAATGAAACTCACTTGGTTTAAACCCGTGATTTCATTAAACTAACCGAAGTGTCTTAAACACATCGAGAATAAAAACAGCACAACAAAATAATAATAATAATAATTGAGAGGGGTATATTCCAGGGTGACAGCCTGAGTCCCCTATGGTTCTGTCTAGCACTGAATCCTCTTAGTACAATACTGGAGAACTCAGGGCTAGGCTATCGGTTGCAGAGAGAGGGTCGAGTTATATCCCACCTCCTCTACATGGATGACCTCAAATTATTTGCTCCAAATAATGCGCAATTGATAGAACTACTAAAGATGACTGAAAGCTTTAGTAGCTCTATCAAGATGGAATTTGGTTTGGACATGTGTGCAGTCATGCATGTAGAAAGGGGTGGAATAGTGGAATCCGAAAACCTGATTCTTTCTGATTCCATTAAGCTTAAATCTCTTTCTTCAACCGAAACCTACAAATATCTGGGTATGTCGCAGGCATTAGGAATACCTGAAGCTGGCATGAAACAGGCACTGCAGGAGCGTTTCTTTGGCCGCCTGAAGAAAGTCCTAAAAAGCTTTTTATCGGGCGGTAACAAGGTACGCGCCTGCAATGGTTGGGTCATGCCAGTCCTAATGTACTCTTTCGGCATACTTAGATGGACTCAGACTGAACTTGATGCCCTGGACAGAAGAGTTCGTTCACTGTTGACCACATTTCGGATGCATCACCCCCGATCTTCCGTAATGAGGCTGTATATCCCGCGGAAGCTGGGGGGGCGTGGCTTTTTAAATGTCAAGACCCTCCATAACCGCGAGATATACAACCTCAGAGAATATTTCCTACACGCAAACACGGATATGCACCGTGATGTGGTTGCAGTGGACAATGGTTTTACTCCTCTTGCGTTGGCTAAAGAGAACTGGCGCAAACCTATAGTACTTGATACTGCTGATCGCAGGGAGGTATGGATGGGTAAAGAGTTACACGGACGCTTTTATCGGGCCTTAAACGGACCCGATATAGACTTAAAAGCGTCCGTATCTTGGCTACGGTTCGGTGATCTTTTCGGAGAAACCGAGGGTTTTATCTTTGCAATTACGGACGAAGTTGTTATGACGAACAACTACCGGAAGTATATCCTGAAGGACGGTACGGTGGACATCTGTCGGGCATGCCACCGACCCGGAGAATCACTTCGACATATTATTTCCGGTTGTTCTCGTCTTGCCAACGGCGAGTATTTGCACAGGCATAACCAAGTGGCCAAGATAGTACATCAACAACTTGCCCTTAAATACAATCTTGTTGATTCGGAGGTGCCATACTACAGGTATGTGCCCGACCCAGTCCTCGAAAATGGTCGTATCACATTATACTGGGATCGATCTATTATCACTGACAGGACTATTGTCGCTAATAAGCCTGATATAGTGGTAATAGATCGATTAGAGCGCCTTGCAATGATTATTGATGTCACTATTCCTCATGACGAAAACCTCATGAAAGCCGAAAAAGATAAACAAATGAAATATCTGGATCTGGCTCATGAGGTTGTTGACATGTGGAATATTGATTCAGCAATCATTGTCCCGATAGTCGTATCAGCCCATGGGCTGATTGCTAAGAGCCTCGACCAACACCTTAAGAGGCTCGCGCTGGGCAGCTGGATCAAGAACCTGATGCAGAAGGCGGTACTCCTCGACACGGCGCGCATAGTGAGGAAGTTCCTCTCTCTGGAGCCCTGACCACCGGTAGCTTGGTCCCTGTACTCGATGCCGGTGGGATACTATTTTTTATATTTTTAAATATATTTTGTAATTTTTTTTTTAGGATATATCTAAAAATGTAATTTATATGTAATATAATGAAATAAAGGAAATAATAATTGTCTTTATTGTACACCAAGGATATAACATTACAATAGGTAGGTACATAATATCAATTCGGTAGGTAGGTACATACAATTGGCGGCCTTATCGCTCTGCGGCAATCTCTTCCAGGCAACCATAGGATGGAGAAAAAATAGGAAAAAATCATTTCGGGCAGTTTGGTGTACATAGAATATAATAATAAATAACCAAGAGATAACAGATATATATATATATATATAGAACAAATAGACATACTAGCTACCTAAGTATAGGTAGATATACATAAATATATCAAACATACATACTATTAATATCATATATATCATAACATTAATATACACATAAATACTAACATTTTACCATAATATAATCGAGGAAAGTTATTTATTCCACTTCAGTCAGAGAGACTAGGTAGTGTTCTTTGACTTGTCTTTTAAATATAGGCAAGGACTGAGCACGCCTAATAGTTACGGGCAGAGCATTCCACAACCGAGCGGCTTGAACCGAAAAGGATTTGTCGGCAAAGTTGGTGGAATGACTCGGCATTTTCAATCTCAGATTCTCCGATGATCTCAAAACCTTCGAGTGCGTGTTGTGCAGGAACTCAAAACGTTGTTTGAGGTATGAGGGAGTTACGGGATTAAATAAAATATTGTACAACATGGATAGAATATGAGCATTCCGGCGAAGACGTATAGGTAACCACTTGAGTTTTTTTCGAAATTCAGAAACATGATCATATTTGCGTAGTCCAAATATGAATCTTATACAAAGATTTTGGAGTCTCTCAAGCTTGTTAAGTTGGTCTTCAGTGAGATCGAGATAGCTGGCATCAGCATAGTCAAGGATAGGGAAAAGAAGGGTTTGTGCAAGCGCAATCTTAGTGGCAGTGGGTAGGAAATTTTGGAGCCTGCGTAGGGACCCCGCCGCAGCAAAAGTTTTACGCCTCAATTCCTGGACCTGTGGACCCCACGATAGGTGTTTGTCCATAACTATCCCCAGATTTTTAACCTGGTCACTATAAGGAACATTCACTCCATTACAAGTCACGTGTGGAAGGAGTGACCAATCTACTTTCTCTATCATCCTAGAACTACCAACAACGATGACCTGTGTCTTACGTGGATTAACTTCAAGTCCGTACGAAGCACTCCAGTTGCATATTGATGCAAGGTCAGCGTTAATAGTATTGACAGCCTCCTTTAATTGATTCGCTGGGGCCCGAGAATATATCTGAAGATCATCTGCATAGAGGTGGTAGGAAGAAGATAGGTCGTTGGTGATTGAGTTTATAAAAACTGAGAAGAGTAAGGGAGACAGAACGCCGCCCTGTGGTACACCAACAGTCGCCGTACACCAAGAAGAAGAAGTATCCTTGATGCAAACACGCTGCCGGCGACCAAACAGGTAACTACGAAACCAGTCAACCACAGTTGGAGATATGTTAAGAGAGCTCAATATGCCAAGTAGAACGTCGTAATCAACGGTATTAAAGGCATTACTGAAGTCTAACAGCGTTAACACTGTCAGCTCACCTTCCTCCATAGCCGATCTGATGTCTTCCGTAATATGAACCAGAGTTGTAGTGGTACTGTGACCGGAGCGAAATCCAGACTGTAGAGGATTCAATAATGAATTTTTGGAGAGGAAAATAGTAAGTTGGGTGTGAACAAGTCGTTCGAGTACCTTAGAGAGGAAGGGTAAGATAGAAATGGGACGATACTCTGAGAATGAGGAAGGATTTTTCTTTTTAGGAATAGGAATTATTTGAGCATCCTTCCAAGCCATAGGAAATACATTAATGGTCACAGAGAAATTCAAGATATGGCAGATGGCAGGGAGAATTTCGTCGATGATAGGGTGGATCATATTACGGCTGACACAGTCAGTTCCCACAGCGTTAGACGTAATTGACATTATGCTCTTCTTGACATCACAAGCAGTGAATTGACTAAAGAAGAATGGGGAGCAGTTGGGAGTCGAGACAGATGAAAGATGCTGTAATGTATTTTGTTTTGTCATTCTATCAAATTTTGACGAAGATGAGAAATATTGATTTAAAGAATCTAAATTTACATTGTTAGGGACCGACTCTTCGCGAGATTTGCCAACTCCCAATGTCCTTAGAAATTTCCAGACTTTTGCTGGATCTCCGTCTTCCACAGAATTATGGATATATCGGCGTTGAGCATTCCTACACACTCTATTGCAGTGATTTCTTATGGCGATATATTTATCCCGATTTATATCCGTAGGGCACCTCTTATATTTCGACTTGGCTGTCGCTTTTTTTGATATGAGGGATTTGATTTCAGTCGTTAGCCAAGGCGACGGGAGGTGTTTCACCCTTATCCTACGAACTGGAGCATGTCTATCAAATAACTGTATTATATCAGACGTAAAAACTCTTACTTTCTCATCAATACATCCGGAATTGTAAAGTGGACCCCAATCGATGCCATCGGCATCCCTGCGCAGTTTGTCAAGGTCCATACCTCTAAAATTACGCTGCAGAAGAATTTTAGGTTTGAGTTTAGGTGGACGAAGTTGATAAGATAAAAATAGTAAGTCATGGTAGGAAAACTGATCAGCAGTATACTTACCATGCTTTGCTACACGATTAAGAGATGAAACTATGATCAGATCGAGAAGAGAAGGAGTCAAGTGAGGAGCATGATGAGTTGTTCCGGAAGGAAGAATAGTTAGATTGCAGGATTGAACAATAGACTGAAGAGTGGAGGAACGAGAGTCGTTTTTAATTAGGCAGGTGTTGAAATCACCCATGACTATACTTTGACCGTACGCAGGCACAAAGGTATCTAAGAGGAGTTCAAATGAAGAAAAGTAGTTTATGTTAGAAGAAGGACAGTAAAAGACGCCAAGTAGTAGTTTAGAATGTAGGAGTTCAACTTCCAGAAAGATATGTTCGCCAGCCTGCGGTGGTTGTGGTGACATACTCAAAATAGTATATTTAATTTGCGTGCGTAGATAGATTGCAACGCCACCCGCTCGACCCTCTACACGATCGTTTCTGATGAAGTTGAATCCTGGTAGAGTATATAGTGGGGTGGGTAAACATGGCTTAAGCCATGATTCCGAAACAAGAATAGCATGTATGTGCGCACAGTCAAAGCTTGCCAGCATATCGGGGAAATGAGCCGGAATACTTTGTGCATTAATATGTACAACATTGAAGTTATTGGGAACATCAGAGAATTGAGCCGTGAGTAACTCGGCAAGTGGAGGTTCTCTCTGGCCACTAGCATTGCTGTCAGCAGAGAAATATTCATCGCTATCACTAGCACTGCTGTAGTCTGAAGATGGCATTTAGACACAACTCCTTTAATATGGCTTATGATATTAAATACTTAAAATACTATAGTAACAAAGTTAATTGTTTGGAAGATAGAGTAAGTAATTAAATACAATATAAATAGGTATACTATGGTACAAATATGAGTAAATAGTAATAATATTAAATAAATATTGGATATTATATAAAAATAAATAGTAAGAATATTTAAAAAAAAAATGTGTAAAAACTTTACGCTTCTACATCCATCTGCCGGTTTTACAAGATGCATACTACAATATCAACCTCATAATGAAATAATCCGAACTCAAAGGTATGCAGAAGTCAATGGGTCCAGGCATTCATATCTTGCCTATGTACAGATTTATTAATTATAAGAGAGAGATAAAAAGAGAAGTTACGATAAGTAGGACCAGATTGAGCGTAATATATAATTTAGCGAATATAAAAGTTATACGTTGGAACGGAACGCACCACGCGTTCCATGGAAGTGTTACTGTTTTGCATTACTTACTCTGTGGTTATGCCAATGTAATGTCACCTGTCAGTATTTGTCAGTATTGTCAGTAATGTCAGTTAGGTATTTGTTTACATCGTTTTAGAATTTTGATTTAACATTTTGCAATATGTAGTTACATTGAGAAAATAAAGTAAAGATAATTAGTAAACTGAGCAGTACAGTATAGAAAAATAGTGGGTAATAGTATGAAGTTCAACAAACATCTACAATAACAATTACTTATAAAATAGGCTATGTTTACCTGGACCCAGCGTGCATTATGGACCGATGGAATTACTTCCTGGAGGTGGCGGCTCGCCGGGCTTTCGGCTCTGTAGCAATCTTGACAACAGCTGCCGGTTTCTCAGGCTGTACACAGATCTGGTCTACCTGCTTCAGGGATGTTACTCGTTGCGGACCACCAGCCACGAGCACGTACACGTTGCCCTCCCTAGACCAACATTTAGAGATGCCGAATTTTTCACGAGCTCTCATGAAAATGTCATGCCTTGCCTTCGTTAGGAACTCGGAGATAGTGATACTAGAGCCCTTCAGCTTCGTCTTGGTAAACCACAGCTTGTCCCTAGTATCAACATCCTGCAGCTTGACTATGATGGGTCTTGGCTTCTTAGAGGAGGAAGGTCGGCCCATTCTGTGGCATCGTCGTATGTCGCCCCTGGTAAAGTTCATGAACCCCATTTTCTGCTTTACCATATCTGCAATGACATCTGCGGTGTTTTCTTCTGGCTCTTCTTTGACACCATGGATCAGCAGGATTTTGCGACGCCTCTGCGTTTCCATAGCTTCTACTGTCTGGGTCAGAGCTTCTATCTGTTGCTGGAGCAACCACAGTGATCTGGACACATCGGCTCGGAAACTTGAGAACTCAGCTGTTAGAGTTGAGATGCTTGCTGGTGTCTTGGGAGATTTTTGCAGTTCCTCTTCAAATGCCGCCATTCTCCGGTGGAAGTCAGCTTGCATGTCCACCAACGTAGACCTCAGTGTAGGCTCCGCAGAAGTTGACATTGTTGTGCAGTAAAAGAAGTTAAGTGATGTGAAGTGAAGTGAATTAGAAATCAGAAAGGAAATTGATAGAACCGGCAGGTAGATATTTTAGCTAGCTAATTTAAGCATTTAACTATTAAATAATGCTCTGTATAAATTTTAATTGATTAAAAACTGGGAGCTAGAAAATTTATGTGTTGTACTACTTTTGTAGTACTTTTTCATGTTCATTTTAGTAATGTTACTTTTTAATATTGAATACAGAATATTTCATTGGATGAGTTTTGTTTTAATAATAACAGCGCGAATCGCAAGTTCCATTCTACACAGCTGAAATGGTGGAACAACTGGCGGGTGCCGAGAGTGACAGGAGACAGTACTGCACCGGACGCTGACGCTATGAGTACATTCTGGCGCTGCATGAGGCCATTATAATATGACTTCACATCGCCTGATGGTGTGATTAAGGTAAAGGTCACGTGAATAGTTACCAATTGCTATAAGCGTCAAGAAAGTCGTGAAATTAATGTTGAAGGATTTGAGATTGACTTGGTCGAAACACTCGCCGGGATATTTGAAACATGATAAAAACTGCGTGACAGACAGAGTGTAGGATTTATATAGATGGAGGAAGAGTGGAACAAGGTAATGAGTTTGTATATTTGGGAACATTGTTTACGAGAGATGGAAAGCATGAAGAAATTGTTGAAAGGAGAGTGACAGCTAGAAATAGAGTGAATGAAGCACTACACAATTTTATGAGCAGTAGCGGCAGAAATGCGTGCGTTGCGAATTAACCTTGAGAGATAGAGTGAGAAACAGCGTGATACGAGAGCGATGTGGAGTGATAGAAGATGTGGTGATGAGAATTGAGAGAGGAATGTTAAGATGGTTCGGTCATGTTGAGAGAATGAATGAAAGAAGACTAACGAAACAGGTGTATGAGGCGAGCGTGGATGGTACCGTCGAAAGGGGAAGACCTAGGCATTCTGTGCCTAGGCGCACATACCTGGACCAAATCGAGGAAGTTTTAGAAAAGGGGCAGGTCAGGAGTACCCTAAACCGACGAGCATGCATGAAGAATGTAATGAGAGTGAATGAAGCGAGAGTAGTAGATATGTCAGGATCGTAGCAAATGGACATCCGTGATCTCTGCCTACCCCTATGGCAAACAGGCGTGATTTTATGTATGTAGGTATGTATAGTATGATGCACGGCGGAATTTCATACCGGCAAGCTGCTTTCCGATTTGGACGACGACGTTTATGGCTAAACAGTAAAATTAGCCAGTACGTATATTTTAATGTTAAATACGGTATGGGAAGTGTAATCTATTATAAATTATGTGTTATAAATGAACATTTTATGTTTCAATACCTACTGTACAGGCTCCCGACCTTGGCCCAGCGCCGGACTATTATCTGTATCGGAAACTGTAGGTGCGCTGGGTAAGGCCGGGAACAGTGCCGGGATTGCGGATGCAGATACGGCGCGGCGATCCAGGAGGTGTATCGTGGCGAAGCGCCCAGGGTATGGTAGGTCACGTTGTCACAGGATGGGCGGTGACGGTGGATCGAAGTGAAAGAAGATTCTTGAACCAGGCAGAGATTTATTTCTGTTTCGATGGTAACTCAAGAGAGTAGTGTTCTCTGCGAGAGTTGCTTGCCGACTGAGGTGTCGAGGTTCGCAATCCTCACTGTACCCCGCAGGGGGCACGTGGAATCTAGTCCGGGGCGATTGCCCCCTTCTAGAAAAGATCTTCGCCCCTCCTAAAATTAAGAGGGGGTCGTCGGGGCGGTTGTTGTAACCTACGGTAGGTGGGGGAGGGGCTGCTCCTCTTCACGCCGCTCCGGCGGATCACCCCAGCCAGGTGAGATGACCGGTTACCCGGTCAAGGCCCAGCTGAGGGCGTCCAGCGACGAGATGCGGCGACTTAGTGGGCGGTCCTCCCCCCTGCCCCCCTCTCGCCTCCCTAATGATGGGAGCGGGGGGGGGGGGGATTGGTAGTCTTGTTCTTTTTCATTAGGTCTTGGTCCTAGATTGGTTGACCCCCGTTTCCGCCTGCCTTCGCCTCCACAGGGTGCCCATATCGCGCGGAGTATGGACAGCTGTTGGTTGCTGAAGAGCTGGCGGGAGCAGGAGTGCTGTTGACAGACTGTTTGTCCCGAGGGAAAAACAGTTGTAAGTATTAGTATATGGGACGCACGTTGCTGCGTAGTGGTAGGCCGGCCGCAAACCCAGGTTACGCGCGCGCAGGGCGTGCGCGAGCAGGACGGTTCGCACCGTCTCGCTCGCACTCGTACAGCGCGCGCCGGCGCCCGAGCTGGGGGCGTGGCCTGTGGCAATAAACGTAGTGGCGGGCGTGCGGTGTGTGGCGCGCCTGTAACTGCTACGCTGCCATTGGTCCTCCTCCGTGGGTGGGGTTTGTTTACCTGCGAACAGCTAAGTTAGGTGTCGGGATGTTAGTGGAGTCTCGTGGTAGCCGGTACCGGTCCGGCGGGCGGGCGTGCCACGGCGCCAGGCCGCGGATGTGGTCAACAAGTCGGCGCTGAGCTGGGTGACGAAGTCGGCCAGGGGCTGCACGCGCAAGTCCCGGGCGATGGTGCGCAGGGCCAGCGCCTGCTGCGCGTCCAGGTTTCGCCGGTTGGAGGCGCTCAGTGGCGCGTACCAGGCCGGCGCGGCGTATGTGAGCACGGGCCGCAGGTGCGTCTTGTACACGGCGAGCCTGGCGCGCGCCGCCAGCACCGGCCGCAGCACGTCGCGGCAGTGGTGCGACATGCACAGTAGGCGGTCGATGGTGATGCCGAGGTACTTCGCCTTGGGGGTCCACTGCACGTGCTGGCCTTGGAGCTTCAGCAGTTGTGGCAGGTTGATTATGTTGGAGATGACTATCGCCTGTGTCTTGCCCACGTTCACCGATAGCCGCCACTCGGGGATCGCGTCGAGCGTTCGCTGGATTTTGGACGCGGCGTGTCGCGCGTTCATGCTTTCGGTGACGTACGCCACGTCGTCCGCGTAGAGGGCTAGCATCACGCCCTCCGTGACGGGGATATCGTCCGTGTAGCGTGAGTACAACACAGGCGATAGGCAGCTTCCTTGAGGGACGCCGGCGGTGATGGGGTGAGGCGCGGAGGTCGCGTCCTCCACCGCCACCCGGAAGGTTCGGTTTTCAAGGAAAGAGGCAATGACTTTCACTACTCGCCGGGGCATCGGGGACGTCGCGAGCTTGAAGATAAGACCCGCATGCCAAACGCGGTCGAAGGCCTTCTCCATATCGAGGAAAGCTGCCACGACGTGTTCGCGCTTGTTGCGCGCTGCGGTGATTCGGTGCATCACCCTCGATAGTTGAAGGGTTGTGCTATGCTGGGCTCGGAACCCGAACTGCTCGGGTCTGGGGGCGATGTGTGGCGTGATGTGTCGCAGCAGTAGACGCTCAAACAGCTTTGACAGTGTTGGTGGCAGCGTTATAGGTCGGTAGCTCGCCGGGAGGAGGATGTTCTTTCCCGGTTTGGGAAGAACAATGACGCGGCCCTCCTTCCAAGTGTCCGGGAAGACTCCCGTGCGGACTATTCCTGTGAACAGTCTCGCAATGGCTGCTATTGTCCGAGGAGGCAGGTGGCGGAGGCTGGCGTTTGTAATGCCGTCCGCTCCGGGAGCCTTCCTTACTTTGGTCTTGCGTATGGCTCGTATCACCATACCGGGGGAGAAATAGATGGGGGCGTCCTCGGGAGCTATCGGCGCTGCTAAGTAGTCCCTGTTATGTAGTTCTACTGCTGCGACGTGGTCTTCGCGATCAGTCGGGTTTGGCGAGAATTGGCCTTCTAGGTGGCATGCGAGTATTGCGGCGCGGTCCTCGGCCCGGTACCTGAGGGTCCCGGCGCCGGCACAGCCTATGGATGGCCGACCAGTCCCCTTCAGCGGATTCGACGTGGGCCTCCCACTTCTCCGAGTTGTAGTTTCGAAGCTCTGTCTTAACTTCCTCGGAGAGCCAGTTTAGTTCCGTTTTAATTAACGGGCAGCGCGTTCTCTGGTACTCCGCCCTGAGACGCCGCTTGTCAGTAATTAACTTTCTTATGCGGATTGGAAGCTCCGTGGCTTTAACTGTTTTTTGAGGGCGTCCCAGTCTGGATGTTTCCAGGGCTACTCTGATGGTGTCCGTCAGTTCTACCGCGAGCGTGTTGACGCTGTCGGCGGAGTTTGCGGGCCTGGAGGGCGCTTTTCAAGTCAATTTGCATTATATGAATATTTTAGTTTTCGTATTTTGCCACTAGATGACGCTAGTAGTCATTTTAGAATTCGATGTCAAGAGTCTCCATAAGCTTTTTATAGTAATCCATTATTTCTGTCTTTCGCAACTAGATATCGCTAGTGGTAAAATTAGAAGTCGGTGTTAAGACTCTCCGCAAAGGTTTCGTTATAGCTCCGTAAATTATGTACTGAGTTCGTTCTTTCTTCATAAGTACCGTGAAAATAAAAAGTGAAATCAAGTGTGAGTGTTTCAATAAACCATTTGGTCCTTCGAGCCGGATTAACTGTGAGGAAAATACAAGTGTGGAAGACTTAGTGTAAAATCAGTGTCAAGGAACTTAGAAAAATTGGTTTAGTAGACAAAGGACTTATTCGCAAAACGCCTTACCCCTAAAAAGAGGACCTATTCGTCCAATGCCTTATTCTTATAAAGACTAATTCGCAAAATGACTTATTCTTAAAAATACCTATTCGCAAATTGGCTTATTATTATAAAGACTAATTCGCAAAATGACTTATTCTTAAAAAGACCTATTCTTAAAATGACCTATTTTTACCCGGCTGCAAAAAGCGAGGCCAATGTTTTTCGCGCGTATATAGGTATGTATGTATTTTCCTTTGTTATCACATCACCCACAGGCATAAAATGTAAAAAAAACAATATGGCGGACGAAATTGACAAATTGATACAGTAGACATTTTGATACAGTGGTCTTTTTGATAATAGGACATCTTGAAGTGGTCATTATGATACAGTGGACGACTTGAGACAGTGGACATTCTGATAGAGTGGACGAGATGGCCCTAAAGGATTGACAGGCCTACCTTCTTACTCTCTCTTGTTAACTCGTCAACCATAGTCTCTAGATTTCGAGCGCTTTCGGCAAACACGACGATATCATCTGCAAAGCGAAGGTGGCTTAGTGTCTCCCCGTCAACCTTTATTCCTCTTGTCTCCCATTCAAGGTTCCTGAAAACGGATTCCAGCAATGCGGAAAAGAGCTTAGGGGATATTATGTAGCAATTAGGTAGCAAATTAATGAAGCAAAAACAAAAATTCAACTCTGTTTAGTTTACTCAAACTAAGTGCTGACCAGCCATACTGACGTCAGAATGGCTGGTGACATTGTTAATGCTTTTATTTTCAAAATTAATGAGGTAGCAATTATTTAATTGTAGGTAGCAAATAGTAGCGATTAGGTAGCAATATCTAATCTCTGTCTCGATTCTAAATGAGGCAGGCAACCAGCCATTCTGACGGACACTCGTATACCTAACATCAATTATTAATAATAAAAATAATTATTGTGATTTTATTTAATTATTGTTAAAAAAGAGGAAAAACAGTAGGTTTTTGATTATTTGTCATATTTTGAATTTTTTGCCTTTTTAATAAATAATTAATATGATTATGTATTCCATTTCTTTAAATATTTACTCCTTATACACTTAGACTATGGATTATTCCTACATCTTCAAAATCGAGAATAGGGTATTTTACGAATAGGGTATTTTACGAATAGGGTATTTTACGAATAGGGTATTTTACGAATAGGGTATTTTACGAACAGGGTGTTTTACGAAAAGGGTGTTTTACGAACAGGGTATTTCACGAAAAGGGTGTTTTACGAATAGGGTATCTCACGAATAGGCCCAAAAACGACTGCAGGTCATTTTGCTAATAAGTCCTTTGTCTACTAAACCGAAAAATTTAAACTAAAAAAGACTTAGAAAAATTTCGTTTAAAAAGGACTTAGAAAAATTTCGTTTAAATTTCTTACTAAAAACACTTAGAAAGTTTTTGAGACTTGGAATAATTTCATCGGGTTTTAACTAAGTATAATGGCGGATAAGAAAGTCAAAAGTTACATCACACAGTTGATTCAGAATTCAACTAAAATTGAAAAGTTGTTGATTAATTCGAAAAAATGTGCTAAGGATAAGCGAACTAGAGGGTTCTTGAATACACGTTTGGAGACATTGCAAGAGTATTGGACTAGCTATACAAAACCGTATGATAGCCTTTCTGAAGTGGAATCTTTGGATTCTGAATACAATATTGACTTAGAGAAAAACTTTGAACAAACTGAAGAATGTTATTTGGAGCTAATGTCATGGCTTAAGGATAGGTTATATGAGCTAAATTCTGATGAAAGTGGAACGCCAAACCCTGATGCTCAATTGACACAATCGAAGTTGAGGCCCAAACTTCCACCAATTGCAATACCGCAATTTTCTGGTGATTATAATCAGTGGATGAGAGCTTTAGAGATTTGTTCTGTTCTTTAATTCATGATGATCAACGTTTAACCAAAATTGAAAAGCATCATTATCTCAAGTCAAGTCTTTCTGGGGAAGCTGAGCAACTACTCAAAAACTACTCGCTAACAGAAGCTAACTATGATGATGCCTGGAAAAAGCTCAATGACAGGTATGAAAACAAAAGAATTATTGTCAATAGCATCTTAAATAAGTTTTTAAGTCAAAAGTCATTAGCCTCTGGATCTGCAAAGGGGATCAAGGATCTTCTAGATACTTCAAGTCAATGTCTCACATCGCTAACAAACTTGCAGATTGACTCCTGGAATGCAATAGTTGTGCACATTTTAGTCTCTAAGTTGGATATGGAATCACACAAACTCTGGGAACAATCTTTACAAGATTCTACAAGCATTCCTACATATGAAGATCTAAATAGTTTTCTCGAAAAAAGATTTCGAGCCAAGGAAATGGTCAATCTTTCCCAACCGGCACTAAAGAATACTGTGAAGACTGGTGGAGCGCTTATGTACTTTCTTAATTATTTCCCACACAATTTAATTACATTTCAATTTTTGTAATTTGAAAGAACCGCTTCTGTGAAGGAATAATGTTTGAGTATTGGCGCTCATTTGTTGACCACTTAGTGTTGAAGAAGGTGTTAAAGTGGCAAGTACGCTGTCACTTTATGTGGAACAATCGAACTCTGTATACGAAGTTGGAGACAATAGACAATAAAACACACAACTTGTATTTGATCTATGTAATTGTTCAAAATTAATATGCTAACTTAAGGTTATAAGCACTCAGCGGTAACGAAACCATATCGTCATGTAACTCGATACTTACGCCATCTATCGAGGTTCAAGTTAAACTTTACAAATAAATCTATTTGATACAACTGTGTACATCCGTACTGAACATACCGCCCCCCAAGGGCATACAGTGAGGGAATGGCCTTCTAAAACCGAGTTACAATTATTATTAAAACTAAAACTAAAAAACACATGAAAATGGTAAATAAAAAACCATAAAAAAACAATAAATCCTTAAAAAAATGTAAAATTAGGGCTAAGCATATATAACTAAAAACATATATTTTATTCAGTGGAAATGGGCAATACACACAACTTTGAAGTTGGTCTTTTTAATGTGGAAGATTTTGTGCGCAATGTGACCACACGGGTAAGATTGTCTACACCGGGATGTTTTTGTACTATACGACCGAATAGCCAGCGACTAGGGGGCAAATCATCCTCCTTGATCAAAACAATGTCACCGATCTCAGGTTCTGGTACTTGTTTCGACCATTTATACCGGTGCATAAGGTTTGTCAAATATTCTGAAGACCACCGCTTCCAGAATGACTCCAACATTCTTTGCACGAATTGCCAACGCGTTAAACAACTTACGTTAGAATTTTCATATGTATGATCTGGTACATTTATTATAGGCTCGCCGATTAAAAAATGACCCGGAGTTAAAGGCATCGGAACACCGGGATCAGTTGTATTGATGACGTTTATTGGCCTTGAATTCAAACAAGCCTCAATTTGAATTAACAATGTACTTAACTCCTCGTAAGTGAGCGTTGATTCCCCAATAACGCGTTTTAAATGGAACTTAGTGGATTTCACCCCCGCTTCCCACAAACCACCAAAATTGGGTCCGTGCGGGGGGATAAAATGCCATTCTGTACCACTAACTTCAAGTGCCTGTACGATTTCGGACTGACAAGCAGCTAATTGCTGCAAATCCTTGGCTGCCCCGACAAAAGTGGTGCCATTGTCACTCCACAGCTTTGCACAGTGTCCACGGCGAGACACAAAACGTCTAAATGCAGCTAGGAACGCTTGGGCGCTCATGTCGCTAACCACCTCTAAATGAAGGGCACGGGTACACATACATACAAACAGGCAGACATATCCCTTGTACGAATGATGTCCGCGTCCTTTCGTCGTTCGTATATTGATGGGGCCAGCGTAATCCACTCCGCTGTGTAAAAATGGTCTAGCTGGTGTGCAACGGACGGTTGGAAGGGAACCCATCAATTGATTCTGGCTGTTGGCTCGGTGTCTGATACATTTAATACATTTGCGGACGTGTTGTTTCACCAAATTTTTGGCACCGATAACCCAATAGGCTGTTCTTAAATAGTTAAGCATAAGCTGAGTACCTCCGTGCAAAGTTTTATCATGGGCATCCGCAACAATAAGTTTGGTAAGGTGAGCACCACCTGGCAACACTATCGGGTGCTTGGTTTGCTCATCTAATTGTGATCGTTCAATCCTGCCTCGAACTCTTATCATTCCGCTGTTATCGAGATAAGGGCACAACGATTTTAGCTTACTTTTAGAGTGTATGGCTTCATGATTTTCTAGATGTGTATATTCTTCTGTAAATACGTCTCTTTGTACCTTTTTAATACATAGTTCTAACGCCTTTTCCATTTCCTGTTTTTGTAAATGACTTGCAACGTTTTTGCCTTTGTTGAGGAATCTACGACAATACGATACTACTCTGAGTAATCTTGGCAATGACGAAAATCTTTCTATTATGGGATTGTCCGGAACAACTGTTAAATGTGCTTTAATTGATTCTTCCAAATCAGTGTTCAAATCCTTTGGCTTCTTTAATTTTATATCTTTCTCGTTAAGGAATGATGGTCCAGTAAACCATAATTTGTATTCCAAAAACAAACTCGGTAGTAACCCGCGCGAGGCACAGTCTGCTGGATTATCCTTTGTAGGGACATGGAACCACTGACTTGGTTTAGTACTGGTCAAAATTTCTGCTGTACGGTTAGCAACAAAGGTCTTCCACCTACTTGGGTGGCTATTAAGCCAGGCGAGCACTACAGTAGAATCTGTCCAGGCTGTAATTTTCTCTGAAGAGATGTCCAGAACTTTCGCCGTCTCCGTCAACAACTGTGCCAATAGTACGGCTCCACATAATTCCAATCGTGGGATACTTATTTGTTTAATAGGTGCTACCCTAGTTTTGGAAACAAGCAATGAAAGATGTATTTGGCCTCTCTGATTGATTCTCCGTAGGTATACTACTGCTGAATAGGCCACCTTGGAAGCGTCACTGAACCCATGTAGTTCCATATCGTCATTTGAGTTGGTACCAAGCCAACGGGGTATCCGGACTTTGGTGATATGTAGGAGCTCATCGCGGTAAGTACACCATTCTTTTACTAATTCAGTGTTAAGTTCTTCGTCCCAGTCAACTCCGGTGAGCCATAGTTTCTGGATAAATATTTTTGCCAGCACCACACAAGGGGCCAACCAACCCAGTGGGTCAAACAGTCTAGCAATTTCGGAAATTACAGCTCGTTTTGTTACAGGCAGCGTCAGCTTCGGGGGGAGATTAACTGAGTATTGAAAAACGTCTGCACACCGGTTCCAGGTAAGTCCTAACAATTGCACAGTTGCCTCTGTAATAAAACAAGCCTGTGAGCCTTGATCGAGCAAGGCTCGGACTATTTGCTGATGACCCGATTTTGACTTGGCTTTTATTAGCGCTGTGGCTAATAAAACCTGCCTTGGTTTGTGGACTGTGCCTGTAGACAGGCAAGATACTATGGATGCATCTTGTGGTGCATTACTAGTTTCTCCCTCAGACGGCTTGGCAACTTCATCAGTGCCGCTGCTGTTGGGTTCACCGGGACTCAGATGTAACAACGTGTGATGACGCTTCTTGCAAACTCTGCAAGTAGTGGATTTCCTGCATTCATAAGCACTGTGGTTACTACCTAAGCAATTGAAGCAAATATTTTGCTTAGCTACAAATTCACGTCTACTGTCTACAGATTGCTTAGTGAACTTTTGGCAAAAGCAAAGCTTATGTGATGACTCTTTACAGAACTCGCATCGTATTGAACTTGATGTCGTAGCCAATAAAGCCTTTGAACTGTTGGCTGAATCTTTACCCTGATGACCTGATGCCTTGTCAGGTTCTATGAACTCTAACGCACGATAACGATTTTCCAGAAACGATGTAAATTCTTCAAGCGTTGGCAATTCGTTACCTTTGGTGGGGCAAGCACTCAATTCCCACTGTTTCTGCGTTTCAAAATCTAACTTAGAAGCTACTATGTGGATTATAATCATATCTCCGGTAGGCACATTAACGGACAAATTCTTCAGCGCATTTAAACACTCGTTTGTAGTGTTATACAGTTCCTTCAGACCTGCACCGGACTCTGAGACTAAACGTTTTTGAGCTAATAAACGTTTAAGGATATTTTTTGCCAAATATTTTTTATTATTGTAATGCCTTTCTAAGGTTTCCCAACATTGGGTATAGTTGGCATCGCTAACTGGGGTATGCCTGAGTAATTGCTCAGCTTCCCCAGAGAGATGAGTCTTTAGATAATGGAGTTTTTGACAGTCCTCCAAAGCTGCGTTTTTATGGACTAATGTGTTGAACAGATCATTGAATGTTGTCCATTCGGTATACTTGCCAGAGAATGTAGGGAGTGACATCTTTGGAAATTGAGCCAAAGAATCCGACCTTTGGTCCGTAACAGCCGGCTTACCTTGGGTTGAAACCTTTGGAGATAATTTATTCAAAGCAGATTTCATTAAAGTTTTGTATTCAATATAAATATTTTCAGTAGAATCATAAATTTCGTTTACCTCTTTGGTTGTTCCTTCAGCAATAGAACTATATTTTTCATGAAATTGACAATGAATTTCATCGAATTTAGCCCAATTTTGTTCTAAAAGTTCCTGTCTCGTTTCAAGATACTCCAAGGTGAGTCGCTCCTTCGGACTTTTCTTAAAATTAGTAAACCCCTTTTGAATGTTATCCTTAATTCTTTTCAAAATATTAATCAATCCCTCCATAATTAGCTGTATAGTGATATGAATTAAAGTAAAGAGTACACAAGTTTAGCCAGTAGAAGCAACAACATATAATTGTATAATTTTAAAAATGAATATATATGCTAAAACACAAAGTACATCTAAAACTTGTGAAAATAAGCCTTAAAAAGCATAATATTATAAAGCTATATAGACGACAATTATCAAAGGTAATATTGCTAGATACCTGAAGCTTGGACCAAGCGTAATAAACTAACTACCCCAAACTCGGTACTACAGGTAAATTGCCAAGTACAGTACAAAAGACCAAAATAGTCCCAACTTGCCAAAGTGCTTAACTAGTATAAGAAAGCAATTGAAAAATTCTAAGTCCCTATTGAGACTCAAAATTATTCCAAGTGCTTGAACTACTTATAATATAGCAAGAAAGCAATTGAAAAATTCTAAGTCCCTACTGGGACTCAAAAATATTACAAGTGTTTGAACTTAATTTTACTATCGGCGGCTAACCGGCATAGATTCGCGGTTCCCCCGTTTTCTATAAATTATTCTAAGTCCTTAAACTACCATGCACAAATTTACAACTAACTAAAACTAAACTAAAATTTTACAAGTCCAATTCTAGTGAAATCTTCTATTTTAACGGCTCAATGGAAATAAGGCACTGATTTGCTTGACTTCTAAGTTTGTTGTTTTTCTAAAAGCACTCTACTAACTTATTGAAAAAAAATGTACTCACAGTTTTGCACTTCACATAACCTTTGAATATACCAACTACGTGTGGCGCCCTCTATGGCCACTTCGAGTAGGTTGGTTGATCTGCTTGCACTTCACTTATCCTTCAAATAAACCAACTCCGTGTGGCGCCCTCTGTGGCCACTTCGAGTAGGTTGGTGGTTCTGCTTGCTCCGTTAGCGTCGAATCTGTCATCTGTCACCTGTCAAATTCGCGCAACGCCGCCGTGTTCGCACCAAGTGCTCCGTCCCACGTACTCTTGCGCAGCGATCCACTGCGAGTACGTGTGGTCTATCCCTAGTAGACCGTTGTTCTCTAAAATGATACTTCAGTATCCGGCTCAGTAGGACCAATGTTAAAGTGGCAAGTACGCTGTCACTTTATGTGGAACAATCGAACTCTGTATACGAAGTTGGAGACAATAGACAATAAAACACACAACTTGTATTTGATCTATGTAATTGTTCAAAATTAATATGCTAACTTAAGGTTATAAGCACTCAGCGGTAACGAAACCATATCGTCATGTAACTCGATACTTACGCCATCTATCGAGGTTCAAGTTAAACTTTACAAATAAATCTATTTGATACAACTGTGTACATCCGTACTGAACAGAAGGCCAATAGATGGCGCTGTGCACGGATTTTTCGAACTATATTCTGAGAATGAAGTTCCTGCGAGCGAGACTCTTAAGCTTCACGGCTGACGAGCTACCCGCTCGCATTTTTTATGAGTCAATGACTCGCCGCTGCACCGAACGGTGCCTCTCACCCGCTACCGCACCGAACGGAAGTTGAGTACTAAACTTCAACTCCTCGTTTCTTTTTCTGTGTAATTCTATAAGTTCCTTTGGCCACATTCTCAAGTCAGTATAAGTGAAGTGTATCGGAAGAAAACGACAAACTCAAGAAAATCACCGGCCGGTCGAAACATACCTACCCACCAGCACGTGCCAGGAACCACGCCTGTCTACAGCTGAATCCTCACGAGGTGGAACTCAGGTCAGTGCCGGTTCTCTTGCGTTTTCATTCATAGAAGCGGTCACATGTGTATTTTCCTTCATTACAACCCAACTGGAGGTCTTAGGTACTTATACGCTCTGTGTGCAAACACACCAGTGGTCGGACTATTTACACGTCCTACCAAAGACATCTCAACAACCTTCTAAATCAACAAATAATGTCAAAAGTTTTGCTACCGAAATCGAAAGCACTTGTACCTACTGCTCACAAAACCATTATGTTTGCCACTGTAAAGATTTTGCATCACTCTCTGTCACGGAGCGTCAAGATTTCATCAAGAGAAATAACATATGTTTTAATTGCCTAGTTAAGGGTCATTCAGTCTCTCATTGTAGGCAAAGTACGGTGTGCAAAAAATGTCGACGTCGTCATCATACCTTCCTACACTTTACCTCTCCAAAGGATGAGAAGCCTGTTGAAATCTCTAAAGAGAAAGACAACCCGCAAGATAAAAACACTGTACCTAACTCTTCTTGCAACATCAGCGTTAACCTGAAAACTGAAACAGAAGATGAATTGGTTATATTGGCGACTGCTGTAATAAATGTAAAGTCACGAAACAAGGGTACTTACGCATTAAGAGCTCTCGTTGACCAGGGCTCGCAAGGTTCCTTCATCTCCGAAGCAGCTGCACAGTTGTTGAATCTTCCTCGCACTCCAGTGACTGGCAAAATCTCCGGAATCTCTAGTTCATTAGTGGTCACGACCAAATCTATGGTCACACTTACAGTCCACTCCAAAGAAGATCATGCATCAACCTTTAAGGTTAATGCCTACGTATTAAAGAAACTCACTTCATTGCTGCCTTCAAGTGAATTCCCTCAAGAGACTTGGCCTTCATCCATGCAGTTGGATCTTGCGGATCCACACTTTCACAAGCCAGGTTCGATTGATGTTTTACTTGGTGCCGACGTGCATGCTTACATATTACTGCAAGGCTTACACAAGTATAAATCTCTAATTGCACTCAACTCTCGTCTTGGTTGGTTAATATCAGGCAGGGTTCAACAAACTGGGTCACTAGCACAGGAGCATAATATGGTTGTTATGCAAACTAATATTGAAACGGACCAGTTACTCCGACAATTTTGGGCGATAGAAGAGAATTTATCGCACAAAAAACCAATGACTAATTTAGAAATACAATGTGAAGAACACTTCAAAAATACTCACACTCGTAATGAAGACGGACGTTATGTGGTGCGCTTACCATTCCAGAACGATCCACCCACAAGCCTTGGTGATACAAGATTCCTTGCCACAAGTCGCTTACTACAAATGGAGAAACGTTTCACACGTAAGCCTGACTTTAAAGAAGAATATCACAAGTTTTTGAATCAATATGAGTCACAAGGTCATATGATGATGGTACCTGAAAACGAATTAGTGTCACATAAAGTTTATTACTTACCTCACCATGCTGTCCTTAGGCCGACGAGTCTAAGCACAAAACTCCGAGTAGTCTTCGATGGAAGTGCTGCATCTGAGAATGAAAAGTCGTTAATTGATGAACTCCTGATTGGATGTTCTCTTCAACAGGATATCAGAGATTTGATCACTAGATGGAGACAGCACAAATTCTGCCTAGTAGCAGATATTCGACAAATGTATCGACAAATCTTAATAGCCAAAGAGGATGTTGACTATCAGAGAATTTTGTGGCGTGAATCTCCGATACAACCTATTAAAGAATATAGGCTCCAGACTGTGACGTACGGAACATCTTGTGCCCCATTTTTAGCCATACGTACTCTTCATCAACTCGCTGAAGACGAAAATAAAGATTTTCCTGCTGAAGTGGAAATTCTGAAACACGACGTATACATGGACGATTTGATGACGGGTGCATCTACAGTGGAAGATACCATAAGTTTACAGAAAGGATTGATAGAACTGTTAGCCCGTGGTGGTTTTCCCTTACACAAGTGGTCTTCTAATAGTAAAGCTGTTTTATCGGAAATCCCAAATGTTGAAAGAGACTCTCACGGTTCTGTAAATATTAAAGTTGAAGATTCAATCAAAACGTCAGGTATTACTTGGAACTCTGAAACTGATAATTTTGAACTTAATGTTAATTTGATTGCTAATAATGACCATATTACAAAACGAAATGTACTGTCCACTATTGCCAAATCATTCGACCCGCTAGGTTGGCTAACACTGTCAATAATTTTACTTAAAATATTCATGCAAAAGTTATGGTTAGCCGGTCTAGAGTGGGACGAAGATTTGCCGACTAGTCTTAGGGAGGAGTGGATCACTTACCTTGATCGTTTCAGGCATTTTAAAAACATTCAGTTCCCGCGATGGCTTGGAGTGACTGATGACACAACTAAACGTGAACTGCATGGGTTTAGTGATGCCTCTTGTACTGCTTATGCTGGTGTGGTGTACCTCAGGGTTTTGGGCAAGGATGGAAAAATAAGTGTCCACCTCGTTATTGCAAAATCAAAGGTAGCTCCTATCAAACAAATATCTCTTCCACGCCTTGAACTCTGCGGTGCAGTACTTCTAGCTAGGATGATCCAACACAGCAAATTAGTTTTAAATATACAAGATAAGGATGTTTACACATGGACGGACTCCACCATAGTTTTGTCGTGGTTGCGTAAAACACCAAACACCTGGACCACATTTGTTGCTAATCGTACTTCCGAAATATTAACCCTCACCAACAGTAACCATTGGCAACATGTTAGTTCTGCAAACAATCCAGCGGATTTGGCATCTCGTGGCAGTTATCCTTATGATCTGCAACAATCAAAACTATGGTGGGAGGGCCCTCGGTTTTTATATAATAAATCTGAAATTCGAGGTTCTCCAGTTGATATCCCGTTCACAGATTTAGAAATGAAACGTAATTTAAAAATTTCATGTAACGTTAATACTATTGACCAGGACAGTGCAATTGCTTATTTGAAACGCTTTTCCACACTTTCAAAATTAATACGTGTCAGTGCCTATTGTTACCGTTATTTTAAACGAGTTAAGGCTAAGATAAATAAGGAGCCATTGTTAATTGCTAATTATTTGAGCTCTAGTGAACTGGACCATGCATTAAATTGTTGTATAAAGTTATCACAAGCCACTACCTTTCAGGACGAGATTTCTTGTTTACTATCGAGCAAATCCGTTTCAAAATCTAGTAAAATCTTCAGACTTTATCCTATTATTGATAAGGATGGAATTGTTCGTGTTGGCGGTCGTCTTGCTAATGCAGAGATTCCAAATGACAAGAAAAATCCCATTCTATTGAGTGGTGATTGTGCACTGTCTAAGCTTATAGTATTAAATGCCCATCTGAAATCTCTGCATGGAGGACACCAACTTACTTTAAATTTTATTCGCCAGAGATTTTGGATCCTTCGAGTAAAAAATCTTGTGAAAGTTGTAATTAATAAGTGTATACCGTGTTTTAGACAGAAGGCTACTCCACTGGCACTATTTATGGCTGATTTGCCTATATTTCGAGTTAACCCTAGTCGTCCTTTCCTCACAAGTGGAGTAGACTTTTGTGGACCTTTTACCATGAAATTGTATTCTGGTAGGTGTAAAAAAATTTGTAAATCATATGTATGTCTATTTGTATGTACCGCCACAAAGGCCATCCATTTGGAATTAGTGACTGATCTAACTTCGGCTGCATTTATTGCAGCATTTCGACGTTTTATTGCTCGACGTGGTCACTGCCAGGAAATGTGGAGTGATCACGGTACAAATTTTGTTGGAGCGTCACGTGAATTAGATCTAGCCTTTAAGAATTCGCGTTCTCAGATCGTAACTGAGATTGCTGAACTTCTAGCTAATGATCGTACACAGTGGAAATTTATTCCACCGCGAGGTCCACATTTTGGAGGTATTTGGGAGTCTGGTGTCAAAAGTATAAAAGGGCATTTAAAACGAGTGATAGGTCAAACTGCTCTCACTTACGAAGAACTTTCTACTCTTTTATGTCAAGTTGAAGCCTGTGTGAATTCACGTCCACTAACTCTTGTAAATTCCACGGTTGATGAACCGCCTTTGACACCAGGTCACTTTCTGGTTGGAGAACCTTTAATTGGTGTTCCTTCACCGTCATTGAATGATGACAAAATTAGCCCGTTACATCGATGGCATCTAATCCAGCGCATGTTGCAGTGTTTGTGGCGTCGTTGGCAGAATGAATATCTGACGACATTGCAACATCGTTGTAAGTGGAATACTAGTCAACCAGATCTTCCGGTTGGCACAATTGTATTAGTCAAGGACGATATGCTTCCACCTGGTAAATGGCTTTTGGGGCGTATAGTTCAGAAGCATCCTGGTGCAGATGGTATAACGCGAGTTGTTACTTTGCAATATAAGGATAATATTTTCAAGAGACCTATAATTAAATTATGCCCGCTGCCCCTAGACGATTCTGATCCCCATAATTAGTATATGTGTTCATTTTGTTGCATGCTAACTTTATACGTGTATTTATGTTTTTAAGGACTTAATTCGTCCTTGGCCGGCAGTATGTTATGTTTCAAGTCAATTTGCATTATATGAATCTTTTAGTTTTTGTATTTTGCCACTAGATGCCGCTAGTAGTCATTTTAGAATTCGATGTCAAGAGTCTCCATAAGCTTTTTATAGTAATCCATTATTTCTGTCTTTCGCAACTAGATGTCGCTAGTGGTAAAATTAGAAGTCGGTGTTAAGACTCTCCGCAAAGGTTTCGTTATAGCTCCGTAAATTATGTACTGAGTTCGTTCTTTCTTCATAAGTACCGTGAAAATAAAAAGTGAAATCAAGTGTGAGTGTTTCAATAAACCACTCTCCGGTGAACTTGTGCCAGTTGGGGGCGGGGCGTGGCGTCGGCAGGATTTGCCGGGTGGGCTGGTGGAGCAGTTCCACTAGCACTGGCTGGTGATCCCAACCCAGGTACTCTTCCAGCACCTGTTGCGTGATCTGGCAGCTCAGGTTTTCACTGTGCACCATGATGTCCAGCACGTCGGGGATGTGGTTTCGGATTTCGGGGTATCGCGTTGGGACCTCTGGTCCTAGTACGACGTATCCCCGGGCTTCCATGTCGTCCAGCAGCCGATTTCCATTAGGGTTTGCCATACTGGAATTCCACGCTGGGTGTTTGCAATTGAGGTCCCCGGCCATTATGACTCGGTAGGGGGAGTCTAGTACTTTGTGGATGTCGTTGGTTTCTAGTCTGTCTGCCGGCCCCTTGTACACGGCGTATAGCTGGGTTGGGGTACCTGCCATTAGTATTTCCACACCCAGCGTGTTGATGGACTCCGTGTCTATATTTGGCAGCTGCTGGTGGACAAGTGCACGTTTGACGAGAACTGCCAGACCACGATAGGGGCCGTGGACAGTGGCTTCGTCCCTCCTATAGATTATGTATCCCGGGAAGCTGACCCGGATCCCAGGCCCCAGGATTGTTTCGCTGATCAGTGCTATATCCACCTTGTGGTCTTTAAGAAGTTGGCGAAATCTTACGGCCTTCTCTTGGAGACCGCGGGCATTCCAGTGCAGAATAGTCGTCTTGCTGGCCATTAGAGACGGGCCAGAATCTCTAATACCCCGCTGATGGCAATCCTCTGCACTTCTTGGGGGTTCTTCCCGGCCGATTGGGCATCGAGGATGCTTTTAATTATCCTGATTGCCATCTGGACAATCGTCTCCCCCGCTTCGGCTGTGGGGGGGCTGGATAGTGCGGCCGGAGTGCGCTTCTCCTTCTTTGTTCTGGTTGACTCAGATACGGTTAGGGCCTTTGAGGATTGAGCGGTAGGTGAAGAAAGAAAGAAAAGAAAGAAAGAAAGAAAGAAAGAAAATATGTTTTATTTAGAAAACAGCGCACATTTTTTGAAATAAATAAATAAAATTAACACACAGGAATACTTAGAAGAATGCTTAAAATTAATAAAATAATGTTCCTGACTATAGAACAGATTCGCTGTCTATGGTCGCCGCGCCTGCCTGAGTTGGCGGGCAGCGTGAAAACTAAATAGGTACAGCCATGAATCTGTACAGTATACATATACATTATAACATATATTTATATCATATATATACATAAAGGTTCATGGGTACAGCACAGCATATTCTCTCTAGTATATATAATAATCTATGGCATATTCGCCTCTCTGCCAATTCTGACAATTGACTGTGACATACATGACATTTACTTGACATATTTGATTTAAATTGTGAGACGTGTCATAAAACGTGGCAAGCTAGTATATATAATAATCTATGGTGGCAAGAGTGGCAAAGCACCGAGATAAGCACATTGTTATTTTAAAAACCTTAGGTTAATCATTATAATCTTAATACATAACAATCATGTACGCTGTATTCCCAAAAAGGTTTGGATACTCAGCATACACTGCAATGGATGTGATCCACCACAGTACTGGTTTTCAGATCCAACCTCAATTTCGTCGCTAAGGCAATATCGCGTCATATATTTATTGATAGGGAACATATTTATTTACATTTGAGATACAAAAGAAACAGTAGTTTACCTAACAGGGTGAGTAACTACAAGCATACAACCATATTTCCAATAAATACACCTACCTACTAAATAATTCAATGAAAAAAGACACAAAAAATTATTACAGGGTACATAAATTCACCCTCGCACAAGGAATCGAGTAAGGAATAACTAAATGTGTGACAAAAAAGCGGACTAGGCAAAATATATATATAGTATAGTGTGCCAGATAATGCAATGGAGAAACAAGACTAAGAAAACAGGTAAATTTTTTTTTTAACAAGGTTATCAATTATTTTTCTGTATGTTTAAGAGATGCCTGCGCAATTGCAGCTTAAAATTGCCTTTCGTTTTAAGGGACCTCAGAGGTGGAGGTATATTGTTCCAACAATGGGTTGCGGCATATTTAAAACAGCCTCTAAACGCCATCGTTCTGTGCCGGGGCACAGACAGCGGGTTCGTTTGGATACGCATAGGATGCTTGGAGTGTTGGTGCCTCCAGCAAAGCTTATTTGCTAGGTGAGTTGGCTTATTTCCATTTGCTATTTCAAACAACATGTAAGCAAGATGTAGATTACGCCTTGACCGCATTTTCAGGACATTATGCTCGTTGAGAAATGGTGTCACATGTCCTCGTCGTGGAATATCAAAACAATAGCGAGCGCAGGCATTTTGAACACGTTGTATGAGGCCTTCTGTCCGTGACAGCAAACAGGGTCCATACACTACATCTGCATAGTCAAAGCGAGACAAAACCAGAGCGTCTGCAAGCTTCTTACGCATAGGTACACTTATAAAATTCCTTATTCGGTACAGTATCTTCAGCCTATAGAAACAGTTCCTTACTACATTTCCTATGTGACTTTCAAAAAGCAACTGAGGATCTGTAACCAGGCCTAGGTTGCGTGCCACATCCACTCTCTTTATGCTTTTACCCATTAGGCTGATAGATGGATTAGCAGCTGTGATATTTCCAATCTGGCTTCTGCTGCCCAGGACCATAAAATTGGACTTGAGTGGGTTCAGTGCTAAGCAGTTTCTCTCAAACGCGACGTTGCGTTTGTGAATCTCGTTACATCGGTGGTCTTTAACGGTTTTTAGTCGAAATTTTGCTAATTTCCGAACATTGGAGGCGACTGGCAACACTGCGTTGGCCGGCACGTCACCTTTCTCTCTTGACGATCGACAAAAATGTCGTAATTTCGATAAAATTTTAATAATCGTCATCCATTGTAATGGATTGAAGTTATTTTTGTTCGGATGATATTATAAAATGTCCCCGCTATGATGGTAATATAGGATTGTCCCATATTTCTGGTGAGTTGACATTTTCTCAAAAGATTCATTTCGACGTATTTTTTTTCTGATTGAAAAATAATATTTTAAATTCTGTTGTTTCAGTATTTGTTTCAAAAATACCATGATTTATCGTGTGTTTGGCATTTAACCAACTAATTAAGGCGGTGAGTCACACGTTTTTCTCAAAAATTAGGACCTCATGTATTCTGATAGGTAGGAATTGTTCTAATAACCTAAAATTTTATTTCAGGTCTCCATTGGAGCCGCCTTTTCCTTTTTCTTTTCCTTTTTCTTTGTTTATCTCTTGGCTTTTCCTTCATTGGGCCTTGTCTCTGATGGTTTGATGGATTTCTCAACCATACGAACGAGCATGTGCAATATCTTGGAATAATGGCTTGTTGAGCGGAATATTATGCTTCGCTGGTTGAGGTGAACCTTCACACACTCGCCGAGGGATGCCGTGAGCTTTCGTTTACTTTTAATTAAAATTTAACTTTAAAAACCTTAAAAAATTGCATTGGTGACAAGATTAATATGTCATGTAGTTCTTAAATTTTAATCTACTAGCATAAAATCCTTACTATAATAAGCACACTGGAGCGCTAGAGAATAAAACCTTAAACCTCAGTGCGGTGGTTTTATTTAGCTTACCTCCGGCAGATTAAAAGTCTTCAACCTACTTGATTGACTATCTTAGGCATGTGCTTCTCCAAGGCGCCCGAATCTTTAAGGTAATGTACCTATCTATTTTGTTAATTTACAGGAGAACACACTTGTTAACTTTATCTCAAACAACAAAACACACATGTGCATATATTTTTTATTATTACAATTGGCGCCCGAACAGGGACTTGACAGTGTGCAAATATCATTATTCCTTGTCACCTTTGCATTATTAATTTAATTTAACATGTTTAGAACAATGTTTCTTTCATGTATATTACTGCATAACTCTGTGTTTCAGTAAATATTATTGTTTGTTTACTTTACAAAACTAATCTTACTACAGGTTGGTACGCTGTTGTTTATATCTCTTAATTACAGGTGAATATTTCAATTTGCATAACATTCACAGTTATTGTTATCATTGTTTTATCTTGTATAACCTTAATTTATAACAAGTTACATTATCTACATAGTAATATATAATGAAAAGTTTATAAACTTCAAACTAATATGTGAAAGTATAGTAATATTTGAATCTTTGATGTTTACCTCAAGTAAACAGAAATACTTTATTTTGTGAATCACTGATGCACTTTTTTATCATTACTTAAAGGCATTTGACCTAAATAACTTAACAATAACATTCCTTTCTTTTGTTTGACCTACTTTTGAGGTTAGCATTTTTCAACAATAACAATTAAGTTGCATTCATAACTTATTTACTTTTCTAACTTTTATAGCTGCATTCATTGCATTCATTGGAAGTCCTTAGTGCATTTTATACAACTATTTTTAGATTTCACATTGTTTTCAAAAATGGACAAGGAAACTCAGGCCCCGCCATTGTGTGCAGTTATTGATAATACTGTCCCGGTTGGTACATCTACTCACGAGATGCCCCATGTCATGGCTGATCTGACTGAAGTTGTTGATCCGTTTTCACATAGTCGGGGAGCTGGTGATTATAGTCCGAGAGCTGCATCTTCGTTTAATATGATGAATGTTTTATTGAATGAAGACTTGAAGAAAAACTTGCCTTCTGTTACAAAGTTACCCGATTTGAAACGTTGTAAGCTTTTGTATGATGGTAAATCGTGTGTTAGGGAATTTATTACTGAAGTGGAAGAATATTTCTTGTTTAAAAATTTTAATGAACATTTTTTAGTTAGTTCATTTGCTGATCTTTTGTCAGGCACTGCGCTTAAATGGTTTCGTAGTGTGCGTATTCGTATTGCTTCTTGGCAGGAATTAAAGGCTGCGTTGTTGAAACGTTTTGATAGGATTGAATTCGACTATCATTTAGAACATGAACTCCGCACTCGTAAACAAAAGATAACTGAGTCCTTACCAGACTTTATTACAGATATAATGGATATGTCAAGCCGTTTGTCTATGCCTATTTGTGATGCTACCCTCATAACTATTATTAAACATAATATGTTAAATATTTACACACCTTTTGTGTTTGGTAAAACTATTTCTACTATTGAAGAGTTCATTAACCTCAGCAGAGAATTAGAAAATTTTGTGTCTAGAAAGAACTTAAGTGAGAATAGAAGTATTAAAAAAGAAAAACCTTCTGCTCACGTTAATGCTGTTAAAGCAGATGAATTAATATGTTTAAAATGTAAGTCCTCTGGACATTCTTATAAAAATTGCCCTAAGTTTCCTGGCATAATTTGTTTTAAGTGTCACCAAGCTGGTGTCACTACGAAGACTTGCGAAGTTTGTAATACTGAACAGTCAAAAAACGTATCAGGCCCCATCGAGCCCTAGTTTTTGATAAAACCTCAGGTGACTCGATGTTGAAAAAATTTAGCAATGCACCGGATGATGCCACTTGTAAAAAAGAATTTTGTGACTGGTTAGATTATTTGAAAGTTTTCTTTAGTAATATCAGGGCTGCCCCTGTTTTGTTTGTTAAAAATAAAGACACTAGACCCTATTTAAAATTTAATATTAATAATAAACTTTATTCTGGTTTGTTAGATAGCGGAGCTTGTAGTTGTGTACTCGGTTCTAATATTCATCAAACATTTTTACAATTAGGATTTAAACTTAAACCTCACCAAGGTAATGCCGTTACTGCTGATGGTTCTCCACACAAGGTTATTGGAACTATGGTTTTACCTATCACTTGTGATAATATAACTAAAAATGTAGATTTTTTGATAATACCTTCTTTTAAACCTTCCATTATTTTGGGATTCGACTTTTGGTTGAAATTTAACCTTGCTAAAGACTTATTAAATAAAATTACTTTTGAAAATGAATCCACAACTTGTGTTAATGCGGTTACTTCTGTTTCTGAACTTTCTCCGTCTGAGAAACAGGAACTTAATAAAATTATTTCACTTTTTGAAGATATTTCTTATGAAAAGAGAGGCTTGGGTCTCACTCATTTAGTTAAACATAAAATTAATGTTACTGGTGAACCTTTTAAACAACGTTATTGGCCACTTAGTCCTGCTAAACAAAAAGAACTTTATGATGAAGTAGAAGTTTTATTAAAGGAAAATATTATTGAACCTTCCAAATCTCCTTGGTGTTCTCCAGTGTTAGCCGTTGAAAAACGCGATGGTGGAACAAGATTATGTTTGGATTCTAGAAAATTAAATTCAGTAACTATTAAAGATTCTTACCCTTTGCCTTATCCTTCTAGAATTTTAGATAACCTTCGAGGTGCTAATTATATAACTACTATTGATTTGTCTAAGGCATTTTTGCAAATCGCTTTAGAAGAATCTTCTAGAGAGAAGACTGCTTTCGTTGCTCCTGGGAAAGGTTTGTTTCATTTTACCCGTATGGTGTATGGTTTGACCAATGCTCCAGCTGAGTTACAAAGGCTTGTAGATAAGTTGTTTGGGCCTGAATTTGATAATGTAGCATTCTGTTACTTAGATGATCTTATATTGGTAAATTCTAGTTTCTCTGATCACCTATATTATTTAAATAAAATTTATAAAATTCTTAAAGATGCTGGGTTAACTATTAATTTAAAAAAGTGTAATTTTTGTAAAGATAAACTTCGTTACCTCGGTTATATTGTTGATAGTAATGGTTTACATACAGACCCTGCTAAATTAGAGTCAATTGAAAGTTTCCCACGCCCAGAAAGCGTTAGACAATTAAGAAGTTTTCTTGGGTTATGTTCTTATTACCGTAGATTCATTGATAAATTCGCTGATATTGCTTCGCCATTAACAAATTAACGGCTGGAAGCAAGAATTCTATAAAATCTCTTTCCTGGAATGAAGAAGCTGAAGTCGCTTTTAATAATTTAAAACTTGCATTGATTTCTGCACCTGTTTTACATTGCCCAAATTTTGAGAAACCATTCTTTTTACATTGCGATGCTAGTTCCGTTGGAATTGGTAGTGTCCTGAGCCAAGATGATGATAATGGAGATCAACATCCTGTAGCTAATTATTCTAGATCGCTTAATAAATGTGAACGTAATTATAGCACAACTGAAAGAGAGTTGTTGTCAATATTAGATTCTATTGAACATTTCAGACCTTATATTGAAGGAATGGAATTTACAGTTATCACTGATCATGCTAGTTTAACTTGGCTTCTAAAACTTAGTAATCCTAGTGGTCGTCTTGCACGTTGGGCTGCTAGAATTTCTCAATTTACTTTTGATGTTAAATATAAAAAAGGTTCTTTACATTTAGTTCCAGATTGTCTATCTAGAATAGAAATTTTTGCTATTAATGTTCCTTTAAATAATAATATTGTTTTGCCAGACGAGGATATCGTTGATCCTTGGTATAGAAAAATATTTATAAATTGTCAAAAGTTTCCTAGAAAATACAAAAATTTCAAAGTTGAAAGTGATACTTTGTATAGATTTTGTAAAGATAAATATAATCCTAATAATCTTTTAAATTGGAAAATTGTCATACCTAAAGAACACATCTTAGACACAATTAGATCTAATCATGATGATGTTAATTCAGGACATTTAGGAATTCATAAAACTTTAAATAAATTAAAAGTACATTATTTTTGGAAAGGTATGTTTATTGATGTTCAAAAATACATTTCTTCTTGTGATACTTGTAAAGCTTATAAATCTTCTACTAATCCACCTCATGGAATTATGGTTAATCCTAAAAAAGTTGATAAACCAATGTTAATGCTTTCTATTGATATTATTGGAATTGTTCCAAAAGCTTATTCTGGACACAAGTATATACTTTCAATTGTAGATGTTTTTACAAAATATTGTTGGATATTTCCTATGATTAGTGCTACTACTAAAGTAATCTGTAAGATTCTTGAAAAAGAGATATTTCTTAGGTTTGGAACACCTAAAATTTTAGTTTGTGATAATGGAAGCCAGTTCACAGCGAAGCAGTTCGTTGATTTTCTGAAAAGTTATAATATTAATAAAATATTTTATAATACTTTATATACCCCTCAAAATAACCCTGTAGAGAGATATAACAAAACGGTCGAAACATGTATTTCTTGTTTTGTTAAAGATGATCATAGAACTTGGTCAAAATATTTGCCTCATGTTCAATTAGCTTTGAATAATAGTGAGAATCTAGCCACAGATTTCACTCCTAATTTTCTCATGTTCGGTAAAGAACTTATTTTTGATGCTTCATTGCACCGTTTTAGTAATTCTTTTGATAACCTTGATCAACTTGATGTTGTTGAAAGGTCTTCTTTTGCTTTTTCACTAAAATCTCTTAGTGAAATTTTTGTTAAAGTTCAAGCTTCATTGCTTAAAGCTTATAAGCGTAATGCGCGTTATTATAATATAGGGAGAAAGGTCATTTCTTTTGAAGTGGGAGATACAGTATGGAGGAGAAGTTTTGTGCAGTCTAATGCTCCTGCATTCTTTTCGGCTAAGTTAGCACCTAAGTTTATTAAATGTGAAATATTAGATAAAGTTTCCCCTAATGTTTATGTCAGTAGTGAGTTATTGGGCATTCTACTCCACCTTAGTTCCTTCGGTTATCTTCGATAACCTCAGTCACGGTGGGATAGAATGCCCAACAACTCTTTGTAAAATCATTTACCTAAGCCAACGTTCCACATTTTAATGCCGTTCATTACACTACCGTTCCGTCGGCTCTCTGCGATCCCCTGCGTCGTAATTGCGTTGAAAGATGCTCTGTTAGTTAGCGATAGAGTTATTTCATAAACAGTACAGTCTTACGTTTGCCTATTGCGTTGTCTGTAAGCAGTTTGGTTTAACTATTCTTTTAAGATCTATCATACTAGTGGAACCATCTAGGGTATCCTTAGTTCCATCGGTTATCTTCGATAACCTCCGTCACGGTGGAATAGAATGCTCAATAACTCTTTGTAAAATCATTTACTTACCTAAGCCAACGTTCCACATTTTAATGCCGTTCAATACACTACCGTTCCGTCGGCTCTCTGCGATCCCCTGCGTCGTAATTGCGTTGAAAGATGCTCTGTTAGTTAGCGATAGAGTTATTTCATAAACAGTACAGTCTTACGTTTGCCTATTGCGTTGTCTGTAAGAAGTTTGGTTTAACTTTTTTTAACTTTTTTTAGGTTTTAGGTTTTACTAGTGGAACCATCTAGGGTATCCTATAGTGATACGCACTATAAAACTTATAGTGTTGTAGCTAAGTACTGACTGAGTATGGTAGACAATAATGTCTTTGAATTTGTACATTCTAGAATTCTCATAGCGAAGAACCTAAACTTGTTCGTCATGATGATAGTTTTGTAAATGCTATAGGATATTAAATTAAAAAACTGAAAACTATATAAGAATACATTTTTATTTCCTTATTTTTTACAGTTTTACTTAGTTTAGTTTATTAAAATAATTATAATTTGTTAAGTCTAGGTACTTATATAAGACAGGACAGCACACTTAATTCTAGTTAAATCCAACAAGCAAGCAGTCCCGTTATTATTAGACCTTAGTCCGATATAACGGGTCTGATCCCAAGACATCATGTCACAGGGCTAGTTACGTCACTTTCACACTACATGTAGGATCTCAAACGATATACATCACAAAACTTCGTGTTTAGTGCACATAACATGTGAATATTATTTGCTCATTTTATGTTAACTTATAAAAGGTAGGTAGCTTATAAAAGGTCCGTAAGAAGAGCGGATTTTCCTGATACAAGCATATATATGTGCAAAAGGAGATCTCTCCAAACATTGTAACATGTACTTAAAAGAAACAGTAAATAAACATTTTTATTTACTAGTTAAAAATTAAAAATATTGGTATGACCCCATGCTCGAGTTGAAATCTTATCTTTTGCAATTACTCTTTTATCATCATCACCAGACAACGCAATTTTTGTTACAGCACATGTAAATAGCTCATGTTTTATTGACTTAAATAAAACATTTGTTTTATGAACAATTTCACCATCATAAAGTGTGTTTTCATAATCAGTAACGTTAAGGTCACGTACAACATTCTTTTTAATACCCTTGGCTTTTTTAATTGTGCTGTGAATGGTGTTGATACAATATAACTTCGATCTCAATCCAACAAATTCGCTTATTATTTTACCAGCCATTTCATCTTTAAATAAGCCTGGTATTTTTTTGTTCTGTATGGGTAAAGTATACACATTATTTTTACAAAAATTGCTGGTGTCAAAGTAAGATAAAAAGTTATTTTTTATGTCTTCATAGAAATCATGAGCTTGTATATGATACACAAAACTATCTGTATCCGTGTAACACATCCGTATCCTATCCTTGTAAAAAGGTTGCATTACTGAATAGTGAAAATCATACATATGACTTTTTGATAATTCTAGAACAGCAAAGCCAATATATATTGGTTTGTTCAAAGTTATTTGTTCAGGATTTAACTGCACCGCTACTAGATTTTTAGTGAAAACCGTTGCACTATGGAAATTTGGACGAGCAATAAGGTTTTGAGCGCATTTTCTTCTTTTAGTTATGTTTTTGATATCTCGCCACTGAGAAACTAAATGGACATTAACCCTGTTTTCAGTATTTTCTAAAGTTTTTCCAAATACACTATTATTTAAGAGCTTAAAAAAATCTAGTTCGAAAGTTGAAGAACTTTTTTGTCTCAGTTTGGTATTTAAATCAATATATTGTTTTAAATATGGGCTTTGTCGAAAACTGATTATTCTATGAATCTTCTTCAATATTAACCCATGTTTCATACAAGTTTGTAAATGCACGTAATGAATAACATATTTAAATTTATCATATAAATTAGGGATTAGCTTAGAACTCTTTCCCCCGGGGGGTATAAATTTTTCAGAACAAAATGGTAAATCGTTGTGTAAGTTATGCAAATGCTTAGGGTATACTATATCCACTTCCAAAATATAACCACAATCTGCATCAATTGCAATTTTCGTTATATCTAAATTGTTAATTTCTTGTTGAGTGAGAAATTTGAAGTTGGATAATGGTAAGTATTGACACATACTATACCCATACAAATTATTACAATCTATATAAGAGACATAGGAATCAGGTTCCGAAGAATTATAATCCGGTAAGTATATGTTATTTGCTTTCGCATGTCTGTGAGAGCAGAGGCACACTCCTCCTCTTATACCACTTTGTAACATGCGTATCATAGACAAGTCATTAATTAGTTCCAATTGAACACCTGTTTTTAATAACATAGCGTCAAAAGATAAACTGGGTGCAGTTAAATAAAAAGCTGGATCTAAGTGATAATGTTGTTTACAAGTCTGTCTAAAGTTTTCAAAAATATCTGCTAATAAAAGCACATCAGTTTGTAGGTATAGATCCGTATAACCACCTAAACTAGTAATTCTAAATGTTGACCAAACTAAATGTGCATGCCGGTAATCATCTTCAGAAACATTTTCATCATTGAGGGAACTATAAAAGTATTTCTTTGGAGGCAAACATTTTTCATCATACCGTTTCCACGAATCCATGTATTCATATGGATAAATGCCTTTGCGAGTAAGTAATTGGAATTCATCTCGGACAGGGAAGTGATTTTGTAAATTTTTAAACATTTCTGGTTTTAAAGTTTTACATAATTTGTTTAAGCTTGTTCCCAAAAATTTAAACGAATCAAGAAAACGCATTTGAAAAAACTTATTATTTGAAACTGATACAAATTTCGTAAATGAGATATAGTTTTCTTTATTTTTAGGTATTATCTTTATTTCACCAGGGACGTCACCCAATGCTTTAATAAATAAGTGACAATCATAACCAGCTAAGTTATGAAAAAAAATGGGGACAAATGCAGGGCATTTATATTGCAAATTACAGAACGAATGCGCAGCTCCACGATAGCGACCGGTAACATGACAATGATCACGGACTTTGTCCCAAAAAAGAAAGTTTTGACAGATATGACAATGTGTTGCATTTTCAAAATCATACTTGTCCTCCGTGGAAAATATCATTGCAGCTGGTGACTTAATTATTTCATAAATTTTTTGCACGTCTTTAATTATATAGTCAACAAACCGCTTATCACAGTCTGGACCTCGATATGACACGTACCTAACGATTATAGCTAGGTTCATCAGAGCACACAATATAATAACCAAAAGCAACCGGTACGTGTTGGTGAAACATATTCATATTTTTACTAGAACAATTACTGTTTGTACTTGTACTTGTTTGTAGCATCGATTCAAAATCTGCATAAACACAAAAAGGCATAGTTTGTTTCCGTTCATAGTTTTTAAACTTAATTACTGAACCTCTGTTTGGAAGGATAGTTACTACACCTCCACATAAATGGTTGTTAAGTTCGTCAGCGGTATTGAAAAATATCAAACATAAATCGCAAAGATGTAATCTGCTGTGATGAGATGTGACTTGACTTCTAAAAAGTCTGGAACAGTCTTTGATCAAGCAATAATGAGAAGAATTATTATTTTCTAAAAACAGAAGGTGTATAATTTTTCCGTTGTATTTAAGGTTGAATTCAGATTTATACAAAGGACCTACAAAGTTTTTATGATTTTTTAAGCCATAAATTATAAACTTTATATGTGGATTGTTTTTTTCAAATGTTCTAATATCATTAAAGGTTACAGGAAAAAACATTCCTCTTAAGTTAAATATTTCTCGAAAATTAGGATAAGAAGACGTTCTTTCAGGGTGTTTCTTAGCTGGATATAAAGCCGCTGTTACACACCATAAAAAACAATAGTGATCATTATTCAAAATATTCAAACATGCTTTTTTAGCCTGAATTGATTTGGGTAAACTGATATAACTAGAACCACCAAGTGGTTGGTATTTATTGAGATTCATCTCAACATACAAATTGTTTATAAATGTCCATCCACTATCACGACCTTCAAACTCTTCAATAGATGTTTTTAAATAATTAACTGTTTCAATATACAATTTTTCGAAATCGAAGTTAGAATATAATATTTTATTTTTGGTTCCAAAAGATTTCACTTCTTGTGAATTATCTTTGAATTTTAAAAATGTACCAAAATACTCAAAGTTTACCTTAACACAAGTATGCTTAGCAAGGAATTCATTTAAAAGAGATTTTAATTGGTCAAAAATACTTGAAAAAAAGGATTCAATTGACGCTCCTTGATGTTCATCACGAGCTAATATTTTATAGGTTAATATGCGACTGCGAAACGCAGAGTTTATGATTTCTACACCATCACTATGTTTTATTGTTTGACTACTTTTCCTATGTGAATTACTTCGCAAATGTCCTACCCATGATTTACTGGGTACTGATGTGTTACACGCAGTACAAAAATGCATTATTATTAAATAAAATATTTGCTTCTACAACACTAAGTTTAAAACATAAAAATTAAAGAAATTTATGTATTATAGATCTATACACCTAAAAAAGTTTGCGATCACTTACAAAGCTGATAAGATTCTAAAAATATTAAAAATTAGAATTAGAACGTGAAACAACAGTCAGAATAAACGTAGGTAAACATTTTCTCTTCATTGGGTTAAATTTTGAAAATATATCAGCTTTGTAA
This sequence comes from Eilema sororculum, assembly GCA_914829495.1. Lineage (NCBI taxonomy): Eukaryota > Metazoa > Arthropoda > Insecta > Lepidoptera > Erebidae > Eilema > Eilema sororculum. Next base: position 11,945,202 of record OU618559.1, read on the forward strand.
GTGATTTCAAACTATTTTAATGTGTGTATATTATAATATGCATAAGGTATACCTATCTATAAAAATTAAATCTACTTTATAAAAATCTTATCCGAATAATGCACTGGTTCAGTGTCTTGAAATTCTTTATACGCATGTCCTAGAAAGTCTTGAAGTGACTCCCAAGATAGTGTGGACTCATCGCACTGTAATTTTACAGTCACCAACGCTGTCCTGTAGCGCACATCAGGGGCGTGTGATAGGTAATCGTTGGTTTTATAGAGTTTAAAATCAACCACATACCCTCCTTCCGTTTTCTTGGAGCGACGAGACGTCCCAGTTGAAACACGACTTGAGAAACTGGAAGCGAAGTCCCGCCGTGGTTCACTGCAACTGACTTCTTCAGCCCGCAAAATATTCAAAATATTTGTTTTCGTTCTGTAAATAGAAAAAAGTGTTAATTATAAAAGTACTTATACAAAGTGACTAAGAACTTGGAATCAAAACATAAAAAAGTTTTAGTATTTAAACGTGTAGGTATTGAAACGTACAAGTATTGTCAAAAGATCTATCTATGCATATAAATTAAGTGTATGAGTGTCTCACATTTGTGTACAATTAAGTTAATGGTGTAAACTACACGTTATTCAATTTTAATTTAAATGTGACGATGTTAAACTAGTTGAACATAATGAAACCTACCTCTTTGTGGTGTTAAACTCGGGTGAAGTGTTTTTTCGTTGTACACTTTTGGTGCAGCTGGGCTTCGGTTGTTTTTGCTTTTTCTCTACCGCCTGTTTGCGTTTCTTTGGTGCTACACACTCAGCCTCTACTATAGAAGAAGTTTCAAATTCCGAATCAGACCTGTTAAAATACAATCAAATTATAAACAAATATATTCCCTAGATTTTCCGAATAGATATATTGCTAGCATCACGGCTGATTATAGATAATGCAGCCGGCGGGAATTAACCAAGCAACTCACTACTCAGTGGGATAACATAATCAGTACCTAATCACATTTTATAATAATATGCGTTAATAATTATCAGCCGGCAGGAATTAACCAAGCAACTCAGCTGGATAATAGTTAACTAAATAATAATTAATAATTATCAGCCGGCAGGAATTAACCAAGCAACTCAGCTGGATAATAATTAATAATTATCAGCCGGCAGGAATTAACCAAGCAACTCAGCTGGATAATAATTATCTAAATAATGATTAATAATTATCAGCCGGCAGGAATTAACCAAGCAACTCAGCTGAATAATAATTAACCAAATAATAATTAATTTAAAAGCACTTACTCACATTTTATTGTTGGAGAAGATCACTGGAAGATACTGGAGCGAATGTAATTTATTTGAAAAATTGATGGGTTTTTATACATAAAAAGTATCAATTCAGCAATTATCACCTCCCAACAAAATTAAAACTTAACTTATTATTTATATAGGTGTATTAATTAATTTATGTTACTTACGACTATTTAAATCAAAATGATTGAAAACTCATTTCGTCTAATTGCACTTTTGTTATTACAATTGAAATACAAAACCATGTCTTTACCAACACCGCCAAAGCTAATTCCGATGAATTCCGACGAATGTTATGATTTGTGTATGATCTATACTAATATTATAAAGCGGAAGAGTTTGTTTGTTTGTTTATTTTATCGCGCTAATCTCAGGAACTACTGATTCGAATTGAATTTTTTTTTGTGTTGAATAGCCCGTTTATCGAGGAAAGTTATAGGCTAAATATCATCACGCTACTTCTCAAGGGAGCGGAGCTTAAATGTCAACAAATCCAGCAACCTCCCATAGGCTTTCGAAGTGTGCAACGGGCGAAGCCGGGGTGGTTCAGCTAGTACATAATAAAATGTAATTATAATTTATGTAGGTATGTTCGTTGATCGTCGTCGACAAAAGTATTAATGAAATATATACTCATACATTGTGCAGAAGTAAAATTATGCAATTTATGTAGGTAAGGACCGTGGTCCATACCTAAATCACCAATATAAGTCGACCGTTAGTACACGGTAGGTATTTAATTAAGTTTTAAAAGGTAGACGTACCCTGGAAGTTACCTAGTTTGCGTCACAATTATAGAAGTTTCAAATTGCTATGCACGGTTTGCATGGGTGTGTGTGCGTGTGTGTGTTAGTGTGTGGAAGCAAAGTATCTGTTAGTTTACTTACTCAGCGATACAATATTAAAACGACATCATGTTAACCGACTTCTAAAAAGGTGGTTACTTTATTTATCTGTAGGTATGTTGGTTTATGGTTCTCAAATTTGATACAAGGTATGGTTAAAGGTATTCTATTAAAATCCTTTGGAATCGTTTAGATAAAAAAAATTTTTTTACAAAAATATTACTACAGACTTATCCCACAAATATGTTAACAAACATTACAAATAATCATTTAAAATATAACTTTTAAATATTAGCAAATAGTTTTGGTATGTGCTTAAACTATACGGTAATACACCTCTTTTTATCCAAGTCGGCTAACAACGTACCTTTATACAAAGCTACGACCAATGTTAAGTCAGCAGTTTGTTCATGTGTGTTCTACTTGTTTACCTATGTGTGTTACATCGTCACATCGTTCCTATACGCGAGGAATGTCTCATATTCTGTTCCCACAATATCTACCATTTGCATCGAGCTACCAACCACGCAGTGCACTACGTCCTTCAGAGGATTAAAAGGAAGACCCAAAATAAAAGCAATGTCATGTAAGTAATTACTTATAATGTTAATTATTTGATATATAATTCTTTGTTAGATTACCTATTAAATATCTAATTTATAAGGCGACGTAGTTTTCTATGGAAATCCATAAAATTTAATTTTATACGATTATCCTTAATTTTCGTATAAAATTTAAGTTCTGTGTAAAATTTAAAAAGTTGTAAACAAAATAATGAACGCTCTCTCTCAATCGCAATCTCTTGCTAGCACTTAATTATCACAACATAGTATAAAATAAAGTCGCTTTCTCTGTTTGTCCCTTTGACCGCTTAAATCTTTAAAACTACGCAACGGATTATGATACGGTTTTTTTAACAGAGTAATTCAAGAGGAAGGTTTATATGTATAGAGGTTGCAGCGGGAACGGGATCTGACGCCACGTGGGTGAAACACAAAATTGGCGGTACGAAGTTCGCCGGGTCCGCTAGTTGTACATAAAGTAGAATATTTTATCAAATTTGAATAGGCTCTGGTGTCTCAATTAGAGTAGCTTCCGAAGTTGTAGGTTTGACATATTCGGACTACATTTGTCGATTTTCAATAATTACACTTAAACCTAAATTTTATTTTATTTTCAGATATTCTATCATCACGGAAGAAATTGACAAGGAACCCTCATGGACAGCGCGGTGAACCACATAATCAATTTGTAAGTATCTATATATTTTGGTCATTCCAAAAAGTGTAAAATTAAAGTAGCACGTAATTATACATAATGTAGAATATTTTATCAAATTTGAATAGGCTCTGGTGACTTAATTAGAGTAGCTCCCGAAGAAGTTGTAGGTTCAACATATTCGAACTACATTTACCAATTTTCAATAATTAGACTTAAACCTATATTTAATTTTATTTTCAGATATTTTATCATCATGGAAGAAATTGATGGGGAATCCTCATGGGCTGAGCGGTGAACCACGTAATCAATTTGTAAGTAGATACCTATATATTTTGGTCATTCCATAAAGTGTAAAATTAAAGTAGCACGTAATTGTACACAACGTAAAATATTTTATCAAATTTGAATAGGCTTTGGTGACTCAATTAGAGTAGCTCCCAAAGAAGTTGTAGAATATAATATCATAAGTAAGGAATAATGTAGGTATTCTATATAATAGCTGAAGAGTTTAGACAATACAAAATATGAAATATTAGGAATACCTATTGTAGTTCATTTCGTATGATAGTAACTGATAAGGTGCCTATAGGTATTTAACTGGTTACCCGATTCTGTATTAGTATGTCGAACTAATTAAAATAAGCAATTTTTTTTATACCACTTAGGTGGTAGACAAGCACACGGCCCACCTGATGGGAAGTGGTTACTGTGGCCTATGGACGTATGCAACACGAGGGGCATTACAATCGTGCTGCCGACCCTGTAGAAACCTTCTAATACCCTTATTGTGTTTTTATTATATTCCTTAGCTGATATTGATAACGAAATACGTCATCATTCACGTTACAACATGTTTGAAATTCATAAGAATTTCACAACTTAGGTACATAACAATAACATAATGCACCATACGAATTATTGAATGGTTGAATTTCAAGTTCTAACTTGATCATCATACCAATAAGTAAATACTTTATGTCAGCATAATTTGATATATCAACTGCGTTAGAAAAAATATTATTACCTAGTTCATTCTTCATTAAACAGTCAAGACGAGCATATCTAACAACATGGTAGGTATTTATAACTTCCAATCTATAGAAAATTTCAATCTATTTGCGAAATACTTAATATACTAATGTTTTAAATAATTTTCAGAATACCAACTTAAACAAATTTTCAAACGGAACAGAAGAGTGCTCTCCTGAATATCTTCCAGACCTACAAGATCAATTCGACTTGGACAACGCAATGAATAGACCTTGGATAATAACACCCAATGAAGAAGTAAAAACAAACAAAAAGAAAACTAATCGAAGAAGACCAATTACAAACAAACGCAGTGCATTGAATTCCTATATTATTAACAGTGAAAGAAGAAAAGGACGACGTTTAATAAAAATTACGATCAAGGAACTCAGTGAGTCAAGAGACGACGAAGATGAAGTTAAGGAGATAATCACTGCACAGTATATTGTACTAGATACGGTAGATGAGATATCGGATCAAGCTGAAAAATTAGTTCACAATATTTCCAAAAAATTGTGTGGCTACTCATATCATATTTTTTAATTAGGTAATGTAACTAGTAGATAAAGTGATGACATATTTAGATTTTATTAAAATTTTATTTACTGTGAAAATATGTGTTAAAAAATTATAAATATTAAAAATGTGTGTTAAACAATTATGTGTGGCTACTCATATCATATTTTTTAATTAGGTAATAATTCATTAATGTTACTAGTAGATAAAGTGATGACATGTTTAGATTTTATTAAAATTTTATTTACTATGAAAATATGTGTTAAAAATTATAAATATTAAAAATGTGTATTATAAAATAAAAAACCATTTACTTTAAAAATTGTTTTATTTATTAAAACTGCGTATAGGAAGACATACTTATTACCTTTCTTGCTCTATTAAATAGTTCTTTATACATAAAACATTTTTAAGTGCACATTGTTTAATATGATTAATACAATTAAAACTGGTTTCATTATTTGAATATTTGTTATGCAACAGTGATAAATTTGGACACTTGTCTTCACCAAGATCTATACAAATACAATTCATACATAGATCTTGAATCCACTTAACTTTTTCTAAGCCCTTCACAATAATTTCTTTATTTTCTAGATAAGGAACAATTATACGTCGAAATTCTCTATAGTCGATATAACCTTCATTCCAGTAAATCCCCCTGTTTCTCTCCAACCACGTAACTTGTTTTTTTTCATTCGTAGTTAAGTATTTAAATAAGTATGGGGGCTTTATTAAGAACGTTTGGGTATAAACACGGGTGGCCAGAGCTAATTCCTTGACTATAAAGTTATTACAAGTGTCTTTAAACCCCTGGACATCCACTATAATTGTATTCGGGTTCATGATAATTTTCTCACAGTGCTGCTTAATGGTTTATACTCAATTATACAGTCGTTCAATATAAGACAATATGCCGAAGTTTGATCTGGGATATCAATATCACTTTCAATTTCCACTCTTACGTCCACAACAGGACCTGACTTAAGATTATCTGGCTGTCTAGAACAGTCTATGACGAATAACGGAGCAACGTTTTTAAATTGTTCCTCACTTAATAAAGGCTCAGCGCGACGCCCATAATAAGACTGTTGAAATTTAGCATATTGTTCATATATTAAAGCAATTCGATTATTCGAGAAACTTGTATTTATATTTTCATATGGGAAGTAGGTGGAGTTAAGGTATACCTTAACATCACGAATCTCGCAATGATCAAACTGAGACATATCAAGTCTAGCATTATTTTTTCTATTTGTCTGTAAACCAATAACGACAAATCTTGGTTTCTCTATTTGTGAAGATGTTTTTATTGACCAAGTATGTTTGGTGCTTTTAGGCAACAATGGATATTCATACAAATCCCAATTCCTGAATATCATCTGAAGTGGTCGATCTTTTTCTAACAATTTTAGAATGTTTATTTTTTCTTTATCAGATACTTTAACATGCGGTACACGCCATATTATTTTGTTTATGATAATATCTTCTACAATTTCACCAGAGTTGAGTTTTAATGCGTTCAGATTGGTATTACTTCGTAATAAGATTAGTTCATGTTTACTGTTTATTACTACTTTCTTAAAATCTTCTGCGAAACCAAGAATGTTGCGAAGTGGTATAGAAGCAGAAAAGCTACCTCCATTAGTACTTTTTATTCCGCCGATATTCCAACCCCAAGCATTAGATGTTTTAGCTTCGCTCTCATTCATTGATATAAATGATTTCATCGTGCTAGTTATACCAGCATTTTTTATTTTATCTATCTCCACTCCATTTATCTCATACCTTATATCTTGAAACAAGTAAAGTAAACTATTGTTTGTGAAATGAACGCTACTGACTCTCTCTTTCGAATTGTCAGCCTTGTTTACAATAACAGTTCCTTCCAAAAATAAACTGCTTTCTGATGGTAATATATACAAGTCTTGCTGATTAATAGGTATCCTGATTTCATCGCTTCTATTAAAACTTGTTACGTAAGGCTTGTAAGAGTGAATTTCAATTCCTTCCACAGAGTTGTCGTAGGCTGGAGCAGATAAAACATCTAGGATATTCATTTTAACAAACCAATTTCCTTAAGAAATGCTTTATTGTTTTTATTTAACTTTATTCTCCTTTTAGGTCGAGCTCTTACTTGATTAAGAGTTTGAGTAGAACTGTTATTTTGAATTGGAAGAAACATATTATATTTATTATAGTCAATCATTTTTTTCTTTTGAGGTGTAGATACAACTGTACTTCTTCACCTCGCAAATTTATTAAGTTATTATTTATATCCAAAAGTCTGATTTGTATGCAGCTTATGTTGGTTTGGTTGATTGGAAAGTAAATTGCGTTTTTTGGTATTTCTATAATTCTGTATCCAGGTGGGACATTAAGTGCGAATTCATGTAGAATGTGACTGGATTGTCCGTTTATATAGGAACCGCTAACTATATCACATTCAACTCTTATCACGGTTGTAGGCAAAATGTTGACTGGAAACTCTGATACATGATATTTATTGGCTTCCAAGACTTGTCTTTTAAACCCCAACAAACCTCCGAACGTACAATCTTTAGTAAAATCTATAGTTGATGTACAAAATAACATAGTTTTTAAGGTGTTGTTATTGCAATGGAGTTTTATGGATGCATCCTTTACTTCAGATTTTAAATAATCACTGATATCTTGCAACTCATAAGTACCTTCAGGTCATTGTCACAGGATCAGGCTACGCGCCGAGTCTTTATACGCGAAGCGTTAACATATCGCACGAAAGTACTCTTGTATAATGCCCAACAAAAACTAAAGGATATCTATAAGTACATTTGGTGTAAAGCTGGCGTTATCTATGTAAAAAAAAGCGATGACAAAGCTCGCCCATACATTATTCGTTCAATGGCGGACATCGATAGCTTACTAACTCAATAATAATTACGTATTTACCTATTTTTACCAATAACGTAGCTACATTTCTAAAGTTACCTACTTAATATAATGAATATCAATAGCGATACCTCATCCTCGGAAATTTTCAATTGTACTACTGTTACGTCATTTATAAGTCAATTACCCTTCAATCAAATAAATTTATTTTGCCTACATGTTAACATTCGATCTATGATTAAACATTTTCCTAAATTGTTATTAATATTACATTCTTGTAAAATTCCTATCGATGTTATTGCTCTGACTGAAGTGGGTATTTCCTCGAGAATAAGTGGTTTGTACAATATTGATGGCTATAAAATGCACACAGAACTTCGTTCTAAACAAAAGGGTGGTGGCATTATAGTCTACGTTAAAAACTATCTTAAATTCACTCAACTAACAACTAAAACCACAACCAGTTTCGAGAATTTATCGGGTAATTTAGTAACCGCGAACAGAATTTTCATAACACTGTGCGCATTTTATAGACCACCGCGCACAAACGAAAATACTTTTGTTTCCGAACTATCACAGGTTTTGGATGGATTCTCGAACACAAACACAATCATTGTTGGCGATGCTAATATAGATCTAAAAACCAACAACTCCATGAGAAGCCTGTACTTCGACATGCTATCCGAGCGCGGATTCAATGCAGGTATAACTGACTATACTAGAATTGAGAAGAGATTAGGTAAAGTAACCAAGTCGTGTATTGACCACTTTTTTACGAGGTTAACCTCTTTGAGTCCGTGCACGGCCGCGGTCGGTACAGTTCTGGCGGATCATCGCGTCATTCTATTGGCTTGTGAGGCGACGCATCGCATACAGGACGTTACGAAAAATTGTAAAATGACATACTGTGATAGTAAAATTGTGAACGAGGAATTAAATAAAATTGATTGGTCGTGTATAAACGATATATCTTGTCCTGAAAAAACTTATGAATTCATAAAATCTAAATTTACATTAGCCTACAAAAAATCCGTAAAATTTAAATCGCATCGCACAAAAAAATTCACCAAACAACCATGGGTGAAGCAGTATATGTTAAAGATGGCTGATAGGAGGGACGCACTCTTTAGTAGTTGGAAAAAGGATCCAACAAACAGTTCTCTTCGGTTAGAGTACAATAAAATTAGGAACAAACTTCATAAAACACTTGAATATAGTAGGAATAGATATTATCAAAACGAAATAAACTCTAATATAAAAAATCCTCGGAAACTTTGGCAAATCGTAAATACTATATGTGGCAGAATCAGTGTATCGATAGACGAATTAATTTCGAAAGCTTTCGACTCCAGTCATCAGTCTCATGAAGTTGTTGCTAATAAATTTGCACAAGAATTCCAACTTGCTGTCAGGGCAATCCTTCCTTCTTGTCCGATTAAACTTTTAGATCCAAACGAATACAGAAAAGCCGCCGACGTCTCGCTTCATTTTAAAAAAGCGACACCTATAAGAATAGAAAAGTTGATTTCTAGGTTGAATAGCAGGAAGGCAGCGGGAGGCGATGGTATTAAGATATTGGATGTTAAAAATATAGCCAAGAAAGTATCCGCATCCATTGCACACTTAATTAATGTTAGTTTCGAAGCCGGGAAATACCCGAGCGAGCTAAAGCAAAGTTGCGTGAGACCAGTGCACAAGAAAGGGAAACAAAATGATATATCTAACTATCGACCCATTTCCCTCCTATCATCCGTAGATAAAATTATCGAAAGGTACCTTAGTGATCAAATTCATTCGTTTTACCATAAAAATGAAATTATAAGTAGTAACCAGTATGGTTTTCAACCTCTTAAAAGTACATCAATGTTACTTTCCAAATTTTGTGATGAAATTAACTGTCACTTAAATGACCGTAAACATGTCCTAGTCCTCTTTATTGACTTCTCGCGTGCATTTGACACATTGAACCATAAGAATTTACTTTTAAAACTAGAAGACTCTGGAATTAGGGGCCCAATTTTAAACTGGTGCGAGAATTATCTAAAAAATAGGTCCTATTATGTTAGAATAGGTGAGGCAAAGAGTGACGTGTTACCGGTCACGGAGGGAACAGCTCAGGGATCGGTGATCGGACCGCTACACTTTATCTCATACGTCAACGATATGAATAATGTACTGAGGCACTGTACCTCCTATCAATACGCCGATGATACATGTTTAGTAATAGCTGACAAGGACATTGAAAGGGCACTTCAGAAACTTCAGGTTGATTTTGACCGTCTGAATAAATGGTGTCATGACAACAGGCTTGTCCTTAACGCCGACAAAACAAAGCTGATGCATATTCGCTCGCCATACCTTAAAACTCATTTTAACACAAATAAAAAGCTTAAGGCTCATAACCACATGTGCTTCCATCAAAATCTACAAAAGTGTAGCTGTCCTGTCATCGAAACCGTTGATAATCACACATATTTAGGTTTGGTAATCGATAGATATTTTAATTGGCATCCTCATGTTAATAAGGTGTGTGACAAACTCAGAGCATTTTTAGCAAACATAATTATAATACGAAGCAGAATACCTTATAAAATATTACTAATGTTATATAATTCGTTGGCAGAGTCTGTTGTCAGTTACGGCATCACAAGCTATGGTAGAACGTTTAAGACCTATCTTGATAAAATTCAAAACATGCAAATTAGAATATTAAAAAGAATAGTCTCGCCTGCGGTAAAAGAGTCACATGAAGCTGATGAATATTTTGGTCTTTTTAAGCACTGTAAAATTTTACCGATTCATACAAAATTTAATTACGAGCTACTTAAGGAACAATTTTTTAATATGGATATACAAGAAAAAGTAAGCCACAGAATTTTAACTAAAACAATTAGAAATGAACAATTAAAAACAATAACGTCTACAAATGTTTATGGTAAACGGACAACACGTTATTTAATTCCTCGCTTATTAAATGATATTGATTTATCTGTAAAAAACAGCATCACAAAGAAAAACATTAAGAACAAATTAAAATTGTACTTTTTGAGCAGCCTGTAGATGGGTCTAAATTCTGCATGCATTTAATTTTATCTTTAAGCTATTGAAGCATGAGTTTCTGCCACTGGCCGGGACTGCTATGCTCCTTATCGCTCGCTGAGCGGTGAAACAGCACGACCGTAAGATAGCGCTGTCTCCTTTACGCAAAGTAAAGTGAATAATGACTTACTGAGCTGAGCGGTTTTGGCCGTGTGCGAATGCGCGATTGAACATCATTTTGTCATTGTGTAAGACCGTGGTTTTTTAAATCAGTTTCTTTTGATTTGTGTACGTAGTCACATTATTTTCTATTCTTTCTCATTATTATCCTTAACTTAAAGAACTCTTTTGTAACTTAGCATTCCGGACAAATCTTTGTGATTTATGGTATGCTTATATTGTTATAGTTTTATGTAAATGTTTATTGAATAAATAAAAAAAAAAAAAAAAAGGTATTTCAATAACATTATTTGAACCATAGTATAACTTATTATTTGTTTTATCAATATTTGGAATAGAATTATATGTGGATAAATGTAATAATGCACATTCATACTCCCCGATTAGTTGTAACGTATTTGGGTAGAAGGTAGTTAATACCGATGAGTTTCCAGTTATAGACAAGGTGAGCGTCATCTTGCAAATGATTGAAATGAAAGAACAGTATAAAATTTATAGTATTTATTCCAAAAAGATTGTAGATATTCTAAACACAAATGTCCACAAATTAGTGTGTCAAATTTTTGATATCTAGTATAGTTATAATTAATATTACAGTTCTTAAAATATCGTATCAATTCCATTGGTGGTCTTAAATCACCAAAACTATCAAAATATTCACAATAATTATTTACCTTAACATAAGCTACCCAATGCGTTCCATCATTTTCTGAATTGTCTAGGTTAACTATACCACATTCAATTCGTTTAGGGATTTTTGGTAACTGATCCTTCATGTAAACTCCTCGAAAATAAGGAATACCACATGCATAATTTTGAATATCGATATTAGTTAAGGCACGATTAGGTAGCTTATTATTTAGTTTTTTGACGATTTTATAAACAATCCTTTGCCTTTTTTGTGTGGTTTAATGTATAAACCCTTACCTAATGCTATAGCTTCCATAGTCTTATTATGGCGTTCAGATTCTAGTAATTTTTTTTGACCTTCTCTATAATCATTCACTGTTTTTGCAATACCCGCTGCACCACCAGCCAAAGCTCCTAAAGCTGATAAACCAGCAAAAATCGGGATTAAAGGCAGAATGCCTCCGGTTTTTGGTAAAGGTATGACTCGTGGTACTCGAAGTTTTGGAACGCATGGAACAATTTTTTTAGCAGCCATATAAGCTGCATGTATTAAAGATTTACTATCTTTGGGTGAGCGTTTCTTGATTTTTCTTTTAATTTTAGTAACGAAATTATGAAATGTCTTAACACCAGCACCAGATTTGAGTTTAGCTTTCATAACTTTACTCACTAGCCACGAACTAAGCTTTTCTCCTTTGCTAGCATCTTTTGCTTTCATTCTTTGTTTGGCCATATTTAAAAGTTGTAAATCGGCTTTGTGACGATTAGACAAGTCTGTATAGTTTTCGTATGCAATGTCGTGATATATACAAGCTTCGTCTAGCTTATTTACACCTTTGTCACCACGCAGTAAACGTTTTGAAAGTTTTGTTCCAGGTCCGCAATAATTATAGCCGGGTAAGTGCAGTTCAAATGGCAAATGATTAATAACACTATTGAGTAGTCCACCACCTTGCATAGCTCAAAGTATAATGAACAAAATATTATAATTAAAAACTGTTATGTATATTTATTCCACTATTGCAGTCTTATCAATCCAACTATTCTCTTTATTGCTTAAGCCCAACCATTTTACGAACAGTTTATTTCCTTTCCTTCGTAAAACTTTTTCTATCAAATAGACACCTGGACAAGATGATTTTTGGAGTTCGTGTTTGTAAAAGGTTCCTAATATAACTTGTTTGTGTTGATCTTCGATGTGATATGTTTCTGGTACAGTGTTATTGATATTTTTTATAGTAAATAGTTCCGTTGACCAATTAGGTGTATAACCTTTCTCAAATAGTTGTTTGTATTTACTAATTCTAACTTTATCACCAATCATAAACTTGGGCTTATGTCTATAGGATACCGTTTTCATTGAGTTCTTAATATTATTTTTAACATCTGCTTCATTCAATTTATTGACATCAACGGGTGCTAATTTAATAGTGCGATGTTTTGTGTTGTTATATGTCTTTACAACACTCTCCAAACCAAAATCTATCCATTTAAAGTGTCCGCTGAGACTAAAGTACTTATACAATTTATTTTTTATAGTTTTGATAACACGTTCTACAATTGAAGCCTTTTTCGTTGAAAACGTTGAGTAGTGATTAATGTTATAGTTCTTTATAAGCTTTTGAAATGATGAATTATAGAACTCGGTACCCAAATCGGTTTGGAGATGAGCTGGTATCCGATGGTTAGTTGATATCAATTTCTCGAATGCGTTAGAAACATCATGTTTATTTTTAGTTTTTAGTGGTTCTATCCAAACGTACTTTGAGAAGCAATCAATAACTATTAAAATATAGTTATAACCTTTATTAAATCTTTTCAAGTTGTGCATGTCGATTAAATCAGCTTGCCACAAATCATCAATGCCTTTTAAAATTACAGATCGACGAGGAAAATTTTTTCGTGCAGCTTTATGTATTTCGTTAACAATTTGTTGTTTTGTCATTTTGAGGCACTTTCAAGCTTATCCTTTTGATCTAATACAGATTTAACTACGTTTTCAACTATCTCATCAACTGCTTTTCGACTATAAAATTTGCTTTCCAAGTGAACCACTGCCTCAGATACTATTGATTTTAAAGCTTTCTCCAGATGGTTCTGAACATCATTTAACATAGTATTTTGCAATTTTTGTAAGTCGGTTATTAGTTTAGTTCTTAATTCATCTACATATGCTTTGTTTACTGCATCATCTGCATCTTGAGGAGGTTTGACCCCTGTTAGCTTCGATGTCTTCAAATCGTAATCACCATTTTCAGATTTTAGCAATGCATTATCATAAAATCCAAGCAATTCTGATATACGTAATCGCTTATGAATATAATGACCAAATTTGTCTACATTCATATTTAAGATGTATTGTGTTGAACGGTGTACAATAAAATGATACACATTTCTTATAAGTAAATCTATTTAATGATTTTGCTTTCACGTAGTTCTTCAACGATAGATATTATTTCATTATCTAATCCTGTGTTACCAGCATCTCGAGAAGCAATTAATAACTTTAATCTATCAACCAATTCATTTGGATCATCCCAATATACAAAATCTGTGTTTTTTTTCCACATTTTTGTTAAAGGTAATCCTTTTCCTACTTTTGGTTCACAGCTTGGACTTTTACTTTGTTGATCGAAAAGAGGTTTAATAACTTGCATATATTTTTGGCCTTTATTACTTTTAATTGGTTTTCCTGAATCAAAATCGCGACGATGTGCATTTGTTACAAGTAACATCGACTTATAATTTTGCATGTCATAGTCTGTAACAAGGCTCAAATCAAAGTTTTTTTTAAGAGCAACTGTCGCAAGCCAGGTGTACATTTGTATTTGTGTCCGGCTACAGTAATAACGTCGTCACCAATCGTTATACTAGAGGAACCTAACATTAACTTTCCACGTTCATTTCTTACACCAAATGGCACATCCGCTAATATTTCTGAAGATAATGACCAAGATGATACATCATGATCTGGATTTGTATCGACTAATGACTGAAATGAAGAGTCAATATCGGTTTCCGATGCGTCATTGGTATCATTTGTTTCTTTTATATCTTGATCTTTCTGTAAGTCGTGGTTGAAAAGCTGATCATGAAATTCTCCTTTTTCTTCCTTTTTTGTAAGAGCTAGTTGGTTATTGGTGTTGGCTATTAAATTAAGAGATTCTGTAACAGGCCTAAAAACTGTATCAAGCACTTGTCTGTTATTATCTTCAAAATCCTTCATGTTACGTATTTTTTTTTTACAGCTTGTGTCGCATTTACAATTTGTTTTTTCAATGATTTTTCCATCATGTAAAATAGATGGTAATCGGATAAGAGTCGATTAAAGAATAACAAGAAAGTGAAAGCAGTCTATTTAAATATTCAAATTTTATCTAATTCTACAAAAGTGTCAAACTTTTTTCTATAGCAGCCGTTGTTTTTAGGTCACAACATAGTCATAAGGCTCTTTCCATATTTGAGAACACATGGTACGAAATTCCAACCACGTCATGTCAGTGTTAACATGTTCTTCATAAACATGTTTCAAATTAATTTCGTCTTGCTTAAAAAGCACAATTAAGTTAGCATTATCTCTTATTAGTTGTTTAGGTATTTTGCTATATGTTTGATTTAAATAAAAACTGTCAATCAATTTATGTCTCCCCATGGCAAAATAATCACGCATATTACTTTGATTTTCACATGCTACATCGTCAAAAATAATCACTGAATTAGGTTTTGCATCTGACACTTTCATAACGTCATCATTTGCCTGATATTTCTGAAAAGTGATTCCTGGTACTCCTCGTAAAACCTTTTCTAAAAAAATGTACTTTGGTTGATATAGAGTTTTAGAATATACATAAACATTTTGAAATGTCAATCCATTTTCGTGCAAAAGGAGACCAATTAACAAATTGGTTTTTCCACAATTTGATGGTCCGCAAATGATGCAACGTACTGTATTCGGCAATAATTCTCCATGGCGTAACTTGATTTTTGGTAAATCATTACAGATTAAACTAATCTGTAACGACTTTGCTTGTTTAATGAATTTCATGTTTGATGCAATGCTGACGGACTGGTTATGAACAGATGTAATTATGACATTATGTATTTATAACCGTAAATACTTAAACCAAACTGCTTACAGACAACGCAATAGGCAAACGTAAGACTGTACTGTTTATGAAATAACTCTATCGCTAACTAACAGAGCATCTTTCAACGCAATTACGACGCAGGGGATCGCAGAGAGCCGACGGTACGGTAGTGTAATGAACGGCATTAAAATGTGGAACGTTGGCTTAGGTAAATGATTTTACAAAGAGTTGTTGGGCATTCTATCCCACCGTGACTGAGGTTATCGAAGATACCCGAAGGAACTAAGGTGGGGTAGAATGCCCAATAACTCACTACTCATTCACACAAGAAAAAGACAAACTTACGCCAATGTCGTGTGAAGAAATGAGACAGAGTGACTAGATTTTCTGTCTCCTCTGACGTGTCGGTTTTTAGTTTTACTACGGGCAGCAAACTAGTTCGCGAAACAAACCATAAAGAAAAATATGTACGGAAGTAAACGAACTTGACAGATTCGAAAAACATTGGAAAAAATGAAATGCTCAAGTGAGACTCGAACTGACGACCTTTCGCTTACAGGGCGACTGCTCTGCCAACTGAGCTATTGAGCACCACTTGAATCATTCCGCTTCTGGGTCCTCACAGCAAGCCGCAAGGCCTGCGTGGATTCCTTTTTGGGTTTATCCCCTTGTGGCGGCAGCTTCTCAGTACCCGGAGGGGCACCGGTCCTGGGTTTCGGGCGGCCTTTGAGCCCTGTGGAAATGGGACGCCGATGAAGCCGCGTCTTCACGTCGCCCGGCGGTCTGCCCGAGCCGGGTGAGATCACTGGTTACCCAGTGAAGGCCCAGCTCCGAGCGACCAGCGACAGGCGACGGCTAGTCGCAGCTTCTCGGCGTCTTGGCATCCGGACTCACTCCGGGTTCTGTGGCTGGTGCTGCTGCGCCTCCCGAAGGAAGCGGCGGTAGGTGCACTGCAGCGTGTGGAGCGCGGCCCCTAGGGACACGCGGGCGATATCGTCCATCGGCATATGCTCCTGGGTGGTCTGCACGAGGGCGATGGCTGTTTGCAGCCTGTCCAGACATGGCATATCCATCTCGTTGATGAAGTCCAACGCCATGTCTGGTCCTGCTCCCTCGTACAGGGACTGCTCGTCTGTCTGCACCGTCTTGTCTATCGTCGGTGGGGCGGTTGCCGGCGACGTTGGGGGCGGGACCTGCGTCGAGGGGGCGGGGCTTGGGTCCTCCTCCTCGTTCACTGGGGTGGTCTTGTGTTTTCGGGTTCTCTGGCGGCGTCTCCTTCGTCGGGAGGACTGGCTGGCCCCTCGGGAGGTGGGCGCGTTCCCTTCCGCCATGAGCGACGCGCCCGAAGTCCTCTCACCGAGGGGGTTTGGGTTCACCGGCGCGGGCGCGGTAGGCGCGGCCCTGCGTCTGGTGACGGCGGCTGGGCCCGCCTTCTTGTTCCGGGCCTCACGCCTAAAGACGGGGCACCGGAAAAAGTTGGCGGGGTGGTTGCCCCTGCAGTTTGCGCAGGTGGCGGGCTGATCTCGGGGGCGGGGCCAGTTGCCCGCGTGGTGTTCGCCGCCGCACCGAACGCAGGCCTGCGTGCGGTGGCAGTTGTGGCTGGAGTGCCGAAACTGCTGGCAGCGATGGCACTGCGCGGGCTTCCACTTCCCTCGCCAGGCCTCGACGATAACTCCCGGCATGCCGAGGAGCTCGACGACCTGGTAGATCTCGTGTGCGTGTCTGATCTTCTTCACAACGGCCAGGAAGATGCAGCCGGGACGTCCGCTGCGGCCCCGAATAGCGCGAACGTATTCGGGCTCGTGCCCCAGCTCGCGTAGTTCGGCCGCAATCTCCTCTGGCTCGGTGTTCGTGGGCAGCCCTCGGATGGCCACCTTCAGGCCTAGGTCCGAGGGGCGCGAGTACGAGTACCAGGAGATCCCCTCCTGGTCCTCGAGCCTGCTGAAATAGTCCTGTAACAGGCGATACTCGGTTTCATCAGCCGGGAGGAACCGCAATCCGTTCCCGTACGGTCGCGTATTTGCGGTCCCTCCCAGCTGGGCTTTCAGTTCCCTCAGGTGATGAGGGAAGTTGGGCAGCTTCTCCACTGTGATGGGTGGGTACCTCGGCTTCTTCGTGCTGCATAGGTCCTCCACGCCGGCGGCTTGGGGCGCCGCTGCAGCTCGAGGAATCTTGGGGCGCTTGGCGCTCTGGTCCTTGCTGGCCGAGTCGGGACTGCGCTGGCGGCGCGATGGTCCCGGTGCCAGCGGTGGGAGGTCGTCCATCGGCGTGTCCAGGGCAGGCATGTCCCGGGCGGCCGAAGTGGAGGGCATCGGGGAGTCGTACGAGGACGTCTCCAGCTCAGCGCACGGCGCATTGCGCCATGCGGCCGGGGCCGGGGACTCATACGCGTCTTCCCGGGGCGAATCGGCGTGCTTGACTTTCGACACCGGCGTGCGGATCGCCTTGGACGTCGACGCCGTCACAGACGGCGGAGTCGCGACAGGCGAGGCGCGCGGTGTCGATGAAGCTGGGCTTGCACGTGGAGCAGGCGCCGCCGCCGGCGCGGCGCGAGGGGCGCTCCACCCGCCCGGCCGCGCGCGGGTGGGGAACGGAGGTCTCGCTGCCGGCGCCGACGTCGGCGCGCTTGCTGGCACCTGCGGTGGGTTCACCGTCTTTTGGGGCTGGTTACAGACCCCTTGGAGGCGGTTTGGTCCTTAGAAGGACCTTTTGGGGGGGGCCGGGGGTCCTTGGGGGGACTCCGGCCCTGGGCGGGCTTCTTGCTAGCGGACGTCTTGGGTTTGACGGTCTGCCAACTACGACCTGACATTGTGGTAGGATGCTGGAGTGCGCGCGACACGATCCGGCGACTACGGTGGCGTCGTAATACAGACGCAACCGCATGCGCCGGCAGTCAGCGCGCAGGAGTAGGTCCGAGCGGTGTGGTCGAGGAGATACTATGCTTTCACACGTCTGCACTCGACGGCTACCGTGGCGATCCTTGAATCATTCCAAATTTTCAAATTTAAATCAAATTTCAAATTTATATCCGTCTATAAGGGCGACGGTGCAGCCATCTACCAACATTCTTACGAACTATTTGGAAACAATGAATGATTTTTCAACCATTTTTAAACATTGAATTTTGATGACTGCGCCCAAATATTTGAATGAATTTTTTATAGCATTTATTATGCTAACTGTTAAGTTCGAAAAACAAACAAAAATTAAATGCTCAAGTGAGACTCGAACTCACGACCTTTCGCTTACAGGGTGACTGCTCTGCCAACTGAGCTATTGAGCACCACTTGAATCATTCCACGTCGTGGTTTTGTAACAGTTATTCAACATATATAGTAAACACAACTGAAGGAAACATGGGACGGAGCAGTGTTTTCAATTGTAAAAGCGATAGTGAAAGGAAATTACCAGGCGTATCTTTTCACTCGTAAGTAAATACGTTTTTAAAGTTAAAGGCCCTTTCATACACATATTTCATATTTCATGTGAAGTACATAATGCATATAATTCTATTGATAAAATAGTCTAAGACAGCAAATAATAATTATCATAACCTACGAAATAAATTTTATTCGATGTTGCCAGGTTTTGAATGTTTATTTGTCCAATATTATGGGTACTAATATACATGTTGTAGTTACTTCTTATAAATATGATGATGATGTCTTCTGGAAGACGTGTACCATATTTTAGTTGAATGTGTACGGAATGAGGCTGAGAGAGTTATAGTTAAACTAGCTGTCCCGGCGAACTTCGTATCGCCAATTTTTCCCTGCACCCTTGGCGTCAGATCCCGTTCCCGCTGCACCATTTAGGGGGATGAAAAATAGATGTTGGCCGATTCTCATAGATACCGGATAAGCACAAAAAATTTCATCAAAATCGGTCAAGTCGTTTCGGAGGTGTATGGCAACGAAAACTGTGACACGAGAATTTTATATATTAGATATCAACATGATATAAGTAGATGTCCATATTGTAGGGTCATGTAATAGTATCCTTGCGTTCCCGGCCAGCCGGGAGACAAGAATACTATACAGATTAGTTAATATAGGTATTAAGCGTAGATTGTAAGATATGTTTGTTTTGGGTATAAGCATAGCCCCTATGAGGGTGACATATTCACTTTTGAGGGTGACATAAACCCTTTTTATTAAATAAAGATAAAAAAAAATATGATGAAATATACTTATGTACTTATGCAGTAATATCATAATTGTATTACAGTTTCCCGGAAAATACAAATTTACAACAAAAATGGATTGAAGTTACAGAACGTACAAATTGGTTGCCAAAAAAGTCTACAAAAATATGTAGCAAACAAAATAAGTAAAAAATCGAGTAATTATGGAATATGAGTACCGTCGTGTTGCAACGCGACACAAGCGGCATGCAACATCAACGACGTTTACGGAGCTAACTCTACAAACCAACACTGGAAGCTCTCCGTCATCCGCCCTACTCACCAGACCTTGCGCCTACAGACTACTACTTTTTCCAGAATTTGGGTAACTTTTTGACGGAAAAAAATTCAATACCCGAGAGACAGTACAAAATGCCTTTGAAGAATTTGCTGCCTCCCGTCCGGCTGATTTCTGCTGCTGCTGACTGCGTTGGTAAAGATGTATTGATTGCATGGGTGATTACTTCGATTAATACAAATAAACAATACCTACATGAAAAAAATCGTTTAATTTTTTTCATACAAAATGGCAATTTCATTGGCAAAGACCTAATATATTAATAATTACTATTGTTATCACACATTTTTAAAATACCTAAAGGTATCTTGTTTTGGATTATTAAATGTTTTTTATAATTACCTATATATTACAACTCACTGTAAAGAATTTTATCCAGAAATAGAGATCACGCTCTCCCGAACTTAAAACACAGGGTCAAATTTTATCACGAATCAGGCATCAAATAAGGGGTTCACAAATAAATTAATATTTTGCTGGCAATGGTACACGCAAATTTACTTTTCACTAAACATTTTTTTCTCTCATAACTCATAAGGCGATTGGCACACTGCAACGCTCGACTCAGCTTCGAGCCTTGTTGCGCTGACGCGTCGCTCGCATCGCCTCTACGGAGCTTATTTTGTATAGAAAAACGCGGGGTCCCACACACTGACAACGCAATCACGCGCGTTGCTGCAGAATACGCGTGATGGCGCGTAAAACGCGAGTTATGGCACACTGAAATCTGCCATCACGCGCGTGATTTTCGAGGGATTTTTTACTCCGAGAGCTGTTAGAAATTTCCGTGTAGGTGTTTGAGAAGAATTCAAAATATATATTATTGCAATGCAACATGTGTATTTAACGTCAAATTTAGAGCGTTTTCACATCAACCGACGTCCGATATCCGATATCGGACATCCGAGATCGGAGGATGTCAAATATCGATGCCCAATATCGGCTATTGGAGCCACTGTTTTGGCTCGATATCGAAACACGCAGAGACTGCAAGTGACTTTCAACCTAAATGGCATTTTCTTAGTTACGTCTCTTTTCGCGTTACTAGATGACGCTGATCACGAATATTATAAGAAAAAAAATTTTTTTACTATGTCATGTCAATGTCGAAAATTACTTGCAGTTCTTATCATTTTCTTTTCATCTCTAGCGTCCTTAACATAGTCTGGGTTATCGAGCTAATGGTCGGATGGCTTTATTATTCAATATTTTACTTTACTTTTCTCAAAATTTTCGATTACTTCACACATCTACCTACCAAAAAATTTCTAATATCTCTCGGACTATACCTACTAAAAACGCCGCTCCACGCGCGACAGAAAATCTGCACGCGGATGTCGATCTGCTTTCCCGCGTCCACGCGCGACGCGTCGTCGGGCGTTGCAGTGTGCCAATCGCCTAAGACATACCTACAAATTCATCAATCATCACTGATTGCAGATACAAAGAGAAGAGAAAAAAAATTATATTGCCTGTTTGCGAGCGAATTTATCCAAAAACTAGGGTAATTTCTCTTTCAAAGTCGTCACACTCGTGTTACATGGCGCCATAGATAATATTACTATTTATAGCATAAACTTAATGATTTTAAGCATTAAAAAATATTCTCTGTCTCATGCGTGGACACGCTGAGCCTGTGTCTATTAAACGTAGTGTACCTATTCAAAGTCTTTGTTTGAAACAATAAAATATTTGACATTTCAGTGTATATCAATGTCAAACTTTGTGAACTTTGTATAGGTACAAACATGCGCATGTGCGTCTTACTTATGTCTTTTAAAATTAATAGTCGTATACGCGTAGTGTATTCAAAGTCTTTGGTCGTATAGGAATTTTATCTCTGTGAGGTCGCCGAATTTGACGTGATGACATCAACATTGAAATATAAAAATCGTATTTCTTTTTTAAAATCGTGCCATGAGATTCTGGTAGACCTATAGAAATAATGTTGTGTAAATGATAAATTTGGCATTATTATGTAGCCCCATTTTCTGAAATAAACGCAGTTCCTCTTCGCTCTGTCTTTTCTTCCTTGGCTATGGTAACCCTCCGGTCCAAGTAGTCAGAGCACCCTAGCGACGACGGTACAAGGGTTCAGTAGTGAACCTGGCCGGTCTAGGGGTATAGGCCAGCTGGCACAAGTATTAGGGCAGTACCTACCTCACGGGTCTGTGACCCAACTAACAGCTGACCTGAAATCAGCTGGGCTGAAACTCGGTCAGTACTCAGCTGAGCCGTAGTTCGGTTAGGCCAACATGGTTAATATAAAATGGATCAAGAATGTTCAAAAACGTCAAAGTGACGCACTATCATTTGTTATAATCGTAGACCGAGAAGACAAAACATAGGGGAAAGGCGTACAAAATGACATAGGTGGGTGAAATGACATTTCATCTCTATTGCCGAAAGGTATTTATATCGCTGGACAAGGCAAAAGAAAGCCAAAAAAGAAACCAACAGTATTATTGCTCACTTCAAAGCCTAATATTGAAGAGATTAAAACCAAATCCGCTCCTCCGCCTAATCTGAATAAAAAAAAAAGAAAGTTACAAAAGTTTTGGATTTTAGCTCGGACAGTGAAAATGATTGCTCTTCCTTACAAACCTACACTCAAGCCAAAAATGATGATGAAGCAATCTTCATCATCATTTTTGGCTTGAGTGTAGGTTGAAATACAAGGATAATTCCTTGCATTTATTGCAATGACCTCTAGTCCAGATCTAGACCAAGAGAGGTTTGGCCACAATGCTTGAGCTGTAAAAGATGGGCTCATGCATCGTGTGCAGATGTTCCCAAGAATACAAAGAGTTTTATATGTGAACTCTGCAAGTAACGGTCTGATTTACAGCACAAATTTAGTATGCCATTTAGCCCACCCGACGTATGTCATTTTACCCACCAAGGGTGGACAAAACGGTTTTTTCCAGACTTTTTTTAAATAATGCATAATGTTTTTGTTTTGGTTTTAAGCTGATTGATCTCTATCATTTTAAGTAGGTAACGACCCAACGTATATTATTCTATGAAAATTGTTAAAAATTATTAATAAATAAAGATTTTATGACCAATTTTATAACTAGTATGTCATTTTGTACGCCTTTCCCCTAGTGCTTAGAATATTTTCATAGTCTAAGAATACACTACGTTTAAACGTGGGTTTTTTTTTTTAACCGTAGGGGAAAATCCTTCATGGATGTTATGCCGGACTCCTACCGACTAAAAACCCCCACGGTAACGCCCAGAAGCTATGGATGGGAGCCCCGGGTAAGCCCTCGGATGGATGTCCCAGGACTCCCATCAGACCTACGGCTACAATTGCGGCCTCGTCTTGGGGGTGGTTCGGGTGCTATCCCGCGTCTATGGGGGGGGGGGGGGGTTCGGGTGTTATCCCGCTTCTTAGGGGGGGGGGGGGGGCGGCGTTCGTGTGAATCCCTCACGTCACGCTGCCGTCATGGGCCTGCTTCTGTAAAGACGGTGAGCATGTATCTTTATCTATTCTATAATATTTTATTTCAACATTCTACTCCCATCTACTTAAAAGAACGAATTTCTTGGTGACTCGCATTCTAGGGTCTTGAGATCGTCAGAGAATCTGAGGCTGAAAATGCCAGGGCACTCCACGCGTTTTTTGGACAAGTCCTATACTACCCAAGCTGTCCGATTGTGGAATGCCTTACCCGTGACCATAAGACGTGCACAATCTCTGCCTGTCTTTAAAAAACTGGTCACGGCCTATTATTTGCAAGAGCGATAGTTACTATCTTTCACCTTCTATTCCTATATCCCCCTCAATCATGCTTCACTGTTTAGAAATTTATGTAAGTATATCATGTGGCTGACGTTAGGTATGTACTGTTTAACTAAGAATTGAACCATGTAGTATATATTATATAGTACCTAAGTCATGTATCTATAGCCTTATATATATTTATGATAGAATATAATATTGAACTTTGTATGGACTATAATGGACCACAAATATAAAATAAAAATTACACCTTCACTCCATCCCATGGTTGCCTGGAAGAGATTGCTCTGTGGGATAAGGCCGCGAATTGTATGCTACTAGAAATTTCTTATTAAATATGTTTCAAAAGATTGTAATAATTGTGTATCATCATGTGTACCGTACAATAAAGAGTTATAATAAATAAATACAAAATGTATTTTAGTACCTACCCATAATTATGGGTAAATAAATATTCAAAACTTGGTATCATCGAACGAAATTTATTTCGTAGGTTATGAATAATATTATTTGATGTTTTGGACTATTTTATCAATACATATTTATACTTCACACGAAATAATATTATATAGAATACAAGGTAGCATTTTTTTTATCGTGCGAAAAATCCCCACGGATACTACCCCCACGGAGCCGGGGAGGCGGTTATGTCGGACTCGAACCGACTAAAACGCACGCCGTCTTGGGTCCTTGGTTGCCGGAGGTGAGCTTGCCAAAAGCATATCTCTCGCACCCCGTCAGACCCAGGACCATCTCTTTCGAAATGGCCCCCTTCGGGTTGTGGGGTCATCTAGCCCCGGTTACGAGGAGGCGCATCTTTTGCGCCGCCACCGCGGCCTGCTTCTGCTAGGGTGACAGGCGGCTCCACCGGTCACCCCCAGGCCAGCGCTCATGGAGGACGGAGGTCGTTCTGTGACCTCCGACGTCCGGTTCGCCTTCGCTCTGCGCGGGCTTCGCGGGCCCGGAGTCTAGTCCGGACCCGACCGGCCACCTCCTTCTCGAGCATTACTTGCTCGCAGAAGGAGGCAACCGCACCCCAAGCGGTCGCGCATCTTACCATCGCTGTGAGCAACGTGGCGAGTATGAGGACTCCCACCCCCAGAGCTGCCACTAGGACCCGCCTCGGCGTGTCCCACGCCAGGCACTCGGTCAGTGTGTGCAGCTCTGTGTCCTCGCTCGCATCACAGTGATGGCACTCGGACGTTGGCTCCTTCCGAATCCGACACAGATAACTCCCGAAACACCCGAGTCCGGTAATCACCTGCGTCAGCGGGTACGAGAGGCTGCCGTGTGGCCTCTCTAGCCACTCCTCCATGATGGGTCTTACCGCCGCTATTACGGCGTGCCCTGTGCGTGGTCACCCAAGTCGTAGCTCCCATTCCGCTACCATGTCCCTGTGGAGATGAGACCTCACGGCCCGAATTTCTTCGGGCTCGGGTTCCCCTCCCCTGCTCCCGCGCCTCCTTTCGATACCGATATAGCATCGAAAGGGCTCTCGCATCCAGGTTCCACGGTAGGGATCCGGCAAGGAGACTCGTCGCCTCCAGAGATATCGTGCGGTACCCCCTAATGGCTCTGCTGGTCATTGCACGCTGCGGCCCACGCAGCAGACGCGCATTGTGGACCGTCAGGGTGTCCGCCCATATTGGGCACCCATATAGGGCCATGGACCGCACGACTCCCGCGTAGAGTCTCATGCAGGAGTCATCCGGCCCCCTCATGTTGCCAGTTTCCCCGTCTTCCACATCTTCGGAAACTGGCCTCGCTCCAAACATAGAATACAAGGTAGCATGGGCATGAAACAGCTAGTAACTATAAAAACGTCCTAAACTTATGAGTGAAAAGATACATCCGGCAGTTTCCTTTCATTAGCAGTTTTACAACTTAAAACACTAAACCGTCCCATATATCTTCCCGGGCGGGGCTCGCTTACAGGGTGAATGCCTTGACCAATGCAGCTACCCAGACACGCCCGATGTGATTCAAATTTCCCATGTTATACGTCTTTAAGGCGACGGTGGAGTCATCTACCGATTTCCTTACGAACTATCGGAATCAATGAATGATGATACAATCATTTTAAAACATAGATTTTTGATAACTCCGCCCAAACAATTGAATGAATATTTACAGCATTATGTATGCTAACTATACAAATCGAATACATAGGGAAAAATAATCTTCTTGGGCGGGACTCGAACCCGCATTCTTTCCCTTACGGGGGGAATTCCTTGACCAATTCGGGTGACCTTAACCTTGAATGCCTATCCAAGGGGAAGCCAACATATTGGCCTACTGACCGGGCAAGAATACCTCACCTGATTGACTTCTTTGTTAGTAAAAACTTTACCCTCAACAACCTAAGTACTGAGGAGATAATAGGTTTGTCTTCTGACCTTACTCCAATTATCTTGAACGTGAACAGCAGTGTAGTCTTTTCTGAAATAGCACATAAAATTCATAACCGTCGTACAGACTGGAGGGAGTATAAAAACATTGTCTCACGTGAAGTTGATCTCAAGATTCCTCTCAAAAACTCCGAGGCCATAGAGCTGGCAATAGAACACCTTAACATGACTATTCACTTGGCAGCAGCAGAGTCAACCTCGAGTCTCAAAGCTTTTGCCCCAAAAGAACACGTATACCCAGTATACATAAGGGATAAAATCCAGGAACATCGCCGTCTGCGCAAAATCTGGCATAACACGAGATATCCCAGCGATAAAGCCAACTTTAACAAGTGCTCTGAGGAAGTTAAAACTCTAATAAAAAATATGAAGAATGAAAACCTGCAGGCGTACCTCAGCAGACTCACTCCAACCAGAGCGACACAAATTACTCTTTATGGAGGGCAATCTCAAAACTTAAACGCCCTAAAAATCAAATTACGCCAATCAATATCCAACCAGGGCCTTGGGCTCGTCCCGATTCGGAAAAAGCTGATGCCTTTGCTAAATATCTCAAAAATATGTTCCAACCACTGCCTAGTACAAACCAAAACCATGATCTCGAAATCGAAGAATACCTCAGAACACCCATCCAAATGTGTCTTCCTTTAAAAAGCGTCTCACCCAGAGAACTCCTCAGAGAGATCCGTAACCTACAAGATTGTAAAGCCCCAGGTTATGATCAAATCGATGCAACACTCCTCAAGAATCTACCAAAGAAAGGGTCAATGCTACTGCTGGCAATCTTTAATGCATGCCTAAGGCTGTCGGTTTTTCCAGCCCAATGGAAAGTGGCACAAGTCGTTATGATCTCGAAGCCCGGTAAACCACCAAAAGACGTGACATCATACAGAACAATAAGTCTTTTGCCTATACCTGGAAAACTGCTCGAAAAAATTATACTGACTAGAATGCGGGGCCACTTAGAAGACATTATACCTAAACACCAGTTCGGCTTTAGACAGGGGCATGGTACCATTGAGCAAATACATCGTCTAGTAGACATTATCTACAGAGCCTTCGAAAATAAACAATACTGGTCGGCAATATTCTTAGACATCAGCCAGGCATTTGACAAGGTTTGGCATAATGGGCTTCTCTTCAAAATAAGCAAACACTGCCACACTCATTTTTCCAGATTATGCAATCCTACCTTGAGAAGAGATGTTTTGAGGTCAAATACAATGAAGAGGTCTCAAAAATGCATGAATTCCAATCAGGTGTACCGCAAGGTAGCATCCTGGGTACTCTACCTAATATTTACGGCTGATCTGCCAACTGTGGACGAAACCACAGAATAGATAAGGACAGAAGTTGCACTCCTTTGATGTAGAAGAAAGCCGCCGTTATAATAACCTACATAATTTTGTAGGTATCGCCCTTTGTTCCGAACAACCAACGCCGCCAACTTGAGTGTTAGGGTTGTCACTTTGTCACTGTGTTAAAACGAGTTTGATAGCAGGCGGTAACCATTTAAAAATCATACATCGAATTAAAATCAATGGGTAGGTACCTACTTACCGCCTGCTATGAAAAGTATCTAAGTATGATTATCCGCATTCTAGATACCATAACACAAGCTAGTTAAGCTATACTTACCATGGGTCTAGATGTGTGAGAATGTTATAAAAAAATGTACAACTCGTGCGAGTTAACATGGCACCTGGCTCGGGGCTTTGCGCGGGTGAGCGGGAGGCGTGTACGCTGACGCTACTAGCCTCGCACGGCGAGAGCGGGGTCGCGCGCGGGGAAGCGGGAGGTGGGTGTCTTCGAGGCAGGTGCCATGTTAACTCGCACGAGCTATATAGTGTAAGTAGTGCAACCAAATAGGTAACAATAATACAAACTTAACAAAATGTTAAAATCTACATTATGATAAAGTGCACCCACTTTTGTAACCTATTATAAGTAGGTACCTAGTGTAACCTAAAAAAACATGAAAATGTACTTATTTACCGCATTTTATAACAGTACCGTGTTCAGTTTTGATTATACGTAGTTCGCCGATATCAGAATACTATTTAAATTAACTATCATAGATAAGTAGGTAGGTAGACACAGTGTAAGTATATGAATTGTGAAAGATTTACGTTAATTGACTTTTGACGCTGACTGTACTTAGAAGTAACATTATAATTAAATAAACAAAGGTGCACTACCACGACATAAGTACATAGGTACTTGTTTCAAAATAAGTAGGTGCAGAACAATTTTAAGTTCTCTCTATCCCATTGTAGGTAAGTGGGGAACTATGTCACAGGTTACTACGATTACGTATGTTATAACGCGAAGGTGTCAAGTGGCGACCAGTAATTAATGGCTTTGTTACATTCTGCGTATAAAAATAGTCAAATCTTAGCTTTCACACTCTGTTGGTAATGTAAAAAAAGACAACTTCGAGTTCTTTAGTGTATTTTGACATCCGTCCACGCAACAGTAATGATTACTGCGATTCATTATTTTATTTTTCTAGTAGGCAACTAACCTAGTGTACCTACACACATAAACAATGATAACTAACTGATCTCACAAGATCGGCCACAATATTTTTTTTTTATTTATTTATTTATTTATTATAGGTAGGTATATAGGTATACCTACGCAAGTGCCGTCACGTGTGTGCGCGGGCCGGCCCCGACTGCGCTAGCAGCCTGCGGGTGAGGCGCACGGTAGGTATTTATCGCCGTAGTTTGGGGGAGTGACGGATGCCTGACGAAACTACTACCATCGCCACATACGCAGACGACACAGCCTTTTTTTTTTTTTTTTTTTTCCTTGCGGAAATCCCCTCGGATACCCCCCCTTCTGGAGCCGGAAGGGGAGGTTATGTCGGACTGTGATGTAGTGTACATGTATTTAGACCTATTCAACCTATATATGCTATGATTACTCTGAAATATAGTCAGTATACGATCGGACCTCATGCGTTTGATTTCATCTCCCAACACCCTGCCTTACATGGCGACCGTGACACAGGAGACGGTGACCGCCCGCGAGCATATTCCTTATAAGGACTAAATATTTTAAACAATAAACTAAGTGGTATGTTACAGTGATTTTTATAATGGAACAAAGAGTTTTAAGCTGTACATCGCGTAATACGCGTCTAAGTGGTGTTTTTACGTACTATTGCGAATTAAATTTTAACAATGGGTGGTTCTGAGTCAAAAGAAGAAGTTGTGATTGCTCAAAACGCTGGAGTGGGTTCCAATTCAGCCCGAACAGAACAGCTACAGGAACATACAAATACCATTCTGGTGGTAATTTGCACGATTTTGGCGATTGGCATACTTATTATTTTGTACAAGCTGTATAACCATTGCCATAAGAAGAAAATACAACGGCATATAAATGAAATGTCCTTAAGGCGTTACGCCAGCATTTTTCGGAGACACCAGGCACTGGAAGCTGGTCTACCAGAAGCTGCGAAGGTCGAGGTCATAGGCGTTTGACCGAGAGTATCTACAGTCGATTCCCAATCCTTACGGCGCGGCGCGGCCCGGCGATGCAACATGATACATCCACAGGCTCACGGCTAAGTTCAAGGATTACGTAATCAATTTATCACGGACACCTCGAACAATATATTATACTCGCGTATAGAGTAAGTACTAGAGATAATTATGAATATATAAATGTGTAATAATAAGATACAGCCAGGCACTGTTATTTTGATACAGTTTTTTTTGTCTATTCCTATAATCGATACTTTGTATATTCCCTAATAAATAAGTATCAAATAATAATACATACTGTAATTTTGCAAAATTATTAATAAGTGTCGTTAAAGCTAATAATATGTTATGGCCGAGGAATTAACCCTAATATTATTAGAGCTGAAAGCCATAAGAACATACTTAATAAAAATAGGCCCCGCTCGTCGAGTAGGTAATATTTTCGAAGCCAAAAAGAAAGAGGCGAATATTGTTTTATTAAAGTACAATAAGTTTTTAGAAATATACAGGTCCTCTGTTGAAACATTGTCGAATGAGGAAGTTACACTTATTACTAAAATCTGTGAAGAATTTGATAAATTATTTTCAGAAATTATTTCATTGTGTAGTGACTGTAGTGTACAAGAAGAGAGTAAAATAGAGAGTAAAGAAGAGAGTAATCTCTCATCAAATATCATGGCTAGTACATTTGATTTAAAGACAGCACTGCAGCTTTTACCGATTATGACTGATAAGATTGATAACACAAAACAGCTTATCGAGAATATAGAATATTATGATTCTGTGTTAGAAAAGCCTGAGTGTAAAACGAAATTAATACAATTTGTCCTCAAAAGTAGACTATCGCAGCATGCAAAATTATTATTACTACCGAATTACGAAGGTGTCAATGAGCTTATAAAGGATATGCGTAAATTATTGTTACCGAAAAAAAGTTACACTGCTATCCAATCAAAATTGCAGTACTGTAGGCAGAATAATAAAAGTATAACTGATTTTGGCAAAGAAATTTCGGAACTTTTTGTAGATTTAACTATCTCGCAATCCGATGGCAACTCAAATAGTTATAGCGTATTAAAACCGTTAAACGAAAAGTTAGCGATTAAGCGATTCCAGAGCGGTTCTTCGGAAATTATGGGTATGTATAGATACAATAATTCGGCAAGACGGGCACAGCGAGGACACCGAGGTCACCGTAATTTCTATGCAAGGGGTCAGTCACAACGTTCCAACGTACACCAGCATCAAGGTCAGGAGTCACAGGTACGTTACTCTAATAATAATAATAATCGTATAAATTTTAATAATCGCTTTAGATCTACGAACAGGCGAGGTAATGACAGTCGCCGAGGTTTCCAATTACCGAGGCATATCAATGCAATAACAAGTGATAACCAAGAGGCTTCGAGCGCTTCGCATGATGAGTCACTTAATCATCTTTTTCGTGCCTAATGATGTCATTATGTCATGCAAGAATAGTTTAAACAAAGTGTACTTTAACATCATGCATTGTAAACATAGTTGGTTAATTGATACCGGCGCATCTATATCTGGAATAAAGTTGGCATGTTTAGAGCGATTGCAGATTCCTTTCCATATACAGAAAGTTAGTATTAAAGGCATTGGTGGATGTTTATACTCGGAAGGTTACGTGTTTTTAACTCTTAATTATAAGAATTATAGTTTCCCCCATAAATTCATAGTATTTAAGGATTTACCGTGTGCGACTGACGGTATTGTAGGTCAGGATTTTTTAACAAATTACAGAGCTATCTTGAATTAAACACGTTGCAGTTAGTAACTAATAAGTCTGAGTCAATAACCTTATCGTTTGAGAATATTCAACAAAGTTGTAATAGCTATTTGACCATACCTGCGCGTAGCGAATCTATGTATAAGGTTGAAACAGATGTGAGCGAAGAGTGTGTTGTGTTTAATCAACAATTATGTGAAGGCGTTTTTTTAGCTAGCAGCATAAATAAACCCATAAACGGGATAATGCCTATTCGTATATTAAATACTCGCGATACAGATGTAAAACTAAATTATTTTCAAGTGAATACTGGTAAATTAGATGAATTTAATATCTGTCAATTTAATAAACCTACTGTTAATTCGGATAGGGTTAAAACTTTACTTTCTATGCTAAACTTAAAGGCATTGAGCACAGAGGAACAGAAATCTATCGAAGATATTTGCGCTAAATTCCCAGACATCTTTCACTTACCAGGGGATAAATTAACCTCAACCCCGATATACGAACAGACCATTGATTTGAAACCCCATACGAGTCCTATTTACAATAGGCCTTACCGTTTGCCCTACGCTCAAAAGCCGGAATTAGATAAACAAATAAAAAATATGTTAACTGACGGTATAATTGAACTTTCCAAAAGCGCATGGTCTAGCCCATTGCTATTAGTTCCCAAAAAACTCGATGGATCAAATACTAAAAAATGGCGTGTCGTTATTGATTATCGGAAGTTAAACAATAACATTCAAGACGATAAATTCCCACTGCCAAATATCACAGAAATACTAGACTCATTGTCAGGTGCAATGTATTTTACCCATCTAGATTTGTACCAAGGGTTTTTTCAGGTAGCTTTAAATGAAAATAGTAGACCATATACGGCCTTTACTACTGACAAAAATCAATTTCATATGACTAGAATGCCGATGGGATTGAAGTCAAGTCCCAATAGTTTTAGCAGAATGATGACTATAGCAATGTCTGGCCTTAATTACGATAAATGTTTAGTATACCAGGACGATTTAGTAGTCATGGGTAGAAATTAGAGTACAGCCTGTCAAAATTTAATGGATGTTTTTGCTAGATTACGAAAGGTTAATTTAAAACTGAATCCCGCTAAGTGTTCATTTTTACGAAAAGAGGTTCTTTATTTAGGGCATATCGTTTCCAAAGAAGGAATTTTACCAGATCCAGATAAAATCAACATTGTACGAAGTTACCCAAGGCCACAAAATGCAGATGAATTAAAGCGTTTTGTAGCATTTGCTAACTACTATAGAAAGTTCATAAAAAAATTTAGTGATTATGCATTTCCTTTAAATAAATTAGGTCGTAAAAATGTTAAGTTCGAATGGACAAAGATTGTTCACACATCTTTTCAAATGTTAAAATCAGCCCTGGTGAACCCTCCAGTTCTCCAATATCCAGATTTTTCAGTTAGCAATGAGTTTATACTAGTTTCAAACTGATGCTTCGGGGAAAGCAATCGGTTCAGTACTATGTAATGGGGATGGTCGGCCAGTGGCGTATGCTAGTCGTGGTTTAAATAAGGCGGAAATTAATTACCCCACTATTGAGAAGGAACTTTTAGCAATCGTTTGGAGCATTAAGTATTTTCGCCCGTATTTATATGGAAGACGGTTTACGGTTCAGACCGATCATCGACCACTTGTGTATTTATTTTCCATGCGTGATCCATCTAGTAGATTATTAAAATTTAGATTGCAGTTAGAGGAATATAATTTTAAAATTGAATATTTAAAAGGTCAATCGAATTCGGTAGCAGACGCCCTTTCGCGAATAATTATTACGTCTGAAGAGTTGAAGTCGATAAATGAGCGAATAGTTAGTGTAATGACTAGAGCGCAAGTTCGACAGCTGGATAGGAGCGATAACGAGAGCGGTAATACTTCTTTGGCGGATAATGTAGACATACACTCGAGGCCTGATCAACCGAGAGTTGTGGATATAATTAAAAAACCGACGAATATTACCGAGCTTTCACTGATCACTAAGAAGCAGGTAAACGATATATTAAAAAATGACGTGTTAGTGGAAAAATATAAAAATTATATGTATTTGCCCAGTAAATCTATTATTTACTTACAAACAATATCTCGATCTCCGATTACGCGAGCCCAATTGGTGAGAGGCTTGTTA
This sequence comes from Eilema sororculum, assembly GCA_914829495.1. NCBI lineage: Eukaryota > Metazoa > Arthropoda > Insecta > Lepidoptera > Erebidae > Eilema > Eilema sororculum. The sequence continues at coordinate 11,978,963 of OU618559.1, forward strand.
TGTTTATGTAAAAAGTTATCGATAAATGAAATATGCATATTAAAAAATGAATTGAATAAAGAATTCATTAGTGGGCTTATAAATGAGGTAAAAAGTTACGAAAAGTGGTCCGGACCACGCATTTGTGTAGTAAGTAACGTTCAAAGGATAAATAATTTAGATAATAGGCGAGTAATATTGAATGACTTTCACCTATTGCCCACAAGTGGCCACGCGGGTATTAGGCGGATGACGAACAATATTAAAAAATATTACTTTTGGCCTGGTTTAGACAAAGATGTCGCTGAGTATGTCTCTAAATGTGAAAAATGTAAAAAGCAAAAATATTCTTTGCATACTAAGCAGCCAATGCAAATTACGACAACAGCAAATTCAGCTCTAGAAAAAATATATCTAGATATAGTAGGTCCGCTTCCACAGGACATGTATAATTTATAAATACATTTTGACCTTACAATGCGAGTTATCAAAATTTACAGAGGCTTATCCACTTATCAATAAGGATACGGTAAGTGTAGCTCGTGCTTTCGTTGATAAGTTTATTTTAAGATTCGGCATACCTAGAGAAATAGCGACCGATCGAGGGTCTGAATTTATATCCAGTACTATGAAGGAGATATGTCAACTCTTAAAAATAAACCAAATTTCATCCACAGCCTACCATCATGAAAGCATAGGAGCATTGGAAAACAATCATAAAACAATTGGTGCGTATCTAAGAATAAATTGTGAGAATCAGGTAAATGCGTGGAGTACTTGGTTGCCATACTGGTGTTTTTCCTATAATAATACAGTACATACGGAGACCAAGTACACCCCGCATGAGTTAGTGTTCGGAAAGCGTTGTGTGTTGCCAACGAATTTACAAGGAAACATCGTGGATCCTTTATATGCTCATGACAACTATGCCCTTGAACTAAAATATCGGTTACAATTAGCTCAGAGGGATGCACATAGTAATTTAATTACCAGTAAAGTTAATAGAAAATGTAATTACGATAGAAATATAAACCCAGTATACTATAAAACAGGTGATTTGTTATTATTAAAAAATATATCAGATAGTAAAATGGATCCTATATATAATGGACCCTATGTTGTAATTGACGATTTAAATTGTAATGTAAAAATAATGAAGGACGGAAAAGAATATGTAACACATAAAAATCGAACCAAACTATACAAAAGTTTGTAATAAGATTTCTTAATTGATGTCTTAATTTGTAATCAGTTTATTTTTTTTTTCAATTGTGGCATATAATTGTATTGTTACACATTTTTTATACACTTTTACACATATAAATAGAATTATTGTCTGTTACTTAATTATTGTACTTTTAATTTTAAGAAACCTGCGCAGGGTTAATCTTTTGTATTTAGTATAAATAAAAATAATAATTATGTACAATTATTATATTTTTTATAAAAGGGGAAGGTGTGATGTAGTGTACATGTATTTAGACCTATTCAACCTATATATGCTATGATTACTCTGAAATATAGTCAGTATACGATCGGACCTCATGCGTTTGATTTCATCTCCCAACACCCTGCCTTACAGGACTCGAACCGACTAAAACCGCACGCCGACTGTGGGTCGTGGTGCTAGGCCGGAGGTGAGGTTGTCATCGACATATCCCTCGCACCCCGGCGGACCCAGGGCCATCACTTATGGTTTAGCCCTCCTCGGGAGGGGGGACAACGGTGTCCCCGACTCGCCCCCGGAATGGGGAGGCGCGCTTCTCAGCGCGCCGTCGCCGTGGCCTGCTTCTGCTGGGGTGACAGGCGGCTTCACCCGTCACCCCCAGGCCCGCGCTCATGGGGGACGGAGGTCAGTCAGTGCCCTCCGACGCCCGAGTTGCCTGTGCGCGCGGGCAGCGCGGTTCGCGAGTCTCGCTCGCTCGCGCTGCCTCTCCCGTTCCGCCGTCTCCTTCACGACCATTACCTGCTCGCTGAAGGAGACGCCGGCCGCCCACGCGTCCGCACAGCGGACCATTGCTGTGAGCAGGGAGGCGAGGGTAAGAACTCTCACTCCCAGGGCCGCCACTAGTTCTCGCCTCTGTCCGGCCCATGCCGGACACTCGGTGAGCGTGTGCAGCTCTGTGTCCTCGCTCGCGTCAGACGACACAGCCTTGCTCACTGTGCATGCGAACCCTGCCATTGCATCGAGGAACCTTCAAACCCACCTGTAGGGACATAATCAGCGCGCGGGACCCCGCAAACACGTCTGCACGCGGCGAACAATTTCCATGAATGCGACACACCCGCAGAAGCCGCCGCCTTTTACGTGTGTCAATTATATACCCGCGACACAAGCGCCACACGGCAGAATTTCTAACTATATTGTATATAATAGCTTTAAGGATTTCTTATGTAAATAAATAACCTCTTCTGATTGGTGTAGCATAGTTTATAAGCTCGATGAATTAATGTCGGGTTAAAGATAAATTTGGCAATATAACTAGCCCCATTTTGTGAATAAATACAGTTCCTCTTCGCTCTGTCTTTTCTTCCTTGGCTACGGTAACCCTCCGGTCCAAGTAGTCAGAGCACCCTAGCGACGGTACAAAGGTTCAGCAGTGAACCTGGCCGGTCTAGGGGCATCAGCCAGCTGGCACAGATATTAGGGCAGTGTTTACCTCACGGGTCAGTGACCCCACTAACAGCTGACCCCAAATCAGCTGGGCTGAAACTCGGTCAGTAGTCAGCTGAGCCATAGTCCGGTTAGGCGGAGGCCATAGACCGACACACCTAAGCCTAATAGAGGAACGGTTCAGAAAATGGCGCATCAAAGCCAATAAAGACAAGTCCGCACACGTCACATTTACTCTCCGAAAGGATTTTTTCCCTCCGGTCTTACTTTATAATGAAGTGATTCCACAATCGGAAGATACCAAATACCTTGGCATGCACTTGGATCGGCGTCTAACCTGGCAAAAGCATATCTGGACGAAGCGCAAGCAACTGGACCTCAAAACCTCAAAAATCCCAATTAACGGACAATAGCAAAATGATCGTCTATAAAAGTATCATCAAACCGATATGGACCTACGGAATTCAGCTATGGGGTTCTGCCAGCCACAGTAACATAGAAATACTGGAGAGATTCCAGAACAAAACTATCCGCAATATGCTAAATGTATCACCTCATGTAAGCCATGCCCGACCCGTGGTCCAACTGTGATGAACAACTGGTTGTTCTACTGGGAAGTAAAGTTACCCAGGGTTTAACCGGTTGTTCTATGGGGAAATATCTTTACCAATGGTTCAACTCGAGTAAGTTGTTCTATCCTTGGTCTAACTAGTTGTACTACTGGGACTAGAACGTAATAAACAGGAAAAGTTTTATCTATCAACGCTGAAGTGCAATGCAATTACTACCTCTTTTTATTAATTGTCTATTGATGATTAAAACACTGATATTGACGGGTGGAAATTTGTCATTTTCTCACAATACCAAATTAAAATGTCGGAAAATTATGAAATTACAATAATTGAAAGAAAAGGCGGAAATGTTTTATTATCAAAAGGTCGACAATTTTATAAAGTGAAAGCGTACGTATACGTTTATTCAACATAAAATACACTTTTTTTTCTTTACCCAATTTCTGCCAAACTGCGAAACTGCGATGATTGTTATTTCCTCAAAAAATATTATTAATGAATAAATGTTTCTTTTTTCGTTAACATCTTGTTTGCACAAATCTCTTAAACCCACGTTATCTGATCACTTAACGATAGTCATTTGTTTTGTAGAATTTCATTTGTTTTAGGGACACGATCATCTTATCCCCGTGGTCTAACCAGTTGGACATAATTTCACCGTTGTACCACGGGTCATAATCAAAAATACAAAAAAAATGGTTGGACCATGGGTAACTTTACTTCCCAGTAGAACAACCAGTTGTTCACCACAGTTGGACCACGGGTCGGGAGGGATGTAAGCAATAAATTCATGTACCTGGATATCAAGCTGAATACAGTGAAGCAGGAAATTGAATCCTATAGCAGGAAATATCAGACAAGATTAGCAACCATAAAAACGCCCTTGCCTCCCCATTACATGGCACTGGTAGCCTCAGCTTCTCAAGACTGAAGAGACATGGCATCCCGAACCTTGCGATAAGATTCGCTAACCCTTAAAACTGAGAGATAGGTCACTGGACACATCTCTCAAATCAAAACCATATTCGGATTGTATCAGACATCGGATTGGATTATTGTTATTGAAACAGATTGCCAAGAAGCAGACTAGAAAAAAAAGAAGAGTCTGTCACGGATTTTTTATCATGTTTCAAATATCCCGGCCAGTGTATCGACCATGTCAATCTCAAATCCTTCAACATTAATATCACGAAATAATGACGCACTATAGCAATTGGTAACTATTGGCGCGACCTTTACCTTAATCACACCATCAGGCGATGTGAAGTCATATTATCATTCGCATTATCGTTGGTAGCCAGAATGTACTCATAGCGTCAGCGTCCGGTGCAGTACTGTCTCCTGTCACTCTCGGTACCCGCCAGTTGTTCCACCATTTCAGTTGTGTAGAATGGAACTTGCGATTCGCAGTGTTATTATTAAAACAAAACTCATTCAATGAAATATTCTGTATTCAACATCAAAATTAGAAAGTAACATTACTAAAATGAACATGAAAAAGTACTATAATTAGCACTAAGTAAACTTCAAACGAATCACGAGCCTTTATTAAAGTTCTTACAATAAACTACCTCAGGTATAAGCAGAGAACTAATAATAACGATACGAGTGTTACCGCTTGAGGTTCCTTCCAGAACCGACGTCGCCTCTCGTCGCTATTGACACAGAACACATACGAACAACATACAATCTACGGAGCTCTAATTTATACATTAAAGTATGGACACGTTCACACACTTGGCTATACTAATTAGCATTTTGTTCTAATTTGCTATAAGCTATTGCTGAAGCCACCGTAAAGCGTTTATAAATAGCTCTCATTTTAGTTCTTAACTACCTGTGGCGTAGCGGTAGAGCACCCGGCAGCTAACTCAAAGGTCGCGGGTACGATTCCCGCTCAGTGCAAATGTGTATGTAGCGTGTAAGTATGGGTTTACAAAAATATATATCCACATACTTCTATAATATGGGTAATATGTGTACTGGAATGTACGTACGTCCTGAACATAGAAACGTCCAGACCAATTCACAAACTGTTGGGCGATCGGTCGATACTGCTTGTGTCCTAGCAGTGCCAACATTTATACATTGTTGGACAATCCCTACTATTATATAATAGTAAAGTGGTCGTATCTGTACGTTCGCTGACCCTTCTACCCTCTTAGTAGTTAAATTTTGAAAACAACGCGGATACACGTATTCATTTATTTCTAAAAAGACAGGTTTATGAAATTTAGTTCATACAAACAAACAATCCCTTATTTTAACCCTTTAGTAGCAGAATTTCCTAAAATCCTTCCTTAGTGGATGCCTACATCACAAAATGCATCTACTGTCAAAATGTCAAGTTTGTAGGTCCCGCCGTTTGGGCTCTGCGTTGATGAATCAGTCAGTCAGTCGGGACAAGTAATTTTATATATTAGAGAAGATATTTAAAACAATGTTTGGATTACATTAACGACACTGAAATCAATTTATTTGGAATTCCTCTCCTGTCTGTTTATAAAACTACTTAACGAATTTCAATGCGGTCCTAGGCAACAGAGTAATTAATAAAAGAACACGTACTTATTTATTTACATAGCCCGATCCGGTGACAGAACAATGTTCATGTTAAAAATATTTGCACTGGACAATAATCAAACTCGCGACCTTTGACTAAGCAGCCGAACGCTCTACCACTGCGCCACAGTAATGTTGTAATGGCGCAGAACAATTAGTGATAATGTACAGACAGCCTCTGTGGCGTGGCGGTAGTGAACGCGACTGCTACGCAGGAGGCGCGGGTTCGATCTCCGCTCAGTGCAAATATTTCTATGCATGAATATGGCTATTTGCATTGATCTGGGTGTTTCTATGTATAATATCTATATATTTGCAAAAATATCCGCATTCTAGATTCCATACCACAAGCTAGTTAAGCTTACCATAGCGTTGTGTAGAATTTTGTGGCATATTTATTTATTCGTATTATTTATCATTTAATGCTATAACACACGCCACACTTAAGTCTAGGACACCTAAAGTACTCGCAGGGTTCTCTAACAAGTGAGCGACTGTAGTTTTTAATGAGTGTGTAAACGAACATGTGTTACTAAGGTGCTCTCAACTCTGAAACATTTCTTACAAACATTACACTTATAAGGCTTCTCACCAGTGTGTGTACGCATATGATTATTTAATTGAATCTTTTGATTAAAACATTTCTTACATTCATTACACTTATAAGGCTTCTCTTCAGTGTGTATACGCATATGCTTATCTAAATTACCCTTTCGATTAAAACATTTCTTACATTCATTACACTTATAAGGCTTCTCGCCAGTGTGTGTACGCATATGCTTATATAAATTACCCTTTCCAGAGAAACATTTCTTACATTCATTACACTTATAAGGCTTCTCGCCAGTGTGTGTACACATATGCTTATATAAATTACCCTTTCCAGAGAAACATTTCTTACATTCATTACATTCATAAGGCTTCTCGCCAGTGTGTGTACGCATATTATTATCTAAACTACACTTCGTACTGAAACATTTCTTACAAATATTAGTCATAAGGCTTCTCGCCAGTGTGTGTACGAGTATGTCTATTTAAATTACTCTTTTGTTTAAAACTTTTCTTACAAACATGACACTGATAAGGCTTCTCGCCAGTGTGTGTACGAGTATGCTTATCTAAACCACCCTTTTCAGTGAAACATTTCTGACATTCATTACACTTATAAGGCTTCTCGCCAGTGTGTGTACGAGTATGCTTATCTAAACCACCCTTTTCGGTGAAACATTTCTGACATTCATTACACTTATAAGGCTTCGCGCCAGTGTGTGTACGAGTATGCTTATCTAAACCACCCTTTCCGGTGAAACATTTCTGACATTCATTACACTTATAAGGCTTCTCGCCAGTGTGTGTACGCATATGATAATATAAACTACCCTTTTGATTAAAACATTTCTTACATTCATTACACTTATAAGGCTTCTCGGCAGTGTGTGTAGGCATATGATAATCTAAATTACCCTTTAGACTGAAACATTTCTTACATACATTACACTGATAAGGCTTCTCGCCAGTGTGTGTACGCATATGATAATCTAAATTACCCTTTAGACTGAAACATTTCTTACATACATTACACTGATAAGGCTTCTCACCAGTATGTGTACGCATGTGTAAAATTAAATGATCTTTACTTCTAAAACATTTCTGACAAGTGTCGCATAACAACTGTTTAAGTTTGTCGCTTGAGCTACTATTAACACTTTGGTCTACACTGATTTTCTTTTCAGGCGTTTCTTTGTGAGCGTCAATATGATCGGCTGTGCTATTATTTTGTTTATTGTTACGTAATCTGATATCTGTTTGGACGCGTGTTTCCACTATCTGATTCTTCTGCACTTGTTTGTCTTCCACAACTCTTTTAGTTTCACTTTTCGGTTCTTCAATGTTGTCCTTTGTTTGGTCACTTCTCGTAAGGTTATTTGCAGGCGTATCTTCATAGTTCATCTGCGTGGTTAGTCGAGGTTTTTCAGAAACAGGAGCACCTGAAAAAATCACCACATGGAATTATTAATCTACATATATTTGCATAGAAAATAAGTATTTTTAATAAAACAAAAAGATCGACAGACGACTTGAAAAAGGCAACTGGGAGAAATACGGCGGAGGATGCAAAAGTGTACATTGGAACAGGTCTGGGTCTAGCAGGGTACTGCGACAGGCTAGTATTGGTTGAATATGTTGTAATCTGTAGTAAATATTATAATTATATTTTTCTAAGTTGGTAACAACTCTCTAGTAAAATGGCTTTCCTACTTCCCTAGCATTACTTTTGTTTTTTTCTGTTCTATAAAATAAAATTATTTTATTTTATAATCACTTTATTATTTCAATCCACGACTCGCAACATTGTAGCAGAGCGTGGTTGGAAAAGTGGTTCTAAAGTGATTAGATAAAAACATAATAAAATCTTATATATAAAATTCTCGTATCACAATGTTCGTTCCCGTTCCGTACTCCTCCGAAACGGCTTGACCGATTCTCATGAAATTTTGTGAGCATATTGAGTAGGTCTGAGAATCGGCCAACATCTATTTTTCATCCCCCTAAATGGTGCAGCGGGAACGGGATCTGAAGCCACGAGGGCAGGAAAAAATTGATGGTACGAAGTTCGCCGGGACAGCTAGTATGAGTATAAGTTTCACGTGAAAAAAAGTGAAGGGTGCGTACAAAAAGTTAGCAAATAGAATTTTCATTGAGAAATCCTCATTTTGGCTAAACAAGCAAAGGTAGAGGATATTTTGATACCCATTTCCGATGGTGTAAATTATAGTAGCTGGAAATTGAGGCTACTTACTTTATTAGAATACTAAGATTGTAACAAGGCCACCATTGGCGAAATTCCTGTCAAAGATGAAAAAAGTGAAGCTGCATCGAAGAAAATGGATCTCAGAGCAAGAACAATAATTTTTATTCCTTTCGGAACGTTCTGTCCGTTTCCCAAAACACCCGTTCCCAAAACATCCGTTCCCGTCACCATCTTTGCCCAATTAATCCGTTTCCCGTTATAAGTGTTACCCAAAATGTGTTTCACCCAAAAGATACGTTTTTCTTGGTATCCGTTTCCCAAAAATATCTAATCCCGAAATGATCGTTCTCATCACCACCTTTTCCTAAATGAACCATTACCCAAAATGTGCTTCTCCCAAAAAATACGTTTGTCATGATATATGATATATGATGCGTTATGTTTTAAGCACTGCACTGCATACTATACAGCAAAGTAAATTTCTTGGTTACAATACTTATGGTTTTCAATTTACATTAGAAAATTATCCTTCTGTCTTAATATTTTGTGTTAAATATATAGAGAACATTTATTTGGGTCTATAGGGTGTTTTGACATATGATAGAAACCCATAAGTTTTGACACACACATCAGTATTGATGTGATGGGAAACGGGTCTTTTGGGAATACGGGTGTCATGAGAGACTGTTCTTTTGGCATACGGATGCAATGAGAACCGGGTATTTTGACATACTGATGTAATGGGAAACGGGTATTTTGGCCTACGTTCATTCTAAGAAACTGTTATTTTGGAACGGATGTTTTGGGAACGGGTGTTTTGGGAAACGGACAGAACGTTCCGAAAGGTTTTTATTTATTTATTTGTTCCACATACTACCATTATTACAGGTTGCTACCCAATGCAATGGCAGTAGACTATTAAAATTAATATGATTAGAATACAATTGAACAATACAACAATAATAAATTAAACCACCCCATTAACATTAAAATTAAAAATTGACAAAATTTGCATAAAAACATTGCTTATTAAAAGTCACAATTACCTACAATTACACTATCAATGTCAAGTTCCTCTTTAGGTATTTTATGTTATAGTTGTGGCGATACCACATGAGTATTTAGCGCCATCCAGCGACATCAAGCCGAACTACTGCGTCACTACGAATCCTGCATCGCGAAAGTGAAGTTCTGGCGCTGGTACATTACATATACGACAACCCAACGACAATCGTTGGTTGGCCGCCCGCCAGGCGTGATCACCTTGCCTGGTCGACGGATCCTCCCTTTGTGTTGGAGGAACATCACACCTCGTTCCTCCACAGTCTTATTAATATACGGTCAAATAATATACATAATTACAGTTTAACCTTTGAATAATAATTTACCCTACTTATCACTTAGTATTATAGTCATGTTCGCTCAAAATACAGCAACTGGCCCTTGTGAATTCCTTCAGTGAGCATGAAAACACGCACAAATCTAGTTTATTCGCCATCATATTGAGCGCCCGCAGTTCCGCATTAGCGGCGCCCTCTGCCGCAAATCGGTACGCGCACGACCCACCAGCAGCAGCGGGTGGCGCCGCCGCGGCATAACGTACTCCTCTGGCACACACAACCCAACTTCCTGTAGCATAGCTGGGCTGGGCTATGAATTAACCCGCGAAGCACTTTAATCAAGTAGGTGGCTAAAGCCACTTCCCTCCTCACTTTCAACTTATAGTATCCTGTCATACCCAGGAGGAACAATGTGGGAGACAACCGTGGGTAGCCCGGGTAGACACAACATTGTTTTAAATATAAAAATCGAATGAATTTTACAGGCATCGATGATATGGTCTCAGAAATGCAAATCTGTGCTAAAGCGAACACCTAAATCCTTAACATCCGTTACACGTTGTAGCGTAGCCCCCTCCATCTGGTATTGGTAGTGACTGGGATTGTGGGCGCGGCTAAACGATATCACGGAGCACTTAGCTACATTAAAATAAAGCTTATTGCGTAGGCTCCATTCCACAATCCTATTTTTGTCTTGCTGTAGTTCGACTTGATCTACGTGGTCTTTAACAACCCGTACCAATTTCAGATCATCCGCAAAAAGCAAACGCACTGAGCACTGGACCTCTTCCGGTAAGCTATTAATTATTAATATGAAGAGAAGAGGTCCTAAGTTGCTACGTTGACTCACTCCTGAACTTGTGAAAAAGGTCTCGGAAAGGCGTCCGCCACAGTCAACGCACTGACATCCTGTCCCGCAGGTAGCTGGAAAAGAAAGACAGCGTATGCGGTGTACACCCCACGCTGGCTAGTCGCGATAGAAGTAAGTCATTATCGACCGTATCGAACGCCTTCCTGAAGTCAAAATAGGCGACATCCACCTGTAAACCAGCATCCACAGCCGGCACTACACGACTTTAAATGTAGAAGATTTCCGGTCGTCCCCCGCCCGGGGCGGAAGCCATGTTGCGCATCGGCTAACAGGGAGCTAATTTGTCCGTACAGGCAGCCGTCAATGGTTGCCTCGAACACCTTCGCCGGAGTACTAAGCACTGCCACGGGCCTATAATTACTAGGGTTTGGACCCCCACTACCTTTCGGTACGGGTATAACTCGCGTGAGTTTCCAGCGTTCAGGAAATTTTGCGGTCTCGATGTAGGTGTTGAATAAGTGCACCAACGGTTCAGCTAGTACCATGCGACAATCTCTGAAAACGAACGCTGGTATACCATCCGGTCCCATGGCGCGCTTGGGAGGCAGACGAGCCAGCGCGGTCTTCACATCACCCAAGCGCACGCTAGTAAGGTTCACCCACGCCCCCGGCGCCGGTGTCCCCACCGAGCTTGCCGCCGCCACGTTTAATTCAGCGGGCTCCTGGTTGTACATAGAGTGGAAAAACTGAGTGAATTCCGCTGCACATTCCAACTCTGACAAAGTGCGGCCATCTTTCACTAACCTGGGTTTACCTGTGTTGCCCTTTCTACCTCTCATGTAATTCCAGAAGGCCCGTGGGTTCACCGCCAGGTGACTCTGTACGCGCTCGCGGTACTGGTCGTGAGCTCGCATAGTCTCCACCTTCACTGCTGCCCTACACCTTCTAAAAGCTTCATAATCACTACGAGATCCGGTTTTTTTATATATTTTACTAGCTGTCCCGGGGAACTTCGTACCGCCAATTTTTTACCGCCCCGCGATCCGCGTCAGATCCCGTTCCCGCTGCACCATTTAGGGGGATGAAAAATAGATGTTGGCCGATTCTCATAGATAAGCACAAAAAATTTCATCAAAATCGGTCAAGCCGTTTCGGAGGAGTATGGCAACGAAAACTGTGACACGAGAATTTTATATATTAGAAGAAGATGTAACGCACGCTTATGTCGTAATTCCCTAATAATATGATGTGTAGGTATACCATACCGGATATACAACCTATTCCTGTTTATTGTGTTAATATTTTTATAAGGAATACATAGATCAAATATTTCGTAAATATTTCCATAAAACAAATCTAAAATATTTTCTGGGTCACTAGAAGAATATAATCGCTCCAATCTATTCTCGTAAACAAATCATATAAATGGTTAAAGTTAGCTTTTTTTTTTATTTATTTAACATTCATGCACACACAAAGCGAATACAAAACATACAATGGATGTTGAAAAGTTAGTACATTGGTACTGCTTATTTCTATAAGAAATTTCTCCCAGCAGACCGGCGAGAGGAGATCGTGACACATGAGAAAATATGTGTAATTGTGTGTACAGTAGTTGGAGAGAAAAAGTATAAGTACACACACACGCTTAACATTACAAAATGTACAGTAGTACTTAATATCTAAATAAATATACTATACCGTGTATCCTATATATTAACTAACTAAAAATAATAATATATATATATATATACTAACTAAAAATGATATACTAAACATATTCTACATAAACCTAAGTAATATCAAATATACATAAACTTAGTACAATAAATAAGCAAACATTTATGCACAACTAGGAAAATCACCATCCCTCCTCCGCCCACGACTTAGCGTCACTTAGCTTCTACATACAGACAGCGTGTTGCTGGCTCTGATGTCAGGCGGTAGCGAGTTCCACAGTCTGACCGCTTGCACGGTGAAGGAGTAAGAGTAGAAATCAGTTTGCGGTTTTGCAAGGAAATTTAAGGAGAAATCGGAGGCTTGATCTGCACGGAGCATCAGAGGCACGAACAGATGAGAAACGCTCCCTCAGGTAAGATGGTGCAGAGGGGTTGTGCAGAATATTAAAAAGGAGACAGAGAATTCGAGTGTTTCTGCGGTGGCGGATAGGGAGCCACTTGAGTTCTTTACGAAACTGAGAGACGTGGTCGTACTTCCTCAGATTGAATACGAGCCAGATACACAAGTTTTGCAGTCTCTCCAATTTGTTTAAAAGTTCCTCGGTGGCATCTAAGAAACAGGCATTAGCGTAGTCGATAATAGGTTGGATAAGGGTTCGAGCGAGAGAGATTTTAGGTTTTAAAGGTAGAAAACTCTGGAGACACCTCAGGGAGTGAAAGCTGTAATGTACCTTTTTACTAACCTCATTGATGTGAGGTCTCCAAGATAGGTTAGTATCAAAGAGTACACCCAAGTTCTTGGCGGTATCCGAGTAGGGTATCCGAGATCCGTCCAGCGTTACAGGAGGTAAGGAGCTTTATTAAAATTCCATTGTTTACGTGGTAACGGACTCGGTGTGCGCTGCATGGGAGAAGTGGGGGACTCGAGGTAACGATCAAAATCATTTCGAACGCGTGACTGTCTATATGCAGGTCCATGTTATCAAGCAACGGCACTCGTCGCAACTCGAACCGTGCGGCCACCACAAGCACTCCGCACTTTTTTTTTTTATACCGTGGGGGAAAATCCTTCATGGATGTTATGCCGGACTCCTACCGACAAAAAACCCCCACGGTAACACCCAGAAGCCTATGGAGGGAGCCCCGGGTAAGCCCTCGGAAGGATGTCCCAGGACTCCCATCAGACCTACGGCTACAATTGCGGCCTCGTCTCGGGGGTGGTTCGGGTGCTATCCCGCATCTATGGGGGGATTTCGGGTGTTATCCCGCTTCTTAGGGGGGGGGGGGGGGCTGCTCTGTAAGGACACAGCAGCCAACTCACCGTCCTCAGGCCCCCGGTCATGGAGGCCGATGGTCTTCGGCGAAGACACGTCGGCGGCGCCCAAGCCGCCGACTGCGGAACTCGGGTGGGAGAGTTTTCTCCCGCTCTCGCCTCGCCGCCTCTTTCACGAGCATGACCTGCTCACAGAAAGAGGCGGCGCAGTCCCACTTACTCCCGCTGGAGACCATGGCTCGCACCATGGTCTCGAGCGAGAGAGTGCCCACGCCCAGATCCACCACGAGGACCTGGCGCTGTTGCGCCCACGCCGTGCACACCACCAGCGTGTGGAGCGCTGTCTCATCGCTGCGGTCCTCGCAGTGCTGACACTCGGCCGTGGTTTCCCGGTGTCTTCGCCACAGATACCTACCGAAGCTACCATGCCCGGTAAGTATCTGTGACAACCGGTAGGAGAGAGCACCGTGTCTCCTCTCCAGCCACTCGTCCATGACCGGTCTGACGGCCGCAATTGTGGCGGGGATTCGCTTCGATTGGTTGCTCAAGTCGCACCTTCCATGTCTCCACGGTTTCCTGGTAGAGCTGGGACCGCTGGGCCTCGATTTCTCGAGACGCAGGCCATTGGCCCCGCTCCAGCGGCCCCTTGCGCCATATAAATAGAGAGCACTCCGCCCTGCCCTGCCTACGCCCATCCGTCCGATCGCAGCGCAATGTTTGATAACCGGGAAGCACGAACTCCGCGTTTTGAATAGATTCGTTCAAACCTGTTTCGGTGATAGCGAATATATCAAATTCTGATGACTCGATAAAAGATAGAAACTGCAGTTTTCGTCCTTAGTCCCGCCACGTTCTGATATGGAATATTTATGTATCTACTAGTTTTGTAGTTGGCCTGTTGCCGTTGCCGTTGGGCCGTTGAGCGACGAAAAAATATCCATTCACTAAACTCGACATTTAGCGGCCATACTTGTGAGTCACAGAGCTTAATGTAGTTACTTTCTGTAAGACCAATTTTAAACGAAGCGTAGTCCCTTTCGGTTTTATGTTTCAATTTTTCGTCCGGGCGAAAGTGACTCTTATGCGACCTGAACCATCGCGGCCACCTCAGTGGCGGCATGTCTGGCACTACAGGTCAGCAGACTGGGACGGACTGCGGGAATTCTTCGCGTCGTACCCGTGGAAGCAGCTTTGCTTCTCTTCAGATGATCCAAACTCCTGTGCAACAGCAGTCGCTGACGCGATCCTAGCGGGCATGGAGTGCTATATCCCCAACCGCTGGATCGCGACAGGAGTGAGCAAGCGTCCGTGGTTTAATAGGTCCTGCAGAGAAGCAAGAACTCGCAAACAATCTGCTTATAAGGATTGGACCACGGCCCTCGCCAATAAGGATCCGAACATCGTTGAAGTGAAGCGGAAATTGAATGCTGCCTCGAGGTCTAGTAAGAAGGCAACGGCCAGGGCTAAGTTTGAGTTCATTGGCAGAATTGGTGAGCGGCTTGCGCGTTTCCCATCCGGTAGTCGCGCATTTTGGTCGCTCGCCAAAGCTGCCGAGGGAAACTTCGTACATTCCTGTCTTCCGCCGCTATTAAAACCCGACGGTAGTCTGGCCCATGGCGCCAAGGATAAAGCCGATCCTTTAGATAACCTCTTTGCGTCAAACCCGACTATGAACGATGGGAATGCCGAACCACCTAGTATACCCTGGTGTGGAACTTCAACGGGTGAAGTAAAAATCACCCAGCGGAGGGTTCGACGAGAACTAAAGTCCCTAGATGTTCGAAAGTCGAGTGGGCCGGATGGCATACCGGCAATGGTGCTCAAGCACTGTGCTCCAGAGTTGAGTGCCCTGTTCTTACACGACTCTTCACGCTCTCATTCTCCGCTGGACGAGTTCCGGCTTCGTGGAAGACCGAATACGTGCATCCTATGCCTAAGAAAGGCGACAGGACAGACCCGTCCAACTACAGGCCCATCGCTCGCGCATCGCCCCAGCTTTAGTTTGGAAACAAATTCAGATGCTCCTCTAACATTGACAATATCTCAGCCAACGACCCGGTATCATGGCTTGAAGCCTTTTCAGACAAACTGCCCCCCCCCCCCCCCCCCCCCCATGTGCCTTCTCAGTTATCATTTCCATCACCCCCTTTTTACCTCCCGTCCGCAGGGAACCTGGATGCCCCCTTTGAACCATGAACTCAGACTAGCACTTGACGGACTGACTGACTCATCCCCCGGTATAGACGGTATTCCATATTCTTTTCTTACTAAAGCTCCTGATAAATGCAAACATTTTTTTTTTCTCTAGTTCACTCTTTTTTTGATAATGGTATAGACCCGGAACAATGGAAATCCCAAATCATAGTCCCAATTCTGAAACCTGGAAAGGATCCTTCAGACCCCGCTAGCACGAAAACCAATGGCCCTGTCATCTGTAATGGTCAAAGTGGCGAAACATATGATCAAGCGCCGTCTCGAGGGGTGGGCTGAAAATGGATCGGTCTTTGCTCGGTCCCAATTTGGATTTAGAAAAGGCATGGGCACCATGGACAATCTTAGTATGATTACAACAGATATTCACATTGCCTTTAAAGAGGGAAAATTCCTAGTGGGCGTCTTTCTTGACATAGAATCAGCCTATGACAATGTTCTGCTTCCGGTTCTCAGGAGGAAACTCCTCCAGCTGAGAATTCCAGATAAGCTTGTACGTTTCATATGTAATCAGTTAATGGAGAGATCTGTTATTATTAAATCCCCTCTTGGCTTTCTCCCTGCTAGGACAGTTTGGAAAAGTTTGCCACAGGGTTCGGTTTTGAGCCCACTACTGTATAACATCTATACTTTTGATCTGGAGCAGACTGTGGACTCCTTCTGTGAAGTCTTACAGTATGCTGATGATCTTTGTCTATATGTATCCTCCACCTCGGTGACAGAGGCTAGTACCAGGCTCCACTCCGCGTTGTTTTACCTGGGCGAATGGTTAATATCCCATGGCTTGTCCCTCTCTGCACCTAAAAGTTCTGTTGTAGTTTACACCATGAAAAAAGACATCCCCCCTGTAGAGATCTTTATCGACAAAGAAATCATCCCCGTGTCAAACAAGGTTAAATTTCTGGGCATTATATTAGATTCTAAAATGTCATTCAACCCTAACTTTACTTTTGTTGGTCAAAAATGTGAAAAAAAATGTTAACATCTTACGCTGTCTCTCTGGAGTATGGTGGGGATCTCACCCATACACCCAGAAGCTTCTCTACAATGCTTTAATCAGAAGCCACTTTGACTACGGATCATTTCTTCATAATTTGGGTAACAAGTCAGGTCTGGATAAGATTGACAAAGTGCAGTCTAGATGCCTTCGCGTAATACTGGGAGCTATGAAGTGCTCACCTATCAACGCTATGCAGGTTGAGTGTTGTGACCCCCCTCCCCCCCCCCCCCCCCCTAAGCCTGCGGAGGCAATACCTCTGTGATAGGTTCTTCTTCAAATAGACACAAAACTCCAATCATCCCCTCCTTCCAAAATTAAATCACCTACTATTAATCGAAATATTTAGGATGGAACGCCATATTTACCGACGCATCTAAATTATCAATCAACAGTGATGTTGGCGCTGCGGTGTGGATCTCAAGTGCTAAAATTAATTTGAGCTACCAATGTCCTTCATCAGCATCAGTGCTCACCGGTGAAGCTGTTGCACTCTTGGAGGCGAGGTGGTTAGATTTGTCAGATCCCATGGCCTTGATAAATCTATCATCTTCTCGGACTCCCGGAGCTACCTGCAATCTATTCTGTCCAACTCTTTCGTGCCTACTTCTCGCCTCCCTATTATTCTTGAGATCAAGCACGCTCTCTTTGAATGTCATAACTTAAGTATCGACGTGCTCCTTGCATGGATACCAGGCCATTCTGGTATACCAGGTAATGAGACGGCAGATGCTTGCGCGAAAAGTGCAGCCCTTTTAGGTACCCTTGAGCATTATCATACATATTGCCACGACCTTTGTTTATGGCCTAAAACTATGCTTGCAAAGTCTTGGACTAGGATATGGAATGATTCAAAGCTCATCAAAGCAAAGTTCTACGCTAACATCCAACCAGACATCCCCTCATTCCCCTGGTCTTTCAAATTTCGCACCCTCTGCCGACTAAGACTTGTTTTGCGTGTACTCCGGTATTCCTGGCGAAGATAAGGCTCCGGGACCATTCGATATGTGAGTGTGGTCTTGAGGAAGGAAGTGTAAATCACATCTTGCCCGAACCTGCAATTCTCTCTTTCAGATATCCTCCCCTCTGTTGTTCCCCTTCCTGCTTCTTTCCAGATAGTATTGTCCTTGATATACTCCCCCTCAATAAATTTCACTCTCAGCAAATGTATAAAGCTCAACAATATTAAGCTCTAAAAGTTGTATAAATAGTTTTTTTTTTGTGCGAGTTGGATCACTTGGATGCAGTCTATACTATTTAAATATTTTTAAATTATCATTGATAATAATTATTATGTGGTTTTCTAAAACACACAGCGTTGATATGAAGAAGCTGTCCTGAAATTGCCTTGTCTATGGTTAAACTTACCGGTTTATCCATGGAATTATACCTGTCTCTCTCTCTCACCAACGGGCGTCCCACTCTGTGGCGCTTGATAGCTGTCAACTTCAAACTGACAGTCAGTCATAGCGTTTCTGAAATTTTGCCGTGCTAACCAGCAAAATTTTCTCGTAACTTTTATTTTAGTTAAAAGTGTAAAAACCGTGTTGAAATTATACACAGCATCTCAATAATTCACTTTTATAGCGTATTCTCTGTGTGAGTAGAGTTTTTCAGAATGAATTCGAACCAAAGCCAGTCGGCTTCTGAAGGCGGTGAATCAGGTTTGAAAGTTGATGCCTCGGATGGCTCACATACCAACTCGCGATTCATTTCTTCTTTATCCTTGGAGGATGAATAGAGTATGTAGCTTCACCGCCACCAACCAAACAAAAGACGCGGGACGTCGCGTAAGTATCAGAATATTTCCAATTGGTCGGTTATATTTCCGACTATTTGAGTAATTTCACCTGCTCTGGTAACTAAAAGTCAATCAATTTTGAATCAACAAAGCATTGATCCTGTTCCATCTACCTATCAGTTATTGGTAAACCCATCATTATCTCAAAGATCCTGCTTAGGTGCATTAGGAACAGATTTGGATGAAAAAATTACTGGTTGCTAACTGTAAGGAGCGTTTAGAGGAGTTGGTCTATCTCCAAAAGCTTAAGAATCCTACTTTGAAGGGAATTGGTGGAGCGCTTATGTACTTTCTTAATTATTTCCCACATAATTTAATTGTATTTCAATTTTTGTAATTTAAAAAAAACCGCTTCTGTGATCGAATAATGTTTGAGTATTGGCGCTCATTTGTTGACCACTTAGTGTTGAAGAAGGCCAATAGATGGCGCTGTGCACAGATTTTTTCGAACTATACTTTGAGACTGAAGTTCCTACGAGCGACACTCTCAAGCTTCACGGCGGATGATCTCCCCGCCCATTTTTTCTTGTTTCTTCAACCCGCTACCGCTCCGAACGGAAGTTGAGTACTTCAACTCCTCGTTTCTTTTTCTGTGTAATTCTATAAGTTCCTTTGGCCACATTCTCAAGTCATTAAAGTGAAGTGTTACGGAAGAAAACGACTAACTCAAGAAAGTCACCGCCCTGTCGACACCTACCTACCCACCAGCACGTGCCAGGAACCACGCCTGTCTGCAGCTGAATCCTCACGAGGTGGAACTCAGGTCAGTGCCGGTTCTCTTGCGTTTTCATTCATAGAAGCGGTCACATGTGTATTTTCTTTTTATTACAACCAAACTTCAGGTCACAGGTTCTTATACGCTCTGTGTGCAAACACACCAGTGGTCGAACTATTTACACGTCCTACCAGGAATTATATGTGCATTACAAACTTGCATCGTTAGCCCTGGTTTTGTAGGGCTAAGGTTAATAAGGAATTATGCCTTGATTAATTTGTACCGATTGAGCAGTCACTAAAAGGCTTAACTAATATAATACTTGAACGAAGGTTTTTATTAAATACAGAATTGCAGGATATTATTGACTGGGCCTTGGCAAACCCTGAGACTCCTAATTATAGTTATTTACACTACACAATATTCTACCTAGTCATGAATATCTATTTAGTGAGATGCTCTGCAACCTGTCAATGCCTCATTAGGTGGTTCCCATGTTTGGTTTAATACTCCAGCATAAAAAATAAGAGAGGTTACAGTACACCACAAACTCAAGACCTATAAGATCAGAATAGGCATTATAAGTACCAAAACATTAACTAACCTCTAAATTTAAAATAAACCAGTCCTTTCGGAAGAGACATTCCAATTGCACTTTTTCAAAGAAGCCACCTGTACAATACCTCAGCAGCCATGTCTGGCAACAGGTTGCCAGCATGATGTAAAGAGAGATGGTAATCATAATTTTCAGTTAAAAAAACAGAACATATTGGAGTCTCCACCAAAAAAGAAACCAAATTTCCTTTGTTGCATGTTTCAAGTTCAGAAATCACACGGAATCCTTCCGTCCAACTCGACCTCGGAGGTCCCAATCTCTCTATAACAAACAGACATTTTCAACTGATTTCACAGGCAAATGTAGCAGAGTCTTTACAGGTAGACAATTGGATGGTGCAAATAGATCTCTGTCAAGCATATTTTCACCTGCCAATTACAGAAACACACATGAGATTTCTCAGAGTTGTTTACAACAAGTGGCTAAGTACTTCAATTAACTTCTCTACAATTTGGCTTGTCATCAGCCCCAAAGATGTGTGCCACAGTGTCCAATGGGATTGCGGAAATCCTACAGGCATAGGGTAATACTGGTATCTAGATGATTTTTTTCCTAGTAAATCAGTACCTTATATATATATAATATACTGAGTTCTCTGGCTTCGGTAACTCTAAGAACTTTAGAAACTTTATGTGAGAATGTGAACTACCAAAATTCGGAGCCCTCTCAGGAGGTAAAGTATCTTGGTCTGGTTTGGAAGACAAAACTAAATGAAATACAACTGCTCATAAAAAGATTTTGAATATAAAGTTAATAATCAACAATGTTTGTTTTGAAATTGACATGGTCATTTACATCAATAGTAAATCAGTTGCCAGTATATTTACCATGTATTTAATTTTGTTCGATTATTCGATAATTCAGCGCTGTTACAAGCGCCATGATCAGTGTTTTACTATTGGAATAACAATATGTTAGACTGTGGAAACAGTTCTCTGGCAGAAATGTAGAGTATATTAGGTTTAGTCAAGTTTTCAAATCACATTGTACCCAAAGGTCATCTACTTCTACAGTACCGCAGAATGCAGCTTCTTGTTATTAGGTTAAAGTTTCTATTATATAGAGATTTAAGACTCTTCATACAGACCAGACCAAGTGAAAGAAAGTCTTCCGTTTCCTGTACAACAGGATTTAAAATGGTGGTTGGAGGTGTTAGCTTCTCACCAATAGTAGAGTGTGACTCTTTTTTTTTTAACCACAGATGCAGATGCAGTCTAGCTCAGCTTAATATTTCATACCTATCAGGCACCTGGTCTCGACACCAGAGACTCTGGCATTCGAATGTCAGAAATGAGCTGTGATTGCAGCCATAAGCAGTCAACGGATGACACTAAGGAATGCAGGCATGTTAGTATAGACCTACAATCGAACCCTCGTAGCATATCTCAGAAACAGGGGGGGGGGGGGGCGGTCTCTATCATTGCTGAAGTTGACCACAAGGCTCCTAAACCTCGCGGAGAGTTTAAACATAACCCTCTCAGCTACATATCTCCCGGGGAGGTTAAATGGAATCGCAGACCGTCTATCAAGGGGTAGCGCCTTCTCCCCGAAGCCACGGAGGCTGAATTCAAAGCATGGGACACCCCAAACATCGACCTGTTCGCGTCAAGACATCTGTGGTACATAACAAGATGGTTTCGATCTTAATAATACTATGGTGGACAATGTGCATCTGGCTGATTGATGTACGAGCCAGAACCTTGACAATCCTACTACCGATAAAGAACCTTCGGAAGGTGTTAATAGATCGGAGCTCAGGCTGTTGCCCTCCACAAGTAGACAAGTCTTTCTCTATTAGCCTGAAAAAATTGGAGTTGGACTGTCTAGAGCACAATAGAATTTAATCAAGTAGTTAGCGGACATCTACTTTAGTAACATATGATACTTCAGACTGTTTATACTGTAGATTGATGGCGCTTGGTGGAATCTGCTACACATATTGAATAACACACTTGTACTTTTCCACTGAATTTATTTATAGACCTGACCGGTTTCGCCTTACGGCATTCTCAAAGGTTCACATTGATGTTTTAAAAATTATAATTCGGAAACACTACAATATTTGCATTTTTTCATGTGTGGGTAGTTTTTAAAAAATTCGGTATACCAGTTAAATTTTTTTTCCCCAAAATGTGGGAAATAATTATAAGTTTGGCCTCACAATTTTTAATGATCAATATAATATATAAAATTGCATTTGAATTATAATGTCAAGGAATAATTTTAAATGTCAAATGAAAATAATAATGTCGAATGGTAATGTCGAATTACAAATGATTAAAGGAAAATTCTATCGAAATGTCAAAATCATAATCAAATTGCATTGAATAAAGTTATCATCAAATTAATGATGTCAAATGGTGTGCTTAACAAGACTGGGATTACAATATACAGAATGTCAGTAACAATATTAAATTAACAATTCACTACAAAGAATTCCTTTATCCATCATGTGTTAAAGGCTATAAGCTAATTTTTATAGCATTTATTATGCTAACTTCAAGCTATAATAATTATAATATAAGCTAGATCTTTAGCCAGACCTAAATCACAATAGTTAGCAATCTATTTAACTGGCTAAATAGTCTCATATCCTGGTTCCCTATTTGAAGTCACTAGACGGACAGTCTTAATACTTTTACTTGCCTCATGATTCAGGACCTCACTTTACTTGATATCAAGTATAGAAATCTGATAAGTTACGGAGATATTGTAACCTTGTGCCCAAGTTGGGATCTAAGACAGATTCAGAGTCTTGCAGACAATTTCATCCAGACCATCAAATTTGCCCAGTCCAGTCTTACAGACTATTTGGGTGGTTGTTACGGGAACACCGATACAATCAAATTTGCCCAGTCCAGTCTGACAGACTATTTGGGTGGTTGTTACGGAAACACAGATACCATCAAATTTGCCCAGTCAAGTCTTACAGACTATTTGGTTAATTGTTACGGCAGCACCCATACCATCAAATTTGTCCAGTCCAGTCTTACTATTGTCAGACTATTTGGATGGTTGTTACGGAAACACCGATACCATCAAATTTGCCTTGTCCAGTCTGACAGACTATTTGATTGATTGTTGCGGCAACACCGATACCATCAAACTTGCCTTGTCCAGTCTGACAGACTATTTGATTGATTGTTGCGGCAACACCCATACCATCAAATTTGCCCTGTTAGACATACATGATTTATTTGATTGATGATTTATACATATATGTCTTCATCAGGGAAATTTATACTTGCTACAAGGTCAATAATTGCGGTTTGAATTCGCACTATTTTTAAAGATCCTAAGATTGACCTGGCAGTATCAGATCTGCAGTAGCTTTAGAAGCTGGCTAGAAAGTAGACCAGTTCAAGAAATTTCAGATAGAGGAAACTGGAAGAGCATAGAGACCTTTCAAAAGTCTATTGTCAACCAGTTAATGTAATTCCTCAGGTTAATTTATTATTGATTTATTGCGTAAAAAAAATTCCAATATTGAATCATTTATAGTCTTTGAAGTACTAAAAAGTTCCTAGCTAACTTTATGGATCTCTTGAAAGTTTTAGGAATTTTAGATCCTTAGTTATTTTATTGAGTCTATTGAGGGACTAAAGTCTCTGTTTTCATATTTTTAAAATTATATCAGAAGATAGATCTGATTTAACAGTGCTATAACAGTCTGTTCTTTTATTTTTCCAGTATCCAGAATATGAAGTTTATTTTACTTCCAAATGGTGTTATATGTACTTTAATTACCTTTTTATTTAATTTCACATAGCATTTCTGTCTCCACCAGCAGATACCAAACAGGTCTTCATATCAACGCTGTGTGTTTTAGAAAACCACATAATATAACTGTTTTGCATTAAAACAAAACAGGTATTATGTGTTGGAATAAAACACACAGCGTTGCAGCAATGTTCTTGCTGGTGATCTGAAGACTCTATGACTGTCAGTTTGAAGTTGACAGCTATCAAGCGCCACAGAGTGGGACGCCCGCTGGTGAGAGAGAGAGACAGGTATAATTCCATGGATAAACCGGTAAGTTTAACCATAGACAAGGCAATTTCAGGACAGCTTCTTCATATCAACGCTGTATGTTTTATTCAACACATAATACCTGTTTTGTTTTAATGCAAAACAGTTATATTTTTTACTCGAAACCGATCATTTTATCTTGAAGTCTATGACACTCCTGGGACGTTGACACTGGCAGAATCGCAGCAATAAGCAAGCGGAGCCATAAATAAGAACTGAACTGAACTGACCCTAACTGGTTAAATAATCTTTTATAATATCGGAACAATTCAGGGTCCCCCGACTTGGCAACATTTTTGGTGTTTTTTGTGACAGGGGTTTCTTAAATTTGAAATTTTATTTTTATTATAATAAAAGTATACATTAGTAGAATTGTAAAGCCCGACCAATAAAATAAAATACCTCGCCATATTGCGGAAAACTATTGGAACTAATTTCTTCATATGGCAACAATCTATAAGATGTCATTATGATCATCTGTCAATGTGGTGTCAATTGTGCGTGTTATTGATTGTGAATTTGAGTGCGCTATTTATATGCCGAAAAATATTAAAAGTCAGTTATGATAAAGTTATTTACAAAATAACTAAGTATTTGTTGGATAAAAGTCGGAAGGATCTAAATAACATCACCTCGTTGTCAACATGACGGGTAGTGGCCATTGGGATAAAAAGTGATAAAATTTCCCTATGTCCACCAGTGGTGGCCAACTATGTGGTGGCCCAATGTCCACCAGTGGTGGCCAACTATGTGGTGGCCAACGGGAATAATCCGGTACGTCATAGAGTACGCGCTATGGAAATTGGCCTATTTTCTTATTTTACGTACTAATTATTAGTAACTAATTATTTAGTTTCCGAGTTTTGTGATTAATAAATATGTACTTAATAATTAACTTGTTTATTATTATATTTTAACCACACTACTTTAAAACATATATCCATACTAAGGGTCTTTTGAGAGTTAAATAATATTAATACTTAATAATTATTATAAATAAAAATCTAGAACAAGTTATGTGCAAAACTGCAGGTTCCGGCGTCAAAAAATTCCTCCCCATCGACGTCAACCGGGAGGGTGGCCAGCAGGCTGGCGGCATTACCACGCTGAATGGCAATGCCAATCCTTTGCGCAAGGAATAAACTAGCCCTCTGGTCACGGGTAGTGTCTATTAAACGTTTTGTTATTTCTTTATATAATAGACGTGCACTTGGACCCCATGATCCCAGCGTCTCGACTCCAAACGGCTCAAATATGTAATTATTACTTAAACTACTATATTTGCGCCGTTTGAGGGTCTCTGCCGAAGCAGCAGCAGCGCAGGCACAGTCCGCAGTACCTGAAAGATGATAAGGCGCAAGGGTGTCAACACATGTTGCATCCCACACCAAATGCCTACCCATCTTCCAAGGCACCAATGACATTCCATCTGGTCTCTCGCATCGTCACGCACCAAACCAGAAGGTTCTAATACAGCTGGAACGCCGGCGGTGACAAGAGCCCGACGGATTATGTCATTGATGTACGCGTGCCGCGAAAGCCGACCCGCGCTCCTGCTGCATGAGAGACCATGGTGTCCAAGGCTACCAACTTCTTCTCCACAGCGACATCGATGCGGAGAAACGCAAGGAGCACCTAAACGAAGGCAAGCAGCGATACGGAAGGTGTTGTCGTCCAACATGGTACCAATGTTGGGCGATGGTAGTGCTTGAAGCTAAACACCAGATTCCCATTCCCCCCAGCCAAAAGGCGAGCACGCTCCGCAACATTAGTGGAACTAGAAATGAGATGTTTACTCACCATGTTGCAGAGCGGCACGTCCCATTGTCTCTGGGAAGATGGGTTGGCTGGCAAATTAGTGTTTGGGCAAAACATTTTCCAAGCACTTAAGGCTTCGGCCTTGCCTGGCACTTCCGAATTAGTTAGGCTAGGGGTTAGGATTTTTCTAACTAATTCATCCGTGCCATGCACCGATGACAAAAATGCTGGTAGACTTACGTCGGTAATTTTGCGAACGCCGAGCCCGCCTAGACGCACAGGCATGGATGCCTGAAGCCAGACTCGGTCATTTTCATTTTCAATTTTACATAGTGTGTTTTGAATCACACTATCCATTTTACCTAAAAGAGCCAAATACTTAAAAAGTTGAGTTGAACGGAGGGCAGGTCTAAATATTTTTTATTACAGTGAGAGCAGAATGGATATTAATTTTATGCAACCGGTCCGAAACTTCACAGAAATTTTGAATCTTTTCTTCCACGAAAGAGTCATATGCTTCGTCTAGGATTGGAGACCCAAGAAGACGGAGAGAATCTTTTTGAATAATTTTCAAATTTGGAGCCAAAACGTAGAATTTTGATAGAGTTGAAATACTGTCAATGTTATCTTCAAGGAAGATTTCACATTTGGTAGGGTTTAATTGTAAGCCGATAGATCTAAATTCATCTTTTATAAAAGCCAAGTCTTTTAAAACTGTATTAACGTCACCTCCTATGGTCCCGTCATCTAGATACCATATGTTAAATTTAGAATTTAGCTGCCGAATTACAGGATGTATTGCCAGGCTGAAAATGAGTGGCCCAAGAGGGTGAAGGTCCATACTAATATTATAAATGCGAAAGCAACTCTCGTCTGTCTGTCTGTCAGATGTTACGCTTTCACGCATAAACCACTGAACCGATCTTGATAAAATTTAGTTTGGGAACGGACATAGGCTACCTTTTATGGCGAAAAAGGGGGTTAAAGGGTGAGAAATATGGATGACAGTTTGTATTTTTTATCGATAATTGACATCCACGCGGGCGGAGCCGCGCACAATATCTAGTATTATATAAATGCCATGCTCTTGTGTATGACACTTTATGTCTGCAACAGTTTCTAAATAAGCTAAGATATTTGTACACAGCACACTTGGTGCTGCCATAATCATAGACGTTTATAGCGCCCCCAGTACGAGTTTTTTATTTTATTGGTCGGGCTATAAATGCTTACAACGCGAATAAAACTCAAGCAAGTCGAAGGAACACTTACTTGGTAGTACATCATCTGCATCAGTTTGTGTTATGTCGTTTGTTCCAGAGTCGTCTTCTGAACCTGAGTCATCTCGTGCGTCTGTAAATGTCCTTAGCTGTGAGTACCTCAATGATACAAATTCGTTAAATCTGTTGCCCAGAGCTGAGTACAGTCCCTTCCGGCTCCGGTGGTGAATCAATCAGTCAAGTAATCATTTACGTTTATGAAGAACACTTACCATCGTCAGCGTCTGATTCCTCCTTCACGATGTCCGGCGGTATGTCACACTCCGTGTGTAAACCTAGAGCGTTATGATATAGATCTGTGTTATCCTGCTCCACCGCTGCATCATCTGCGAATGAGTACAAATACATGTTTTATCTTTACACACTATACTTATACAAATGTTCCATACACCATCTGCTATACACAACGAATGCATGAAATTGACATACCAGTACACTTACCTGCTGTGACGTCACTCTGATCTTTCTTTAGAACCGCGAGACTTACTCTTGAATCTGATGGTTGGAAGTGATCATCTCCTTGTAAAGGATCTTCTTCACAAACTGCTGTAAAGTAATTATAGGTTACAGACACAAACGGGAATGCTCCGAAAGCGGAGGGGTGAACCTACGAAGGGCGCAGATGACTCCGACACTTAGGGCCGGCGCCCACTGCCGGCACGGCATGGCAAAGGATGCCGCGGCGGGCTGTGGCATGCCGCGGTATGCTATCTACTCTTGCATCAGGAAGAATGAAATAAATAAATATTGTAGGTTGTAGGACAATCTACACCCAAAGTAAGCATAGCACAACTAGCTTGTTATTGGTTCCAGAATGTCTATAAACATACTTCACACATTTTTTTTTGTAAATATATAATATTATACAACCGCGTTGCCCGGGGCTCCGCCCGCGTGGAAGTCTGATCCCGTTCATCTCTGATAATAATATAGCCTATGTGTTATTTTTATGTATAAGCCAGTTATACTCAAAGTGTGTTCCGCGGAACCCTAGGGTTCCGCGATACCGCTGCTGGGGTTCCGTGAGAGGTAAAAAAAATACCAAAACACTACATTCATAATAAATTTTTACTCTACTTGCAATAGCCCGAAAATATGTCAAACAAGGAATATCTTTTAAAAATGTGATCACGAGTATAGAGCCTCTGTTCAAAATAAAAAGATTAACGATCAACGATTTTTGAGTCCGTGATGAATATCCAACGTTTGTCAAAATGGCTCTAAATATATTCTACACCCTTCCCAACAACATATTTGTGCGAAATCAGATTCTCAACCTATGCAGCCACAAAAACAAAATTACCCCAATAGACTGGACTGGATGACGATACCGAACCTGATATGAGACTTCAATTTCTTCATCCTCGTCATCTATGCGTTAAACCCAGTCGCATCCGAAGCTTGCACCTCGGAAGTTGGGGTATACTTTACCATTTTAACCACAGATTATTTAATTGTGGATTTGATTGAACTTTAATATTTTTCGTGGAGTAACTGCTATGACTTCTTTTTCTCTGTTTACTTTTATTCCCTCCCTTCTTTTATACTCTTCCAACTTTAATTTAAGCTTCATAACAAAAAATACATTTATAAAAAATAATATTTACTAGTCATAGTCATAGTCATTTATTTTTCAATGTTGAACAATAAAATTGTTTCTTATTGACGTCAATTTTAATTTTACTTAATCTAAGTTTACCACCGCTTCCAAGGCGCTGGTGGAGAAGAAACGGCGCAACAAACTCCGCTGCGGCATTTTTTACAATATTACTATAGGGTTCCCTCAAAAATTTCGCTTTCTAAAAGGGTTCCGTCACCAAAAAAGTTTGAGAACCGCTGGTATAAGCTATAAGTATTATTGCTAAGTTTCATTTAAATCCTATCAGTAGTTTTTACCTGAAAGAGTAAAAACATCCTCACATACTTACAAACTATTGCCTTTATATTAGTAGTATAGAAACACCCAGACCAATGCCAATATTCATAATATATTCATGCATACAAATACATATTTGCACCGAGCGGGGATCGAACCCGCGCGGAACCCGATCGTAGCGGTCGCATTCGCTCCGTCCCACTTCGACCACATCTCAAATCGTCCACTTCCCAAAATGTCCACATCTCAAATCGTCCATTTCCCAATTTGACCACATCTCAAATTGTCCACTTCCCAAATTGACAACATCTCAAAATGTCCACATTTCAAATTGACCACTTCTCAAAAATGACCACATTTTTTTATAAAACGCTAAGTCCTGTCCATGAAGCCGTTTATGGAGCATATGGAACGGAACTAATATTGTCTGGGGTGAAGAGGAAATGGTGGGAGGGGGGCGGAGGGGGGGGGGAGCTGTCCTGAGTAACCATACATTTTACGCTCAGTACTTTTTTTTAATGACTCCTTTTTTTTTTCAATTTTGATTACAATAATATGGGTATCGTTTTCGGGCTTTTAGGGGATTACGAATTAACTACCCATTTAGCGATCCAAGATGGCGGACATGCATTTTTCAACAAAGTCGATATGGGTATCGTTTTCGGGGTTTTAGGGGATGCTGATCACGAATATATCACCCATTTTGCAATCCAAGATTGCGGACATGAATTTTCCAACAAAGTCAATATGAGTATCGTTTTCGGGGTTTTAGGGGATGCTGATCACGAATATATCACCCATTAAGCGATCCAAGATGGCGGACATGAATTTTCCAACAAAGTCAATATGAGTATCGTTTTCGGGGTTTTAGGGGATGCTGATCACGAATATATCATCCGTTCAGCGATCCAAAATGGCGGACTCGTAATTTTCCCTAAAATCGATATGGGTATCGCTTTCAGGTTTTTTGGGGTCGCTGATTACGAATATATCATCCATTTAGCGATCCAAGATGGCAGACACGAATTTTTTACTAAAATCGATATGGGTATCGCTTTCAGGGTTTTTGGGGTCGCTGATTCCGAATATATTATTCATTAAGCGATCCAAGATGACTTGATGGATGATAAATTAATAATCAGCAATCCCGAAAACCTCGATGCCGATACCCACATTGACGTAGGATATTTCAAGTTCACCATTTTGGATGGCCAAATGGATGAAATATTCGTAATTAGTCACCCCGAAAACCTCGGAAATGATACTCATAATGACTTTGTTAGAAATTTCACGTCTGCCATCTTGGATCGCAAAATGGATGGTATATTCGTAATTAGTCACCCCGAAAACCTCGAAAATGATACCCATATTGACGTTTCTAAAAATTAAAAGTCCGCCATCTTTGATCATCGTTAAAATGGTCGTCAATACCGATATGGATGGGCTCTTTCAGAATATCACCAATTTAGCGATCCCGAGGATTAGCGAAATTTCATCGAAATTCGAGCTCAAATTCACCGAAACCAAAACCGAAACCGATACCAGTTATATTTCCAGTACTACTCAACCAATTATGATCAAGCAAACGTAATATTCTGAGTCTGAGTTTTTCGATTTCGATTTGAATATTGATTCGGGTTCGGATTCAGATTCGGATTCGAATTCGAGTTCGAATTTCGATGAAATTTTCCGCTAATCGCCGGGATCGCTAAATTGATAACATATTCGTAATTAGCGACCCGAAAAACCCTGAACACGATACCCCTATCGATTTTAGTGAAAATTTCAAGTCCGCCATCTTGGATCGCCAAATAGATAATATATTCGCAATCAGCGACCCCAAAAACCCTGAAAACGATACCCATATCGAATTTGGTGAAATTTCAAGTCCGCCATCTTGGATCGCAAAATGGGTGATATGATATATTCGTGATCAGCATCCCCTAAAACCCCGAAAACGATACCCATATTGACTTTGTTGGAAAATTCATGTCCGCCATCTTGGATCGCAAAATGGGTGGTATATTCGTGATCAGCATCCCCTAAAACCCCGAAAACGATACCCATATTGACTTTGTTGGAAAATTCATGTCCGCCGTCTTGGATCGCAAAATGGGTGATATATTCGTGATCAGCATCCCCTAAAACCCCGAAAACGATACCCATATTGACTTTGTTGGAAAATTCAAGTCTGCCATCTTGGATCGCAAAATGGGTGATACATTCGTGATCAGCATCCCCTAAAAATCCCCATAATCATGCTGGCAACACTGGCTCCAAGATGTCGCCTTCAAATTTTGTGAAATGTTCAAAGTGTAATATTGTAATTAATGAAGTGTTAGCCTTTATTAACAACAAGTTAGATGTTATGGATGAAGAGAGTATCAGTAGGATCTGCGTCAGTGCATTTTCTGAGGATGAGATAGCCGTGGCAAAAAATTTGCTATTTGACTCGATACCCTCGGTAACGAAAATGAAGAAAACCAGAAAAAGAGATGGGAAGACGCGCAGAAACATTGATGATATTATATCAACCCTGAAGGTAATCGATCCTGAAGAAATACCTGTTTTCGTGGCTCACGAGTTGCAAAAATTGCCGCCAATTGTTTTCGATCATGTCGATGTAACCAAAATACTGAAAGACCTACTAGTATTGCAGCGTGATATTAATACGATAAAGGAGCAGTACGTTACGTCTGAACAACTGATTATGTTAAAATGTGAAATGGAAACAGTAAAAAATGCGACTGTAATCAACAATTTTGAAGAAAATGTGAACAATAGACGGGGAGCTTGCTTGATGGATAGATTTGGGGGTGTGAGTGTTACTGATCCTAGTAGTGTTGTATAAGGCTAAGCCTTAAAGGCTTTTAAGGCTTTAAGGTTTTAGCTTTAAAAACTTTAAAGCTTCAAGGCTATAGCCATGAAAGCTTTAAAGGCTTTAAGGTTTTAGCTTTACAAGCTTTAAAGCTTCAAGGCTTCAGCCATGAAGGCTTTAAGGTTTTAGCTTTAAAGCTTCGTTAAGCCTTTTAACTTCACGGCTTCCAAGCATAAACTTTGATTGCTTCTAAGATCTTAAAATAAAAACCAAAGTCTTAACATCCACTACTCGCTACCGAATAGAAAAATTGAAAGAAGGAAATAAAACAAAGTTTTATAAGAAATAAAACAAAGTTTTATATGAGCTATGACTCCCTGAGCTGGACGTCGTTCTCGCTGCATGCCGGCCTCGCCCTGTCCTGATCCTGGGAGATTTCAATGCCTGGTCGCAGGCTTGGGGCTCCCGGGAAACCAGAGACAGGGGAGGATACTTCAGGACTGGGTCGCTACACGTGGCCTAGTCATCATGAACCGGGGGAATGTCGCAACCTGGATGCGGCGGGGGCTCAGCTCGGTCATAGACGTTTCGTTTGCGACCCCTGAGCTCGCCCGCCGTGTACAGGGATGGCGTGTGGTGGAGGAGGAGGAGACGTCATCAGATTACCGATATATTCGGTTCGACGTCTCCCCTCCACCTAACCTGTCGCCAGCTATTGCGAATCCCCCGGGACCACGTTGGGCAGTCCATCGCCTGGATCCGGAGGCTCTCCTGGAGGCGGCCATAGTGCAGACCTGGATCCCGATAGCGGACAGACCTGCCAATATTGATGCCGAGGTGGAGTGGTTCGGGAGAGCCATGTCGCATATCTGCGATGCGGCGAGTCCCAGGGCGAGGCCCAGACCGGCGAGAAGACAGGTGTACTGGTGGACGCCGGAAATCGCGCAATTGCGGGCGGAGTGCGTTACCGCGCGCCGCCGGTACACCAGATTCCGCCGGAGGCGTCGCCACCCAGACGATGCGGCAGCCCGAGAGACGGAGCTCTATGATGGGTACAAGGGGGCCAAGAGGGCCCTCCAGACTGCCATCAAGCGGTCCAAAAAGATGGGCCGCGAGGAGCTGATGGAGCGGAACCCGTGGGGGCGCCCGTACCTTATGGTAAGGGGCAAATTACGCCCCAAGGCGCCCCCACTGACCCAGAGTCTCCAGCCGGAGCGGCTGGAGGGATATTTACGTACTTACTATTTATTGAAATAGTATAAATATTTTACGCTTCTGTTTAAAAATATTAAAGTTGTCTAAAGATATTCTGTTGTATACATTATATTATGTGCTCAGTACAATTATATTATATTGTGTTCGTGTATGAGCTAGTTTGGAAGCCTTTAAAGCTACAAGGCTTTAAGCCTTTAAAGCTGCAAGCCTTAAAAGTTTTTAAAGCTGCAAGCTTTAAAAGTTTTAAAGCTTTAAACCTGCAAGCCTTAAACCTTTAAGGCTTAAGCCTTTAAAGCTAAGGTTCAAGGCTCAAGACTCGAGGCTCGAGGCTCAAGGCTTTAATTTACAACACTAGATCCTAGAGGTACTGCACTAAGAGACAATAGTGTGAATAGTATTCAAAATACTGTACCATCTTCCCCGGAAACAGTTTACCATGAATTTGTGAACAACAATTTTACAACAGAGGGTACTTCATTTTCTTTGTCAAATAGGCAACCAAAGCAAAGCAAAGCAAAAAATGCAAACAAAGAAGAAGATGATAGTGCAAGTGAAGACAAACATCACTACAATAAAGACAAAAGTGCTCATGTAACCATTGACGGGGGGACTGGCAGGATATCTAGTCATCTTTCACAATGCCCGGAACCAAATGTTGATGAGAAAAGGGAGGTATTGGAGGCCAATATCAAAACGATGGCTGACATGGTAAAACAAGGAGAGTGGAGAGGGGTAAAGCAGGATGATGCCTGGATCAAGATGCAGAGAAAGAAATATAAAAATAAATTTATGGTAAATAAGGGCAAAGCGGTGGTAGACCCAAATATAAATTTTAAAGCAGCTGAAATAAAAGTACCTATCTATATCTACCATGTAGCAAAGGAGGTGACATTAAGTGACATCACAAAATATGTCAACATCAAGTCTGGAATAAGGAATATTACTGTTGAAAAGATGGCCATGAAGGTGGAAAAACAGTACAATTCCTTCAAAATATTTGTTCCCAAAGATAAGGTCGAGTTATTCATGCAAGAAGATTTTTGGCCAGATGGTATAGCATATAGACGCTTTGTGACCTTTGCCTACAAGCATAGACCTGTCAGTACACAGTGTACCAAGGAGGTTATTTTGACAGATTCAAATGACAGATAAGCTATTGAGAATTATCACATTTGATGTGAAGACGGCAGTGAAAGGTATACAAGAGATAAAACCCCGAAAACGATACCCATATTGACTTTGTTGGAAAATTCATGTCCGCCATCTTGTATCGCAAAATGGGTGATCAGCATCCCCTAAAACCCCGAAAACGATACCCATATTGACTTTGTTGGAAAATTCATGTCTGCCATCTTCCCCCCCCCCCCCCCCCCTGCCCCCGCCCCCCGCCATATATTAAAAAACGTGAGATAGCCCTGCATCCTTAGTACCGAGTTTAATATGTATGGCTACTCAGTACAGCTTCGTTGACAGGACTTAAGCGTTTTATAAAAAAATGTGGTCATTTTTGAGAAGTGGTCAATTTGAGATGTGGACCTTTTGAGATGTTGTCAATTTGGGAAGTGGACGATTTGAGATGTGGTCAATTTGAGAACTGACATAATGAGATGTGGTCAATTTGGGAAGTGGACGATTTGAGATGTGGTCGAAGTGGGACGGAGCGGTCGCATTCACTACCGCTACAGCACAGAGGCAGTCAAAAAAGATTTAAATCCAAAAATGCTGCTGCAAAAGCTGACACAAGTTTGATGTTGTCTTAGCTCTGCGTATGGACTGCGATTATATCAGCAATACAATAGTGATTGTGTTTAGACAGTGATTATTTGTGCAATTTGTCTTGAACCTACATGGCAGTCTGGTGTATCTACGCTCAATAAGACAATAAACAACTAAACCATCATCATAGATGCCCAGAGCAAGTAAAAATACACAAAACGGTAATAACTGCAGGGTGCTTGTTTTAGAACTTCCACTCTATACATCCTGAGCAACATGTTGGCAGTAGCCAGAGCTCACTGGAGAGTTTTAGTGCTTTCAATGGGAAGACCGAAGGCTTGTCCTGTTTTGTCTTCTGCACTGAGGGCACAGAAACTTTCTGTTCATACAGAGTTTGCAATAGCCTTCTTCTATAGTCACAACTACTATGTACACAAGTATCAATGTTACCTTCAGCATCTTCTTGTTTCACTTCAACATTATCACATTCAATTGGAGTCATCAGGACCACATCTCCAAGATCCAAGTGTTTAATGGACATTATTTGTAGGTTCACTTGCTGTAAGAATAAACCACATTAATATCAGACTCTCTCCTTTTTAAGATACTCGCTGCAGGTATGAGTCAATATCAGACCGCTCACCACATTACTTCTCAGCAACTGAGTGAACAGCTCCTCACTCTTGAGACATCTCCTCCTCAGCTCGTAGCTGTTCTTGAGGCTTGCACAACAGAGGTCACAGACCCGTATTGGTCTGCAGTCTTCTGTAACAAACTGTTGAACATAATTATATTACCAATCAGCCAGAATTACTAAAAATTCAGCACATAATTATATTCATCACACTCATGTGAGTGAGTCTTGTGCTTGAATCTGGATTCCAGAAAGCTATAACCCGGGAGTCATCCAGTCTTAAGTATAAATACTGTCCCTTCTAGGTAAAAATGTTACATCTTAGACCACAACATCAATAAATGTGCCATCCTCTGCCATTGAAACTTACTTTAGTTACATTAGCATTGGTTGGTTGGCATTGGTATGAGGTGTTTTATAGCTATGTTACTGTGAGGACGCTACAGATGCTAGTGTCAAGCTTGTGACTGTCTAATGGACGGATCACTTACCGGCAATTTGGTGAAATCCTCGTAGATGTCGTGTAGATGTGTGTTCACAATCGAACACAAGGGCGTGACGTCCGAGAGACATATTCTACACATCGACAGTTTCTCCATGGTTGAGTTCATATCAGTTCAATAACGCTGTTTATATTACTTGGATTAATAGTGATTAGAGACCCTTTTACTGAGTACTTCGAATTGTATAGTATCCTGAACTGTGTTCAAGTCACACGTGCAATGAGCAATGAATTACATGAATAAATGATTATACAATACACAACTTCCATTAATAGTTTCTGCACAAAAAGATTATATATGATAGTGAGCAATGAGCTCGCAGATATTCATAGATTATTATATATACTAGAGACAGATATTCACAGATGCAGTTTTTAATCAAAGCAAGATTTTTAATTCGAAACATAGATTATTATATGAAATATTCGAATCTTTAGAGTATATCAATATCAAGAGGTGCCATACCTACGAAAAAAAACTGCCTACAGTGCTGCCTACCTAAACTTGGATTTTATGAATGAATGGAAAGCAGTATGGCGGCCTAGTAGGGAATCCAGTAAACTGTCGATAACTGCTTATCGATATAAAAAGGGCACAGACTAAAAATTTATACATTTGAAAGAAACAATTAAGTGATTAGCTTAAGTGGATGATGCCGATTATTTGTATTCTCAGGTTGCAGTGTGCTTATGGCTTTCTGTCAGACTTTCCTTGTGATAGCCGGAGTTTCGAATAATTCGCCCAGAAGGACGTAGAATCTACAAAGATTCTTTACAGTCTTTGAGTAATGATATATATATATATATATAATGTGTATTGACACACTATTTACCAATGGTTGTATAGAAATAAAAACTTAATTGCGTTTCTCTGTGAAAGAAATGTTTTATTATAATAACCATAAATTACATGACACTTTAGTTTCATCAAAGTAATTATTATAAATGTTACAAACCTGTGAAAGAAACAACATTTAAAGCTATTTATTTATTCCTACTTTTACTAATTAGTTTTATTATAAACGAAACAAATAAACACCACGTGTTCTTAGAAGGAAAGTATAGTATTGATAACAATGACAGTAATGACATCTAGGCGTGCGTTCAGAAACTATATTATATGATTATATCTAGTTAAGTTTACAAACCAAATTCTAAAATTATATTATTCTAAAACTAAATGAAGAATCATACATGATCTTCATTTACATCTCCCCGCCAAGGAGTACAAACTGTACCCAGTAAGTACGGTACTCATTCATTAACTAGTTTGTGACATGGAACAAGTTTTGTAATGTGGAAAAGATTGGACTCTGACTTTTTATATCCTGTATTTATTTTATATATTGAATTTGATAACTTTTCTATGATTTCAAAAGGACCTATTTTCAATTCATCCATTTTTTTTCTATTTAATCGGTTCCCATTTTCAACATACACCAAATCTCCAACTTTGAATTCAAATTGTTTTCTATTCTTATCAAATTGTTGTTTATTATAATTATGTGATTTTATACTTTTTTCTAATGCTATTTTTCTATCTTTTACTAAATTATTTTCTGTAGCTTTTTTACATTGTTTTAATTCACTTGGCAAAATATCAACGTTTTTCCCTTCTACTAAATATTTTGGGGAATATCCTGTTACTGTATGTTCAGTTTCATTATATTTTTCAGTACATTCATGAGCAATAGTTGTCCAGCTTAATTTTTTATTTTGTTTTTCATTTAATTTGCATCGAATTTTATTAACTAGTGTTTGGTTTAATCTCTCGTTTAAACCATTAGAAAAGGGCGCATTTACCGCAGTGAATATAATAGGGATATTTTTGTCAGCTAAAAATTTTTTAAAGTCCTTAGAATTTATTCCTGGGTATTGATCGGATAAAATCATGCCAATCTTATTATTGTTCAGTAGTGCTTTATTGACAAGCTTTACAAAATCGGGTGTACTTTGAGTTTTCGACGTCAAAATGTAGGCAAATCTGGTAAAATGGTCCACTAAAAGATGCAAATAAGTTTTAGTGGAGCGTGAACCACCAAATCCTCCTATAGTGTCTATTGATGCTATTTCAAATGGGTAAGTAGCTGGTCCTAAGTGAGACATTAAACCAAATTGAAATTTGACTCTTGATTTGTTTTTTATACAAGTTTCACAGTTGTTACAGATTTTCTCAATATTGTTATTTAAATTTTTTGCATAATAAAAAGGTATAATTTTTTTTTTCATTTGTTGTACTCCTAAATGACAATAACCGTTATGTATATTTTCTATAAAGCTTTTGCTAAAGTCTTCAGATAGACAAATTTTTTCCTTTATTCCAATTTTTTTATAGTATATTGTATTTTTATATATGCGACTATTTTTGTTTTGTTTTAAATCTTGGTTGTTTTCTTGATCAGTTTTTATATCTTTAAGTTCAATAAAATTCACAATTTTCAAAATATCTTCTTGATTATCAGACGGTTGCAATACAGGATTTCTACTCAAACTATCTGCTTCTAAATTATTTTTTCCTGGGGAGTATATCACTTCAAAATTGAATTGAGACAAATAATATGCAAGATCTCCTAACTCTTCATCAGTCCTAGCTTTTATGTTCATTTTTTCTAACGGTTTATGGTCTGAGTAAACCGTAAACTTTCTCCCTATAAGCCAATGTTGCCAATATTTGACTGCCTCCTTTATTGCTAGGCACTCCAGATAAATAGCCTTTTTCCGTTTTTGTGAATCATTCAATTTTTTTGAAAAATAAGCACATGGCTTTTCATCACCATTCTGTTGTAACTGTTTTAAAACTGCTCCTACACCTTGTATACTGGCATCTGTATAAATTCTGATTGGGAGGTCTGGATCAAATATTGTCAAGATCGGTTTCTGGCAAAGTAATTATTTTATTGCTTCAAATGATTTTTGACAGCTATCTGACCAATTAAAAGTTTGACCTTTTCTTAACAAATTGTGTAATGGATCTAATGTAATTGAAATATTTGGCACATATTTACCATAAAAATTAATTTTACCAAGAAATTGTCTTACATTTTTTGGTGTCTTAGGGATAGGAAACTCTTTTATTGCAATTAAATTGTCCTTTAAAGGGGATATGGTATTGTTTTTTATTATATGACCTAAATATTTAACGGAGTCTTGTGCAAAGTTACATTTGGAAAATTTTAATTTGAGTCTTTCTATTGATATTGCTTCCAACAACGATTCTAAATGTTTAATATGATCTGCAAATGTCTCCGAGAAAACTAGTATATCATCTATGTAATTTACGATGAAGTCAGTCAGTTTATGTTTTCGTATACTACTCAGTATATTCTGAAATATAGCAGCGGAAGTTTTCAGTCCAAAAGGTAGACATGTCCACTGATAGTGTCCCTGTTGAGTAACAAATGCTGTTTTTTTCCTATCTTCTATTTTTAATGGAATGGACCAAAATGCTGAATTTATATCTAGCGTTGTGAAAAACCTGCAGTTTCTGGTTTTTGCCATTAAATCTTCAATAAGCGGAAAAGGGTGAGATTGTGGTATCACTATTTTATTTAAGTCGCGAAAGTCTATACAGAGTCTTGATTTCTTACCTTCATCTTTTTTAAATGCTAGTGTTACTGGGGCGGCAAAAGGACTATATGACTCCTCTATTATATTGTTTTCTAATAATTTTGCTATTTGTTGTTCTATTTCTTTCATATCTTCAATACTGCATCTATATGGTCTATTACTACAATATTTATCTATTAATAAATCTATATGTGCCTCATATCCATGTACTGTGCCTATATCAAATTTATCTTTAGCAAAAAGAGAGTTATAAGTACTTATCAAATTCTGTATCTGTGATTGTTTTTCTATATTTAAGTGATTTATGGATATCTCAAAGTTTTTTACCACTATATTCTCATTGAAATTTATTTTAAATGGACTATTATTTTTTATTTCGGTTTTCTCAATGAATTTTTTATTTTTACTTTTTATCTCACCTGTAAATCCAGGAATTGTTTGAGTATTTTGTATATTATAGTTATTTTGATTGTTACCTGCTAAGCCAGGATTTGTTTGTAATTATTTGTTTCTTTTTTATGATTTTCAATTATTAAGTTTTGAGTAATGTTCAGACCTTCATTTTGTGTTAAGTGAAATGCTTTTATGGGTGAATTTCAACATCTATGAATTTTTAGCTAATTTTGGTGATTTTTTTTATTTCTAGGTATTTAGGTAATCTCTTTCAATATTTAGCTAGAAATACCTATTTAGATGCCTTTTTTACTTGAATAGTCAATTAGCCCTGGGAATTACTTGTTTATTTTATACACCTGAATTGCCAATACACCGAAATTGGTGTCTAACACCAAAATTGCATATCAACTTATTTTTATTTTTTATTTATTGTTACTTATACTATTTCTTTGTTTTTTTTTTAGAATTTGGCACTTAATAGGTACATATAACCCTTATTTTTCACCCTTTTATCACCAACTTCATTTTTATATGGAAAAACCATTTTAGTTCTTAGTAGTATCAGTATAAAAGCAAAACATTTGATTGTTTAGAAGCAAAGATTATATTTTACTCTAATGGCGCCAATATTATCGACGAACTTATTCAAGATTGCTGGGAAAAGATTTAGGCAGTTATTCTCAAAGTGGGAGAGGTGGTACTCGGTATGCCTAAGGGTGGGCGGAAGATAGGCCATGGACACTGGGTAGTGACAAGACAAGTTGGTAGTGTGATGTCTATTTCTGAACTTACAAGAGTCCTTCAACTAAGTTTCTCACGCGGTGAGCTGATGGGCATTGCGGTTCAAAAGGGTTCCAGAGGTTTACACCATCCGGGACCTGTACCGCGATTCTGATTCCGTTGTTCGCTGTTAGCAATATCAGAATCTTCCTTATCACTGTCGGGGTACATCTAGGATCGGTCCTTAGTCCATTCCCAATGAGCGTGGTATTTTGGTTGGATAGCATCAGACAATCACTCCATAACCGCCTATGTATGCTGTTAATATCGGTGGTGGACGCCGATAGATTGGTGCAACATGTGAGGAGCTTGAGGACGGTAGAGGTCAGAAGAAGCCTTTTTTTTTTTTTATCGTGCGAAAAATCCCCACGGATACCACCACCACGGAGCCGGTGGAGGCGGTTATGTCGGACTCGAACCGACTAAAACGCACGCCGTCTTGGGTCCTTGGTTGCCGGAGGTGAGATTGCCAAAAGCATATCTCTCGCACCCCGGCAGACCCAGGACCATCTCTTTTTTTTTTTTTTTTTTTTTTTTTTTGTCGTGCGAAAAATCCCCACGGATACCACCCCCACGGAGCCGGTGGAGGCGGTTATGTCGGACTCGAACCGACTAAAACGCACGCCGTCATGGGTCCTTGGTTGCCGGAGGTGAGATTGCCAAAAGCATATCTCTCGCACCCCGGCAGACCCAGGACCATCTCTATCGAGATGGCCCCCTTCGGGTTGTGGGGACCACAGTGTCCCCATCTAGCCCCGGTTACGGGGAGGCGCATTTTGCACCGCCGCCGCGGCCTGCTTCTGCTAGGGTGACAGGCGGCTCCACCGGTCACCCCCAGGCCAGCGCTCATGGAGGACGGAGGTCGTTCTGCGACCTCCGACGTCCGGTTCGTCTTCGCTCTGCGCGGGCTTCCCGGGCCCGGAGTCTGGTCCGGACCCGACCGGCCGCCTCCTTCTCGAGCATTACTTGCTCGCAGAAGGAGACAGCCGCACTCCAAGCGTTCGCGCATCGTACCATCGCTGTGAGCAACGTGGCGAGTGTGAGGACTCCCACCCCCAGAGCCGCCACTAGGACCTGCCTCAGCGTGTCCCACGCCGGGCACTCGGTCAGCGTGTGCAGCTCCGTGTCCTCGCTCGCATCACAGTGATGGCACTCGGACGTTGGCTCCTTCCGGATCCGACACAGGTAACTCCCGAAACACCCGTGTCCGGTGATCACCTGCGTCAGCCGGTACGAGAGGCTGCCGTGTGGCCTCTCTAGCCACTCCTCCATGATGGGTCTTACCGCCGCTATTACGGCGTGCCCTGTGCTTGGTCGCCCAAGTCGTAGCTCCCATTCCGCTACCATGTCCCTGTGGAGCTGAGACCTCACGGCCCGAATTTCATCAGGCTCGGGTTCCCGTCCCTGCTCCCGCGCCTCCTTTCGATACCGATATAGCATCGAAAGGGCTCTCGCATCCAGGTTCCACGGTAGGGATCCGGCAAGGAGACTCGCCGCCTCCAGAGATATCGTGCGGTACCCCCTAATGGCCCTGCTGGCCATTGCACGCTGCGGCCCACGCAGCAAACGCGCATTGTGGACCGTCAGGGTGTCCGCCCATATTGGGCACCCATATAGGGCACCCATATAGGGCCATAGACCGCACGACTCCCGCGTAGAGTCTCCTGCAGGAGTCATCCGGCCCCCTCATGTTGGGCAGCAGCCGCCCCAAGGCGGCAGCTGTGTCCTTCAATTTAGGGGCCAGTCTTCGGAGATGCTCCCCGAAGTTCCACCGGCCGTCGAGAACGAGTCCCAGATATTTCATCTGGGGCTTGATGGCGATGGAAATGTCTCCCACTATGAGGCTGGAATCCTCTGGTGGGACGCGCCGAGGCCCATGAAAGAACATGGCCTCGGTTTTATGCAGAGCCACCTCGAGACCCAGCCGCCGGATCCGCTCCACGACTTGGGCAACCGCGGTCGTGGCCTTCAGGGTCGCTTCGCGGTATGTGGACCCGCACGCCGTCACCAGCGTGTCGTCCGCATAACACGTGACGGCGGCACCGTCCGCGAGCTCACCGCGAAGCACCCAGTCGTAACCGATGTTCCACAGTAGCGGTCCCAGGACCGATCCCTGCGGAACACCGCACGACATCTCTCGCCGACCGAGCCCGGTCGGGTCAGAAGAAGCCTTCTGTGGAGAAGATTGAGTACCTTTTACACTATAGCAAAGTGCTAGCTGCAGGAGCAACATAAGCAGGAGTTGCGTGTCACCTACATCTTCGCCTTCATCGCTTTGTTGCGTGGAGTCACGTGCAAAAGATTGCATGAGGCACTGTGGCATCCACGGTAGCTTTCATGTAAGTGAGAAAGCAGAGGAAGAAAAGCCAAATGATGAGGAGGGAAGACGGGTGGGCAGGTTTTAACGGCGTAGGCTTGGTAGTAAAGAGTGAGGCCGCCTTTCACGCCAGTAGAAGCAGGTGACGGAAAGAGCGCACGATGCTCCACCACACCGGCCTGTCCCTACTGCGGCATCAGCTGACTTCACCCAACTACTCGCCCATCTTTTGTATGGGTAGTTCATATGCTAATGGTTAATCTGAGAGAAAATTAGGAAAGCTTCCGAACAACCCTCAACAGCCAACAACCTCTTTCCCACCTAGGGAAAGAGGCGGTGCTTTCTCCATTTCCCAGGGTATACCACGTAGAGGCCACCTGACCTAGTAGCCCGTCGGACTACGTAGGAGCTTGATCAAATAACTATGAAAACCAATTTTGGTGTAAATATACAATTTTGATGATTAGTAAAACCCCACCAAATTCACCAAAATTGCTCCACCAAAATTAGTTTCACGTCTAAAAAAAATATTTATAAAAATACTATTTAGAATATAGTGGTTATATTACCAAAATTTAATACACATACTGAACCTGTACACTATACTTAAATATTAAAACATACAATGAGAATAAACCGTTTTAAATAATCAACACAAAAATTACAATATTTTTGTCCGAGGCTTATGAAACGACTTACTTACGTGTTTGGCAGAAAAACAAAACGGGACTGGGGACAACTGGCACTGGTGCTCATTAACACCCAACTGAACGTTTCCAATGATGATAGTGTCGTCCTTATAGGTACTTTCAATACGACTCCTTCGATGATTTTATAATTCCCACCAAAATTTTACATTTGCCGCGGACGCATCGTATAAATTATTTTTAAGATAAAGTATAGTACTAAATACTAAGAATGACAGTGTCGAAGATAGCTAAAATAATGCCGAATCGAATTATTATTAAGTAGACTCAGTAAACTAATGAAGTTTCGATTAAACTGTGATCATTCCCAAGAAAACAGGTTGTGGACGCGCCACCAAGCTTAGAATTTAGGTGAAAAGACATTTTTTACACACTCAGAAAAATAGTTTCAATAATATAATTTATACGTGCATATAGAGAAAAACTATATCTTTCTTACAAAAAATAATCATTACTATATGTTAACTTTAAGGTATGATTTTCAATCACGCCGCGAAAATTTTACGTTTGAGAAATTCACCCTTATACAGTCTAAACAAATCAAGAAATCATAACTAAAATTTTCTTCATCTATAACAAAAACAGTCATACTTTGTTCAATATCAAAAATTTTTATTTTTATTTTAACTGTTCCTATCGATTTTTTAACGCCATTAATTGTTTTTAGACCTAGATTATTTTCATTCTTAAAATTTGAGCTTCTTTTTAAAGACAGTAACTTAGAATTGATTAAGGATACATTAGAACCTGAATCATAAATTCCTGAAGTTTCTAGAGTATCATTTATTAATAATTTAATTTTAATTAATGGCGGAACTATTAGTTTT
This sequence comes from Eilema sororculum, assembly GCA_914829495.1. Taxonomy (NCBI): domain Eukaryota; kingdom Metazoa; phylum Arthropoda; class Insecta; order Lepidoptera; family Erebidae; genus Eilema; species Eilema sororculum. The sequence continues at coordinate 12,023,307 of OU618559.1, forward strand.
TTGGTTCAGTTTCATTTAATTCGGCTTCTAACTCAAAATTATTCACACTTCTTATGTGGTCTTTTTTTTGTTTTTCAAAATTTTTATTTTTAAACCAACATAAAGATTCCGGATGATAGCGGGATCCCCTGTTTTCTTTCTCACAAATTGGACAAGGTTGTAACCCATTCTTTTCATATTTTCCTTTAAACTTATTTTCACTATTTTCTATTTTCTTATCTGGAATCTTTTTGTTTGTTTTTATCAAATGTTCTAATCCTCTAAGACTATTAAACAAATCTTCAGTTTCCTTTAAACAATGTCTATCAATTTTATCTGCTATGAAATTTGGTAGACCAATAACTATTAGATCAATCAATGTAGTTTTATCCATAGACTTATTTATTTCAAGCAATAATCTTTCTTTTCTTAATGCATAGTCTAATAAAGTGCCCTGCCTATATTTAAATAACATTCCATACCTGACGGGAGTCCAACCTTTGTCCGCATAAGTCTCACAAAACAATTTTCTCCATGTTTTCCATTCTGAGTTTATGGTATGTTTTATGAGCATAGAACTATACCAATCCATACATGAATCACTCAAGAAAAGTTTAAAAATTTCTATTTTCTTTACATCCTCCGTAATTTCAAAACGCATACATTCTGCCTCAAAATTATTCATCCACTGTAACACATTAGATGTTTTAGCACTGAATTTATCTATCACAAATTTTTCTGACAAGTTTGTTAGGTTCTGAGGTTTAGATACTCCTATCTTCTTTTCAGCAAAACTATCCAATATTTTTGACAAAGCCTCTTCGGTGATTCCATAAGAAGGACCTGGTTTATGTTCTTCTACTATAAATTCTTCTAGTAAATATCCTCTGAACTGCATATTGTCATCCTGATCCATATATGTATCCTTTATCTCCCGTGACAAAGAAATCCATATTTGTCTTTTTTCATGTCTCTTTTGTAATGTTGTCTTTATTGTCTGATATATCTGAGATTTATATATTGTCTCGTGCAAATTTACCGGTTGAAATTTCTCCGGAATTTTAAAAATATGTTTGTCATCCTTTGTGATTGAGGTTATACAAATCACATTGCTCTTTGGATCTTCAGCAGCCTTTACCTTAAATTCGAATTTTAATTTCTCCATAGTCCCTTCAATAGCTATGCAAATGTTGTTTTATAATGTGTATTGACACACTATTTACCAATGGTTGTATAGAGATAAAAACTTAATTGCGTTTCTCTGTGAAAGAAATGTTTTATTATAATAACCATAAATTACATGACACTTTAGTTTCATCAAAGTAATTATTATAAATGTTACAAACCTGTGAAAGAAACAACATTTAAAGCTATTTATTTATTCCTACTTTTACTAATTAGTTTTATTATAAACGAAACAAATAAACACCACGTGTTCTTAGAAGGAAAGTATAGTATTGATAACAATGACAGTAATGACATCTAGGCGTGCGTTCAGAAACTATATTATATGATAATATCTAGTTAAGTTTACAAACCAAATTCTAAAATTATATTATTCTAAAACTAAATGAAGAATCATACATGATCTTCATTTACATATAGTATAGCCAAGTGTGAACGTGTCCATACTTAATGTATAAATTAGAGCTCCGTAGATTGTATGGAGTTCGTATGTGTTCTGTGTCAATAGCGACGAGAGGCGACGTCGGTTCTGGAAGGAACCTCAAGCGGTAACACTCGTATCGTTATTATTAGTTCTCTGCTTATACCTGAGATACTTTATTGTAAGAACTTTAATAAAGGCTCGTGATTCGTTTGAAGTATACTTAGTGCTAATTATAGTACTTTTTATGTTAATTTTAGTAATGTTACTTTTTAATATTGAATACAGAATATTTCAATCGCAAGTTCTATTCTACACAGCTGAAATGGTGGAACAACTAGCGGGTGCCGAGAGTGACAGGAGACAGTACTGCACCGGACGCTGACGCTATGAGTACATTCTGGAGCTGCATGAGGCCATGATAATGTGACTTCACATCGCCTGATGGTATGATTAAGGTAAAGGTCACGTGAATAGTTACCAATTGCTATAAGCGTCAAGAAAGTCGTGAAATTAATGTTGAAGGATTTGAGATTGACATAGTCGAAACACTCGCCGGGATATTTGAAACATGATAAAAACTGCGTGACAGACAGAGTGTAGGATTTATATAGATGGAGGAAGAGTGGAACAAGTGAATGAGTTCATATATTTGGGAACATTGTTTACGAGAGATTGAAAGCATTAAGAAATTGTTGAAAGGAGAGTGACAGCTGGAAATAGAGTGAATGGGGCACTACGCAACTTTATGAGCAGTAGCAGCAGAGTGAATGCAGTAGAAAATGCCTTTAGCTTAACATCAGGCGAGGTGAAGTCAAATTGACGTCCTATATATTTAAAAAAAAAACTTTAAATTTTTTTTAAATCGAATGAACTGGTGCCGTAGGTACTGTATAACGTATTTTGTGACGAAGGGATCTATATTCAACTGAATAAAATTACTAAAACCGATAAGTCACGTGTTAAAAAGAAAAAAAAATGAACTTGCACGAATGGCAATTTTCCCGCCATTTTGCAAAGCCTAAAGTGCGCAAAGGGACTACAGTCCTTTTGTGCCAGAATACGTCGTATATCATATTGATTTTGATGTAAAAAATGTTTTAGTATCTATTCATCAGTAATACCATACCATTATGCGATAGAATAATAAAAAGTCAACGGCATTTCTAAAGTCATTCACTATGACGTATGAAAAGTGGTCTTCGTTCTTTAAATATTTGAGAAAATATCGATAATTACAATTCTATCACCACATCACTAGCAATTTTATTTGACCACTGGTATTACTGATGAATAGATACTAAAACATTTTTTACATCTATAAAACTACAAAATCAATATGATATAACTACCTAGTTGAACAAGAAATTACTTCCATTTTTTAGTTAAAAGTTAGTTACTCAAAGACTGTAAAGAATCTTTGTAGATTTTACGTCCTTCTGAGCGAATTATTCGAAACTCCGGTTATCACAAGGAAAGTCTGACAGAAAGCCCTAAGCACACTGCAACCTGAGAATACAAATAATCGGCATCTACTTAAGCTAACCACTTAATTTTTTCTTTCAAATGTATAAATTTTTAGTCTGTGCCCTTTTTATATCGATAAGCAGTTATCGACAGTTTACTGGATTTCCTACTAGGCTGCCATACTGCTTTCCATTCATTCATAAAATCCAAGTTTAGGTAGGCAGTTTTTTTTCGTAGGAATGGCAGCTAGAGGTTTGCACCGGAGCGAGATTACGTGCTCCGATTGAATTCTCCGGTGAATGGGCAAGCTCCGATTGAATCTCCGGTGAGCACCGGAGAATTATATTTTGTTTTTTCAATTTATACCTATTTCTCTTACTATTCGCATTAATTGATTAAAAATGGCCAAGTTCGAGTCGGACACGCGCACAGAGGGTTACAAAGATGTACCTACCATCTATACTAATATTATAAAATGCGAAAGTAACTCTCGTCTATCTATCTGTCTGTCTGTTATGCTTTCACGCCTCAACTATTGAACCGGTTTTAATGAAATTTTGTATAGGGATAGGGTTGACCTTGAGAAACGATATAATTATGGTTCTAAGGTCGCTAAAAGGGGGGTTAAAGGGGGGGGGGGGGTTGGGATAAGGGAGGAAAATTTGTATGAAAGTCTGTCATTTTTGAAGATATCCTAATGTAACTTGGTACAAAGATGAACTAAGGCTCGGAAACGAGATGAGGCTACTTTTTAACGCGAAAAAAGGGGTTAAAAGGGGGGGATAGGTTGATAACCTGAAGGAATTTGTTACAGAACCGGATTAAAGTTTGAATAAGGACATACGCCACCTTTTATCGCGTAAAAGGGAGGGGGATAGGGGAATGAAAGTTGTATGTGTGAAACTTTGTCTTTTTTAAGACAAGATGGCGGACTCGAAATTTTCACTAAAATCCATATGGGTATCGCTGCCATGGTTTTTGGGGTCGCTGATTACGAATTTATCATCCATTTAGCGATCCAAGATGGTGGACTCGAAATTTTCAATAAAATCGATATGGGTATCTCTTTCAGGGGTTTTTGGGGTCGCTGATTGCGAATTTATCATCCATTTAGCGATCCAAGATGGCGGACTCGAAATTTTCAATAAAATCGATATGGGTATCTCTTTCAGGGTTTTTGGGGTCGCTGATTGCGAATATATCATCCATTTAGCGATCCAAGATGGCAGACTCGAAATTTTCAGTAAATTCGATATGGGTATCGCTTCCAAGGTTCTTGGGGTCGCTGATTACGAATTTATCATCCATTTAGCGATCCAAGATGGCGGACTCGAAATTTTCAATAAAATCGATATGGGTATCGCTCCCATGGTTCTTGGGGTCGCTGATTACGAATTTATCATCCATTTAGCGATCCAAGATGGTGGACCCGAAATTTTCAATAAAATCGATATGGGTATCGCTTCCATGGTTTTTGGGATCGCTGATTACGAATTTATCATCCATTTAGCGATCCAAGATGGTGGAATCGAAATCGAACTCGAACTCGACTCGACTCGAAATCGAAATCACTAGCTTTTGCCCGCGGCTCCACGAATTCGAATATATTATAGAGAGAATATAGAGATGAATAGGTTTCCATGTCCTAATCTATCTCTGTACCAAATTTTATGAAAATAACTTCAATTTTCATATAAAATTTCATCCCATATTTCCCCCCTTTAACCACCCTTTTCACAACCAATTATACCTGATATCCTTTATCGAGGTCTAATCTACCTATATACCAAATTTCATTAAAATCGGCTCGGTTGTTTAAGCGTGAGAGCGTATATTTGTGCAACATAAAAAAAGTAATATGCAACAATCACCGGAGATCAATCGGTTAATTTACAATTGATTCAATTGATTACTTTCAATCGGTGAATCTCCGGTAATTCTCCGGTTCGCCCGCTCCGGTGCAAACCTCTAATGGCAGCTCTTGATACTCTAAGTTAAAAATACCCTTTATTCCCAGTAGTTCCTTTGGCAGTTCCTCTGAAGGGACTACTGAGACTTTTTTGTCCCAGTAGTTCCTTCAAATAAATTAAAGGAACTACTGAGACTATAAAGTCCCTACTGCATCTTCGAGCTCATTATTCACTATATCTTATAATATAAAAATGAATCGCTAAATGTGTTGGTAAGCGCATAACTCAACAACGCCTGGACCAATTTGGCCAATTCTTCTATTAAAATGTTCGTTGAAGTTCACGGATGGTTTTTACGGCGAGAAAAAATCGAATAATTGCCGGGAACCAACATCCACGCGGGCGGAGCCGCGGGCAAAAGCTAGTATCATAAATATCTTTTTGTGCAGAAACCATTAATAGAAGTTGTGTATTGTATTAACATTTATTCTTGTAATTCATTGCTCATTACGTGTGTGACTTGAAAACAGTTTAGGATAATAAAGGTACTTACAGTTTAAAGTACTCAGTAAAAGGGTCTCTAATTAAATTAACTATTAATCCAAGCAATATTGAACTGATCTGATATGAACTCAACCATGGAGAAGCTGTCGATGTGTAGAATATGTCTCTCGGACGTCACGCCGTTGTGTTCGATTGTAAATACACATCTACACGACATCTACGAGGCTTTCACCAAAATGCCGGTAAGTGATCCGTTCATTAGACAGTCACAAGCCTGACACTAGCATCTGTAGCGTCCTCACAGTAACAAAGCAATAAAACACCTCATACCAAAGCCAACCAACCAATACCAATGTAACTAAAGTAAGTTTAATTGGCAGAGGATGGCACTTTCATTGATGTTGTGGTCGAAGATGTAACATGTTTACCTAGAAGGAACAGTATTCATGATCAAGACTTGATGACTCCCGGGTTATAGTTTTCTGGAATCCAGATTAAAGCAAAAGACTCACTCACATGAGTGTGATGAATATAATTATGTGCTGAATTTTTAGTAATTCTGGCTGTTGGGTATGATTGGTAATATGATTATGTTCAACAGTTTGTTACAGAAGACTGTAGACCAATACAGGTCTGTGACCTCTGTCGTGCAAGCCGCAAGGATAGCTACAAGCTGTGGAGGAGATGTCTCCAGAGTGAGGAGCTGTTCACTCAGTTGCTGAGAAGTAATGTGGTGAGCGGTCTGATATTGACTCATACCTGCAGCAAGTATCTCAACAAGGAGAGAGTCCGCCATTAATGTGGTTTTATTCTTACAGCAAGTGAACCTACAAATAATGTCCAATAAACACTTGGATTTTGGAGATGTGGTTCTGATGACTCCAATTGAATGTGATAATGTTGAAGTGAAACAAGAAGATGCTGAAGGTAACATTGATACTTGTGTACATAGTAGTTGTGACTATAGCAGGAGGCTATTGAACAGCACACAGCTTAAATGGAATAGGTAATTTATTTACAGAATGCAGGTAAACAAGGTGTAAATTTTATATTTACAATGGCCTATTTACACCCTGTAGACACCTGCATTGCTCACTCGATGGAAAGTGGTTACTATTGCCCATGGACATGTGCAACAGGGAGTAACACTTGTGCTGCCAACATAAATGAACAGAGAGTTTCTGTGCCATCAGTGCAGAAGACAAAACCTCGGTCGTATCACTGAAAGTGCTAAAACTCTTCAGTGAGCTCTGGCTACTGCCAACATGTTGCTCAGAATGTATAGTGTGGAAGTTCTCAAACAAGCACCCCACAGTTATTACAATTCTGTGTTATTTTACTTGCTCCGGGCATCTATGATGATGGTTTAGTTGTTTATTGTCTTATTGAGTGTAGATACACCAGGCTACCATATTGATTATTTGTGATTAAGCTAAGACAATATCAAACTTGTGTCAGCTATTGCGGCAGCAATTGAATTCATTATTATTAAAGGGGGATGACCACTGTCCATAGGCACTTTGGCCATGAGGTGCCCACAGTAAAAAGTATATGAAAAGGGTAGTATACTCTACCACCATTGAATAACTAACGTAATATTGTAAATAAAAGTCCGGGTATAGAAAATAATACAGTTTTTAATTTTCACATAAATACATGTGTACAATCCATTTTAACTGCTGTTGAACATGATTTTAAAACTCAAACTACATACTCAAAACACATAATGTTAATGATGGTACCAAATATGATATTTTAGTTTTCCTTTTATATTATTATTGAATTTTTTTTTTTCAAAATATACCGAAATGATCGAAATTACTAATATTCCCTCTAAGCTAAATTGCTTGTGCTAGGAGTGGGTTCACGTCAGTAGTGTAATGGCGATTCGAACCCGGGACCTCTCGATCGTAAGGCCGACCCCTTAACCACTTACTTTTATAAGTTTTTCGACGCTATTTTAATTATATATGAATAATTATTCATATATAATCAAAATATCATCTAAAAATCCTGCAGGAGAAGATATATTAATTTGATGCCGTGCCCACCCCAAATACCATATAACAGTCATGACATGGGCACAGCATCCCACTGTTCTACGCCCTACAATGCAGTTACAACAATACTGTTGGATAGCAGTATGTCCGGTCTCATTATCACTTATTAATATATATACAAAATATATTTTACTGCTTATATGACGACTAGCAATTCTTGCTCTAATTAATAAGCAGTTAGGACCGAAGCTTAAACCTTCCATAATGCTACTTCTATTATTATTGCAGACTTCAATTTGGTAACTACCATTAGCATGAGTGTGCTCACCATAATAGGAGCGGGCTTGTTTTATTTGGTATGTTCCACATGCAATTAATATTAAATCACTCTCAGTTAGTATGGGAAACTGTATTATATTTTGGGTGTTAACATTGATATTTGTGAAGTCTGCCCTTGCTCTATTTAAATTGTGTACCCTTACATATTCTGCAAGATCATTGTTAGTGTACATCTTGCGATGAACAACTTGAAGGATTTGAGCTGCATCATCCCTGTCCTTTACTTTGGTGTGGAACTTATTAATTAGAGCACCTGCTATTTTAAAATCAACAATTAAATGTGTGGAGGCCCGGTTAAAATAATTCTGTCTAAATATTTTGAAGGCTGTTTTAAAAATGCCATTAACAATTTCCACAACCCATCGACACATTGACACTGTCCTTGATTTGTTAGCATCCAATGTGGATAATTGTGTTTCACCCTGTCCAGGTGATAATGGCACATGAACATGATAACCACAAGTTTGCAACAGTGATAATGAGTCTCGGAAACCTCTATCTAATATAAAAACATCTCCGGTTTGAAAATATTGCCTGCATGGACTGGCTTCATCGTGGAATTCTTTATTAATGATATCAGCATCTGATGTTGTTGCAGGATAAGGACCTAAAGGGGCACGCCCCAAGAGCTTTCCAGTACGTCCCCGTCGTGTGCCCTGGACCCCAACGTGACCACCGTAACGGAGTGGCACGTTGGGTGACCGAATCTGGAACAGCGAATCTTGCGGCAAGTAGTAATACTGTTTATTGGTGTCCTCTGTTCGTATCGGCACTGTCCTTTTTAGGACGATGTCGAGCACTGGCAGAGAGGATGAGTCGTGTCGGGACCAAGCTCCCGAGCGACAGACGCGTGAGCGCAAGGAGAAGACGGCAGTGTCTTGCCGGGACCAAGTTCCCGAAGGACAGACCCGTCGATGCTCGGTGAGGCTGACGAGGTTGTCGAGGCCTCCTACACCTGCGCCTTCCATGGCGGGATCCGACATGGATGTCGGTGCGTCATCGTCTCGCGAAAGCAGCGCTGCTCGCAAGAGACAGCGCGGCGAGGAGGAGACCGAGTCCCCGGTCCTCCAGGGTTCGGCTGCGCCGACCGCGTCCGCGCGGTCACCCCGCGCAAAACGTCTGGCCGTCGAGGAGTTGGAAGTATTCCAATTTCCGGGCGCGGTGGCAGGGTCGCGATCGTCTTCTGTGGCATCGCGATCCTCTAGGAGGATGGCAGCGGACCCTGCATGGCAGAAACTGCCCACCGATGAGCTGGCAGCTAAGGTCCGCAGCAATATGGACATTGTGCTGGAGGTTGCCAGCAAATCCAAAAACCTGAAGGGTGGCTTCATAAAGGCCCTCAGGGACGCGGCATTTGACGTCATTGATGTCGTAGCCGTGCTTGAGGGCCGTAACGTCAATGACGAGGTGGCCACCCTTCGGGCGGAGGTGGAGAGGCTCCGGATAGAGAGGTGCCGCAGGTCACAACGGCGGAGTTGGCCGTGGCCGTCAGACGGGTCCAGGAAAAAGGTGCGAAGGCTCCTGGACCCGATGGAGTTCCCGGACGCGTTTTGGTGGTCGCACTCCGGGAGCTCGAGGAGCGGTTCTGCGGGCTGATGAGTGCGTGCCTGCAAACTGGGCAATACCCGGTCCGGTGGAAGACGGGCAGACTCGTACTCATCAAGAAGGAGGGACGACCCGCGGAATCGCCCTCGGCGTACCGACCGATAGTGCTGCTGGACGAGGCGGGCAAGCTCTTTGAGAGAGTGTTGTTCGCTCGCATCGTCCGGCACCTCGAGGATGGAGGTCGCGGCCTGTCCGACTACCAGTATGGTTTTCGGCCACGTCGCTCGACCGTCGACGCCGTCCTTCGGGTGAAGGCGCTGGCGCAAGAGGAGGTTCGTAAGGGCGGGGTGTTATTGGCGGTGTCGCTGGACATCGCCAATGCGTTCAATACCCTGCCCTGGGAGTGCATACGGGAAGCGCTCAAATACCATGACGTGCCTCCCTACCTCTACAGGGTCGTTGGCGCCTACCTATCGGAGCGGTACGTGGAGTACCCAGGAGAGGATGGCAGCCTTCACAGGTGGGCCATGTGCCGCGGTGTTCCGCAGGGGTCAGTGTTAGGGCCCCTCTTGTGGAACATCGGGTACGACTGGGTACTCCGAGGAGCTCGCCTCCCGGGCGTCAACGTGACCTGCTACGCAGACGACACGTTGGTTACTGCCCGGGGGGCGACCTATGGGGACGCCGCGCGCCTCGCCACAGCGTCGGTGGCCATGGTCGTGCGGCGAATAACGATGCTGGGACTCGGGGTGGCGCTCAACAAGTCGGAGGCCATTTGTTTCCATGGCCCTCGGCGAGCGCCACCGGCGGACTCCCACATCGTAGTGAGTGGCACCCGGATCGAGGTCAAGTCTGAAATGAGGTACCTTGGGCTTGTCCTCGATCCACGATGGAGCTTCCGCGCTCATTTTAACTGCCTGGTCCCCCGTCTGATCAGCACGGCTGCTGCCCTTCGGCGGCTGATGCCGAACCTAGGGGGACCCCAGACGAGCAGCCGCCTCCTTTACTTGGGAGTGGTGCGGTCGATGGCCCTATACGGGGCCCCTGTGTGGGTCGACGCCCTGACGGTACGCAACATTGCCCTCTTGCGACGTCCGCAGAGGGTGATGGCCGTCGGGGCGGTAAGAGGATACCGCACCATCTCATTCGAGGCGGCTTGCGCAATGGCGGGCTCTCCTCCGTGGGAGCTGGAGGCCGGAGTCCTCGCGCTAGTGTATCATTGGCGCGAGGAGGCCCGGAGCCGGGGCGAGTTCCCGGCACCTTCGGAGGTGGGAGAGCGGAGACTCCTGGTGAGACGGTCCATGCTCCTGGAGTGGGAGCGGCGGCTGGCCAATCCCACGGCTGGCAGAAGGACCGTCGAGGCGATCCGTCCTGTCCTCAGAGACTGGATGGACAGATCGCGGGGGTCGGTAACGTTCCGCATGGCGCAGGTCCTTTCGGGGCATGGATGCTTCGGAAGCTACCTGTGCCGGGTGGGACGAGAGCCGACCAGTGGGTGCCACCACTGTGGCGGCGATGATGACACGGCGCAGCACACCCTAGAGGAGTGCCCCGCGTGGGCTGGGGAGCGCCGTGCTCTCATCGCCGAAGTGGGGACGGACCTCTCGCTGCCGGCCGTAGTTCTGTCTATGGTCGACGGCGGCGATGAGGCGTGGGCAGCGGTTCAGACCTTCTGCGAGACGGTTATCTCGCAGAAGGAGGCGGCGGAGAGGGAGAGGGAATGTGACCCCCTTTCCCTCCCACAGCGCCGCAAGAGAACCGGGGCTCGGAGGAGGCGGTACCACCAACTCCTCCCCCCCTAACCGGGCCGGGCAGTAGACGCGGGGGCGTCTGCTGCCCTTACATAGGCCTCGAGGTTGAAGGCGCACGTCGTGTCGCGTGTGCCTTGCCTAGGCGGGTGGCAGAAGGACTCCTCTTCTGCCGCACCAGAGATGGGCCTGCCGTAGATCAGCGGCGGGCGACCCACACGACGATGGCGGAAGATGTTGTTCCCGCCATCGTCGATATGTGGTGACGACGGACACCGTGGTGGTTTAGTGGGTAGTCTGGCCTCCTTCGAGGCTAGGAGTCCCACACGAAGCCCGCTCCCTGCCCCCGTGGGGGGTGAGCGAAGTGCTTAAAAGCATTCCACCACGTTAAAAAAAAAAAAAAAAAAAAAAAGGATAAGGACCTAAAATATCAATTATGTAACCATCAGTACACACAAATAGAAATGGCTTCACAAGATTGCGATACTTATGTAAAGAATATGTTTTTTTTTGATATAAATAGTTTGAGCTTTTTTCAATATATATATATGTGCCATCAGCAATTATAATAGGCCTTCCTTCTCCTCCAAACAGCCCATTAGGAATCAATAAGTTTCGTTGAGTTATCTCAGCTCTGGATAAATGGTTAATGCCCAGATTGACAGGCACAAAGTCTTCATGTAACAATTCACGAGCCATCTTCATTAAACGTTCCAAGGTGGTACGTGGCACTTGTAATAATGATGAGATCCGATCATCACTATCACCTGTTCTCAATTTCATGAGGTATGCTGCAAGTGCAAAAGGACCTCTATGCTTATTTAAAAGCCTAGGAGTTGAATTTAGAATTTCTTCATATTGCTCCTTTGTGAATCCAAGGTAATAATGTACAATATGATCGGGCATATTGTGAATATTTTCAAAATCTAAATGCATTTGCATATTGTCCTTCAGTAAGGAAGCAAAGTCTTCAATTTGTTCAGCGCTGAACATTTTGATTGGAGTATCTTGCTCCAAAATCAAGTCCCAATTGTTAGTACGTATATGACTACGGCAAATCCTACAATTTGGTGGTACATAATAATTGTAGTTGCGAAACAAATCTACTCTCAACACATTTGGAACAGAGAGCCGATTAGGTTCATGACAGCCAGGTACAAAACATTGATTTTGTGTTATTGCTGCCCTGGAATAATTAGGTAACAAGATACTGTCAGAGTTGTGACTACCTGGAGGTCTTTCTTGTGGCGTATAGGAATCTTCTGATTCTGTAGGCGCACTTACTGAGATGGATTCCTGTTCAGTAGAATCTGATGTAGCTCTGTCAGTCCTTCGCCAGCAATTATGACAGAGACGAGCCGTCGGTGGAAGCTAAAAGAATAAGTAAAGGTGAATTTGTGGTTCAATATGCTTGTGTTATACTAGAATACATATTTATGTAACACCAGTATAAAGTGTATGGGTATAAGGGGCGCCATCAAGACCTTTGAGATCAAGTAAATATCACCTCTAAGCAAGTAAACCTAGTGATTGATACTCGAGACTAGGGTGTGGACTTTAGTCTTTAGGCTGGGATGTCAGATAGCATTCCCTGTAATAAAGACCAAGTTAAATCAAATACAATACATACAAAGTGTAAACTCAATTCTTATTATTTTATTGTTATACCTCAAGTGGTGAGATCTGACGGGCTACAGCATCTCTTATCCGGTTTAGTTGTGGAGACTCAGACTGGAGAGAGTGTGCTCTAATCCTCAAAACTGATCTTCCACAGCTGATGCAGACATGCCCATGATCAGTTATTGGTATATCCTGACTTGTTCGATGACGTATGTAATTCCATGCGGTAGTCCAACATGAATGACATACCAAACTGTCGCTTGATACCTGTACCTAAAAAAGAAATATGTAATTAGTTACCAACAGATATCAGTAACTGCATTTCTTTTAGACTGAGTCATAAATAAATATATCGAAACATAATTTCTTACCTGTGGCCGTTGTCGTTGTATGACATCTCGAACTTCAGCTATTTCCAAAACATGTCTACGTATACGGCTTATATTTAATCCACAATTAATGCACCGTAAATGTCCTCTTGGCACTGTAGCTCCAGGAGATTGTGAAGAACTTCGGCCGGGGTCGGAGTTTGCAGGGTCATCGTTCAAAGTAGATAATGTCGAGTCCAAATTCGTGCCGGGGTTATCGCGAGAAGAAGCAGCGGAGTCCGTGTTAAAGCCGTGGTCGTCAGAGTTAGATGTGTCGTCGTGGTCCATTTGCAATGCTTATTCGTTACTAAAAGATTAACAAAAGTGAAAAGCAAGCGCACCGTATTTGAAGTTTGAAAATCTTCTGACAGTTTGTTTTCTAATTACTTTTTACATGACGATGTTGCAACTTATAAAATAAATTATTTGCAAATCGATTTAATATACATTTCTCAATTAATCGACTCATTAGAAATTCTTTAAAATAGGCATATGTAACTGTAAAAAACATTTATTTTTATTTTATATTCTATTTATTAGTTACTCAATCGATAAATCAAATTCCAAATCATTAGGTATGTAAAAATAATCGATAGTTTATACCCGATGTTTACTTTCGAATTTCTTTTACCTCTCCGGATTTTGCAGCTTACATGATAAAATAATCAATATCATGCACTTTTCCCAGTTAATCGAATGAAAATGGTACTTGCTAAAAACATTTTTATTTTCCCATTTTATATGTATCGATTTTTAATCAAAATAATAATCGATAAGTAATTTGTTGCCGATTTTAGAATCTGGTAACATTATGTTCGCCATTACGCAGTTTGCAAAAAAATATATGAAATCGTTACGGTTCTTTAATATTTTAGAACATTGCTCCGGACTTATGCTGGTAAACGAATAACTTGATTTGTAATTAAAAATAACGACGGTTTTTTTGCTATTTAGCATATTCTTGGGCAGTGAATGGCCATAACTTGCCATGCCCCTTTACAGATGAACGAGATGACAGCAGCTCATCTCCAGATTCAGTAAATTTTACTGCAACATGCAGCATCCTAAAAGAGGAACCAGAAACAGACAATGAAATGCTTGGTGAGTGTGTGGTGTTTGTATCTTCTGACAGCGAAGTATTTTCACGACCATATGTTTCGGTGAAGAAGACAATCATATCCTAGTAATATAATATTGTACAATATAGGCCTTAACTGTCGGAGAGTCATCTGCGCCCTTCGTGGAGTCACCCCTCCGCATTTGGAGCATTCCCGTTTGTGTCTGTAACCTTTAATTACTTTATAGCAATTTGTTAAGAAGATCCTTTAAAAGGAGATGATCACTTCCAACCATCAGACTCAAGAGAAAGTCTCACGGTTCTAAAGAAAGATCAGACTGACGTCACAGCAGGTAAGTGTACTGGTATGTCAATTTCATACATTCGTTGTGTATAGCTGTAACGTCGCGTTTGTGAATCTCGTTACATCGGTGGTCTTTAACGGTTTTTAGTCGAAATTTCGCTAATTTCCGAACATTGGAGGCGACTGGCAACACTGCGTTGGCCAGCACGTCACCTTTCTCCTTGACGATCGACAAAGATGTCGATCTTTTAATAAAAATTTATCAATCTGAATCCATTGTCATGGATTGAAGTTATTCTTGTTCGGATGATATTATAAAATGTCCCCGCTATGATATTGTTGTGGAATTGTTCCATATTTCTGGTGAGTTGACATTTTCTCAAAAGATTCATTTCGACGTATTTTTTTTCTGATTGAAAAATAATATTTTAAATTCTGTTGTTTCAGTATTTGTTTCAAAAATACCATGATTTATCGTGTGTTTGGCATTTAACCAACTAATTAAGGCGGTGAGTCACACGTTTTTCTCAAAAATTAGGACCTCATGTATTCTGATAGGTAGGAATTGTTCTAATAACCTAAAATTTTATTTCAGGTCTCCATTGGAGCCGCCTTTTCCTTTTTCTTTGTTTAACTTTTGGCTTTTCCTTCATTGGGCCTTGACTCTGATGGTTTGATGGATTTCTCAACCATACGAACGAGCATGTGCAATATCTTGGAATAATGGCTTGTTGAGCGGAATATTATGCTTCGCTGGTTGAGGTGAACCTTCACACACTCGCCGAGGGATGCCGTGAGCTTTCGTTTACTTTTAATTAAAATTTAACTTTAAAAACCTTAAAAAATTGCATTGGTGACAAGAGTAATATGTCATGTAGTTCTTAAATTTAATCTACTAGCATAAAATTCTTACTATAATAAGCACACTGGAGCGCTAGAGAATAAAACCTTAAACCTCAGTGCGGTGGTTTTATTTAGCTTACCTCCGGCAGATTAAAAGTCTTCAACCTACTTGATTGACTATCTTAGGCATGTGCTTCTCCAAGGCGCCCGAATCTTTAAGGTAATGTACCTATCTATTTTGTTAATTTACAGGAGAACACACTTGTTAACTTTATCTCAAACAACAAAACACACATGTGTATATATTTTTTTATTATTACAATTGGCGCCCGAACAGGGACTTGACAGTGTGCAAATATCATTATTCCTTGTCACCTTTGCATTATTAATTTAATTTAACATGTTTAGAACAATGTTTCTTTCATGTATATTACTGCATAACTCTGTGTTTCAGTAAATATTATTGTTTGTTTACTTTACAAAACTAATCTTACTACAGGTTGGTACGCTGTTGTTTATATCTCTTAATTACAGGTGAATATTTCAATTTGTATAACATTCACAGTTATTGTTATCATTGTTTTATCTTGTATAACCTTAATTTATAACAAGTTACATTATCTACATAGTAATATATAACGAAAAGTTTATAAACTTCAAACTAATATGTGAAAGTATAGTAATATTTGAATCTTTGATGTTTACCTCAAGTAAACAGAAATACTTTATTTTGTGAATCACTGATGCACTTTTTTATCATTACTTAAAGGCATTTGACCTAAATAACTTAACAATAACATTCCTTTCTTTTGTTTGACCTACTTTTGAGGTTAGCATTTTTCAACAATAACAATTAAGTTACATTCATAACTTATTTACTTTTCTAACTTTTATGGCTGCATTCATTGCATTCATTGGAAGTTCTTAGTGCATTTTATACAACTATTTTTAGATTTCACATTGTTTTCAAACATGGATAAGGGAACTCAGGCCCCACCATTGTTTGCAGCTATTGATAATACTGTCCCGGTTGGTACATCTACTCACGAGATGCCCCATGTCATGGCTGATCTGACTGAAGTTGTTGATCCGTTTTCACATAGTCGGGGAGCTGGTGATTATAGTCCGAGAGCTGCATCTTCGTTTAATATGATGAATGTTTTATTGAATGAAGACTTGAAGAAAAACTTGCCTTCTGTTACAAAGTTACCCGATTTGAAACGTTGTAAGCTTTTGTATGATGGTAAATCGTGTGTTAGGGAATTTATTACTGAAGTGGAAGAATATTTCTTGTTTAAAAATTTTAATGAACATTTTTTAGTTAGTTCATTTGCTGATCTTTTGTCAGGCACAGCGCTTAAATGGTTTCGTAGTGTGCGTATTCGTATTGCTTCTTGGCAGGAATTAAAGGCTGCGTTGTTGAAACGTTTTGATAGGATTGAATTCGACTATCATTTAGAACATGAACTCCGCACTCGTAAACAAAAGATAACTGAGTCCTTACCAGACTTTATTACAGATATAATGGATATGTCAAGCCGTTTGTCTATGCCTATTTGTGATGCTACCCTCATAACTATTATTAAACATAATATGTTAAATATTTACACACCTTTTGTGTTTGGTAAAACTATTTCTACTATTGAAGAGTTCATTAACCTCAGCAGAGAATTAGAAAATTTTGTGTCTAGAAAGAACTTAAGTGAGAATAGAAGTATTAAAAAAGAAAAACCTTCTGCTCACGTTAATGCTGTTAAAGCAGATGAATTAATATGTTTAAAATGTAAGTCCTCTGGACATTCTTATAAAAATTGCCCTAAGTTTCCTGGCATAATTTGTTTTAAGTGTCACAAAGCTGGTGTCACTACGAAGACTTGCGAAGTTTGTAATACTGAACAGTCAAAAAACGTATCAGGCCCCATCGAGCCCTAGTTTTTGATAAAACCTCAGGTGACTCGATGTTGAAAAAATTTAGCAATGCACCGGATGATGCCACTTGTAAAAAAGAATTTAGTGACTGGTTAGATTATTTGAAAGTTTTCTTTAGTAATATCAGGGCTGCCCCTGTTTTGTTTGTTAAAAATAAAGACACTAGACCCTATTTAAAATTTAATATTAATAATAAACTTTATTCTGGTTTGTTAGATAGCGGAGCTTGTAGTTGTGTACTCGGTTCTAATATTCATCAAACATTTTTACAATTAGGATTTAAACTTAAACCTCACCAAGGTAATGCTGTTACTGCTGATGGTTCTCCACACAAGGTTATTGGAACTATGGTTTTACCTATCACTTGTGATAATATAACTAAAAATGTAGATTTTTTGATAATACCTTCTTTTAAACCTTCCATTATTTTGGGATTCGACTTTTGGTTGAAATTTAACCTTGGTAAAGACTTATTAAATAAAATTACTTTTGAAAATGAATCCACAACTTGTGTTAATGCGGTTACTTCTGTTTCTGAACTTTCTCCGTCTGAGAAACAGGAACTTAATAAAATTATTTCACTTTTTGAAGATATTTCTTATGAAAAGAGAGGCTTGGGTCTCACTCATTTAGTTAAACATAAAATTAATGTTACTGGTGAACCTTTTAAACAACGTTATTGGCCACTTAGTCCTGCTAAACAAAAAGAACTTTAGGATGAAGTAGAAGTTTTATTAAAGGAAAATATTATTGAACCTTCCAAATCTCCTTGGTGTTCTCCAGTGTTAGCCGTTGAAAAACGCGATGGTGGAACAAGATTATGTTTCGATTCTAGAAAATTAAATTCAGTAACTATTAAAGATTCTTACCCTTTGCCTTATCCTTCTAGAATTTTAGATAACCTTCGAGGTGCTAATTATATAACTACTATTGATTTGTCTAAGGCATTTTTGCAAATCGCTTTAGAAGAATCTTCTAGAGAGAAGACTGCTTTCGTTGTTCCTGGGAAAGGTTTGTTTCATTTTACCCGTATGGTGTATGGTTTGACCAATGCTCCAGCTGAGTTGCAAAGGCTTGTAGATAAGTTGTTTGGGCCTGAATTTGATAATGTAGCATTCTGTTACTTAGATGATCTTATATTGGTAAATTCTAGCTTCTCTGATCACCTATATTATTTAAATAAAATTTATAAAATTCTTAAAGATGCTGGGTTAACTATTAATTTAAAAAAGTGTAATTTTTGTAAAGATAAACTTCGTTACCTCGGTTATATTGTTGATAGCAATGGTTTACATACAGACCCTGCTAAATTAGAGTCAATTGAAAGTTTCCCACGCCCAGAAAGCGTTAGACAATTAAGAAGTTTTCTTGGGTTATGTTCTTATTACCGTAGATTCATTGATAAATTTGCTGATATTGCTTCGCCATTAACAAAATTAACGGCTGGAAGCAAGAATTCTAAAAAATCTCTTTCCTGGAATGAAGAAGCTGAAGTCGCTTTTAATAATTTAAAACTTGCATTGATTTCTGCACCTGTTTTACATTGCCCAAATTTTGAGAAACCATTCTTTTTACATTGCGATGCTAGTTCCGTTGGAATTGGTAGTGTCCTGAGCCAAGATGATGATAGTGGAGATCAACATCCTGTAGCTTATTATTCTAGATCGCTTAATAAATGTGAACGTAATTATAGCACAACTGAAAGAGAGTTGTTGTCAATATTAGATTCTATTGAACATTTCAGACCTTATATTGAAGGAATGAAATTTACAGTTATCACTGATCATGCTAGTTTAATAATAATAATAATAATAATGGTAGCTTGGTCCCTGTACCCGATGCCGGTGGGATACTATTTTTTATATTTTTAAATATATGTTTTATTTTTTATATATTATGTATTTAAAAATGTAAATAATAAGTAAGTAAAGTAAATAAAGAGGAATAATAATAATAATAATTGACCTTTTTGGGGAAACTGAAGGTTTTGTCTGTGCAATTGCAGACGAAGTTATCAAGACGAATAACTACCGGAAGTATATCATGAGGGATGGCACAATTGACATTTGTCGAGCGTGCCACCAACCTGGTGAATCCCTCAGGCATATTACTTCCGGTTGTTCTCGTCTTGCTAACGGCGAGTACTTGCACAGACATAATCAAGTAGCCAGGATAATCCATCAGCGACTTGCTCTGAAATACAACCTTGTGGAAGTTGAGGTGCCGTACTATAAGTATGTTCCTGAGCCAGTTCTAGAAAATAGCCATATCACATTGTACTGGGATCGATCCATCATCACTGATAGGACTGTTGTAGCTAACAAGCCTGACATTGTGGTGATAGACCGATCCGAACGCCGAGCATTGATTGTTGATGTCACCATTCCTCATGACGAGAATCTCGTGAAAGCTGAGAAAGATAAACAAGTTAAATACTTGGACTTGGCCCACGAGGTTGTCGACATGTGGAATGTTGGCTC
This sequence comes from Eilema sororculum, assembly GCA_914829495.1. NCBI lineage: Eukaryota > Metazoa > Arthropoda > Insecta > Lepidoptera > Erebidae > Eilema > Eilema sororculum. The sequence continues at coordinate 12,043,006 of OU618559.1, forward strand.
AGCAATCATTGTACCGATAGTCGTATCAGTCAACGGACTGATAGCAAAGAGCCTCGACCAACATCTGAAGAGGCTCGGGTTGGATGGTTGGGTCAAGGGCCAGATGCAGAAGGCAGTACTGATACGGCTCTCCTCCTCCTCCTTGATACGGCGCGCATCGTGAGGAAGTTCCTTTCTCTAGAGCCCTAACCACCGGTAGCTTGGTCCCTGTACCCGATGCCGGTGGGATACTATTTTTTATATTTTTAAATGGATTTTTTTTTAAATATGTATTTAAAAATATAATTTATAGGGTTTACAAATGAATAAAGAGAATAATAATAATTGTCTTTATTGTACACCAAGGATATAACATTACAATAGGTACATAATATCAATTCGGTAGGTACATACAATTGGCGGCCTTATCGCTCTGCGGCAATCTCTTCCAGGCAACCATGGGATGGAGAGAAAAAATTGGAAAAAAATATTTCGGGCAGTTTGGTGTACATAGAATATAATAATAAATAACCAAGAGATAACAGATACATATTGAACAGATAGACACAATAGCTACCTAAGTATAGGTAGAAGTACATAAATACATCAAACCTACATACTATTAATATCATAGATATCATAACACTAATATACACATAAATACTAACATTTTACCATAATATAATTTAGGAAAGTTATTTATTCCACTTCAGTCAGAGAGACTAAGAAGTGTTCTTTGACTTGTCTTTTAAATATAGGCAAGGACTGAGCACGCCTAATAGTTACGGGCAGAGCATTCCACAACCGAGCCGCTTGAACTGAAAAGGATTTGTCAGCAAAGTTGGTGGAATGACTCGGCATTTTCAATCTCAGATTCTCCGATGATCTCAAAACCCTCGAGTGCGTGTTGTGCAAGAACTCAAAACGTTGTTTGAGGTATGAGGGAGTTACGGGATTAAATAAAATATTGTACAACAAGGAAAGAATATGAGCATTCCGGCGAAGGCGTATAGGTAACCACTTGAGTTTTTTTCGAAATTCAGAAACATGATCATATTTGCGCAGTCCAAATATGAATCTTATACAAAGATTTTGGAGTCTCTCAAGCTTGTTAAGTTGGTCTTCAGTGAGATCAAGATAGCTGGCATCGGCATAGTCAAGGATAGGGAAAATAAGGGTTTGTGCAAGCGCAGTCTTAGTGGCAGTGGGTAGGAAATTTTGGAGCCTGCGCAGAGACCCCGCCGCAGCAAAAGTTTTACGCCTCAATTCCTGGACATGTGGACCCCACGATAAGTGTTTGTCCATGACTATCCCCAGGTTTTTAACCTGGTCACTATAAGGTACATTCACTCCATTACAAGTCACGTGTGGAAGGAGTGACCAATCTACTTTCTCTATCATCCTAGAACTACCAACAACGATGACCTGTGTCTTACGTGGATTAATTTCAAGTCCGTACGAAGCACTCCAGTTGCATATTGATGCAAGGTCAGCGTTTATAGTATTGACAGCCTCCTTTAATTGATTCGCTGGAGCCCGAGAATATATCTGCAGATCATCTGCATAGAGGTGGTAGGAAGAAGATAGGTCGTTGGTGATTGAGTTTATAAAAACTGAGAAGAGTAAGGGAGACAGAACGCCGCCCTGTGGTACACCAACAGTCGCTGTACACCAAGAAGAAGAAGTGTCCTTGATGCAAACACGCTGTCGGCGACCAAACAGGTAACTACGAAACCAGTCAACCACAGTTGGAGATATGTTAAGAAAGCTCAATATGCCAAGTAGAACGTCGAAATCAACGGTATTGAAGGCATTACTGAAGTCTAACAGCGTTAACACTGTCAGCTCACCTTCCTCCATAGCCGATCTGATGTCTTCCGTAATATGAACCAGAGTTGTAGTAGTACTGTGACCGGAGCGAAATCCAGACTGTAGAGTATTCAATAGCGAATTTTTAGAGAGGAAAATAGTAAGTTGGGTGTGAACAAGTCGTTCGAGTACCTTAGAGAGGAAGGGCAAGATAGAGATGGGACGATACTCTGAGAAAGAGGAAGGATTTTTCTTTTTAGGAATAGGAATTATTTGAGCATCCTTCCAAGCCATAGGAAATACGTTGAACGGTCACAGAGTTTAACTTAAAAAGAGTAGTTTAACTTGGCTTCTAAAACTTAGTAATCCTAGTGGTCGTCTTGCACGTTGGGCTGCTAGAATTTCTCAATTTACTTTTGATGTTAAATATAAAAAAGGTTCTTTACATTTAGTTCCAGATTGTCTATCTAGAATAGAAATTTCTGCTATTAATGTTCCTTTAAATAATAATATTGTTTTGCCAGACGAGGATATCGTTGATCCTTGGTATAGAAAAATATTTATAAATTGTCAAAAGTTTCCTAGAAAATATAAAAATTTCAAAGTTGAAAGTGATACTTTGTATAGATTTTGTAAAGATAAATATAATCCTAATAATCTTTTAAATTGGAAAATTGTCATACCTAAAGAACACATCTTAGACACAATTAGATCTAATCATGATGATGTTAATTCAGGACATTTAGGAATTCATAAAACTTTAAATAAATTAAAAGTACATTATTTTTGGAAAGGTATGTTTATTGATGTTCAAAAATACATTTCTTCTTGTGATACTTGTAAAGCTTATAAATCTTCTACTAATCCACCTCATGGAATTATGGTTAATCCTAAAAAAGTTGATAAACCAATGTTAATGCTTTCTATTGATATTATTGGAATTGTTCCAAAAGCTTATTCTGGACACAAGTATATACTTTCAATTGTAGATGTTTTTACAAAATATTGTTGGATATTTCCTATGATTAGTGCTACTACTAAAGTAATTTGTAAGATTCTTCTTAGAAAAGAGATATTTCTTAGGTTTGGAACGCCTAAAATTTTAGTTTGTGATAATGGAAGCCAGTTTACAGCGAAGCAGTTCGTTGATTTTCTGAAAAGTTATAATATTAATAAAATATTTTATAATACTTTATATACCCCTCAAAATAACCCTGTAGATAGATATAACAAAACGGTCGAAACATGTATTTCTTGTTTTGTTAAAGATGATCATAGAACTTGGTCAAAATATTTGCCTCATGTTCAATTAGCTTTGAATAATAGTGTGAATCTAGCCACAGATTTCACTCCTAATTTTCTCATGTTCGGTAGAGAACTTATTTTTGATGCTTCATTGCACCGTTTTAGTAATTCTTTTGATAACCTTGATCAACTTGATGTTGTTGAAAGGTCTTCTTTTGCTTTTTCACTAAAATCTCTTAGTGAAATTTTTGTTAAAGTTCAAGCTTCATTGCTTAAAGCTTATAAGCGTAATGCGCGTTATTATAATATAGGGAGAAAGGTCATTTCTTTTGAAGTGGGAGATATAGTATGGAGGAGAAGTTTTGTGCAGTCTAATGCTCGTGCATTCTTTTCGGCTAAGTTAGCACCTAGTAATATGTCATGTAGTTCTTAAATTTAATCTACTAGCATAAAATTCTTACTATAATAAGCACACTGGAGCGCTAGAGAATAAAACCTTAAACCTCAGTGCGGTGGTTTTATTTAGCTTACCTCCGGCAGATTAAAAGTCTTCAACCTACTTGATTGACTATCTTAGGCATGTGCTTCTCCAAGGCGCCCGAATCTTTAAGGTAATGTACCTATCTATTTTGTTAATTTACAGAAGAACACACTTGTTAACTTTATCTCAAACAACAAAACACACATGTGTATATATTTTTTTATTATTACATAGCAGATGGTGTATGGGACATTTGTATAAGTATAGTGTGTAAAGGTAAAACATGTATTGTCCTCATTCGTAGATGATGCAGCGGTGGAGCAGGATAACACAGATCTACATCATAACGCTCTAGCTTTACACACGAAGTGTGACATACTGCTGGACATCGTGAAGGAGGAATCAGACGCTGACGATGGTAAGTGTTCTTCATATACGTAAATGATTACTTGACTGATTGACTCACCACCGGAGCCGGTAGGGACTGTGCTCGGCTCTGGGCAACAGATCTAACGAATTTGTATTACTGAAGTACTCACAGCTAAGGACATTTACAGACGCACGAGATGGCTCAGGTTCAGAAGACGACACTGAAAGAAACGACATAACACAATTTGAAGCGGACGATATACTATCAAGTAAGTGTTCCTGCAACTTGTTGGACTTTTATTCGCGTTTGATAGGAATTTACAATCCTACTAATCTATACTATTATTATAAAGAGGTAGTTGTATTGGATAATCTCGACAGGCGCTCCTGTACGATAGATCCCACTTATGGATCAATGTATGTTTGTCACGTAAAAACTACCGAAAGGATCTGGATGTTTGGCACAGAGATAGATTATTTTCTAGGAATCCTTGTAATGGTTTACATTCATTACATGATTTTTACTCTTCTTTAGTTGGCGAATACAGTTTGGAAATTGATTTGTGTCACTTTTCTCAAAGGACAGGTGTCCATGTTTTGCGATGACGTTTTTGACGTTTGGTTGTCCTGACAGATGAAATAGTTTTTCGAAGGTTTTCGTACTCAAGATGGCGGGCTGAAGAGATTTGCTTCCGCATTGGCCATGATTTGATTGAATATTTTTAATATAATAATAGTTTAAATCAAAACATTAAACCCATCTCCGTGGATGACTGGACCCGGATGGTGTGGTGAAATCGTATTTTTTTGTGGAGGTGAGTGTTTCTAATTGGATTCTTGAACCACCTGACACGCACATGTGTTTTTGACTAAGGTTTACTAATTGAGTCGAATATTGTTACAGCGTTTTTGCCTCGTTATTGTGATGGAGCACGCTTGACACCAAGGCTTTCGGTGAGCTTATTTTCTATATTTTTGGCCTAAGACAATTAGGTAGACTTTGTAGTAACGCCTGGTAAACCTTTACAGGGACGCCATTGAAGTGCCCGATTTACTCCTGGATTCACTCCTGGATTAACTCCTGGATTAGCTCCAGATAACCCCAGACTAATGGAGGCTTATTTGGCGGTTTACCAGAAGATTAGTATTCGCCATGTGACCTGTCTTACTTAACCTAAAATGTCATCTAATTTAGATTAGTAATAGAATAACCTTGACCCAGATGCAGATGATAACTTAATTTAATTTAGTTGTACTTTATATTTCAAGCCTCACTGCCTTTGAGATTAAAATTCCTCTTGATCTACTTACATCGTAGCTATCCAAATTTAATTTCTGGCTATAGAGCCAGATGGCGCCCGAAATAATGAAATAAAACTCCAAACTGTTATAAATTTGTTTTATTGATATAACTAGACCTTGTATTTTCTTGTATTGATCCCCATACTGGGACCTAATTAACCTAGTCCAACCTTTTTAATATTACCGTATTGACTGACGCAGAGAGTTCTCACACTCGCCACCCTGCTCACGGCGATGGCGCGGGCGGCCGGCGTCTCCTTCTGCGGCAAGTAATGCTAAAGAAGGAGACGGCGGAACGGGAGCGGCGGCGTGAGCAAGACAGACTTGCGCAGGTAACTCGGGCGTCGGAGGGCACAGACCGACCTCCGTCCCCCATGAGCGCGGGCCTGGGGGTGACGGGTGGAGCCGCCGCCCACCCGAGCAGAAGCAGGCCACGGCGGTGACGCGCCTCCCCATTCCGGGGGCGAGTTGGGAACACCGTTGTCCCCCCTCCCGAGGAGGGCCAGACCGTAAGGAATGGCCCTGCGTCAGCCGCGGTGCGAGGGATATGTCGAAGACAACCTCACCTCCGGCCTAGCACGACGACCCAAAGACGGCGTGCGGTTTTAGGCGGTTCGAGTTCAACATAATCTCCCCCGCCGGCTCTGGCGTGGAAAGTATATTACCGCACGAAAAAAAAATTACTATGTTTGGTCGTGCGAGATACCCGACATCCACACAGGCGGAGGCGCGCGTGTTAGATTAACATAAGTATTAAAAGGGTGAATCTAACAGTGTATCTTAATTCGTCAATCTAACTGTGTATATTTATTAAGTGTAAGTATGAAACTATATGTGTATGTCTAAACTATGTATTTACATATAGGTACATCTGTGTATTAGAATATTGATATATAATTATAGAATACCGCTCTGTCAAGAAAGTACCGGGAAAAAATCAATAATACACAAAAAAATTGTTATTCATCCAAATTTATTTTATCACCTTCAAAGTATACTCCTTCAGAAATCCTTCAGAACTTACGCCAACGAATTTTTCATTTCATTTCATTTATTTATTTCGGAACAATGTTTACATTGTATTGACATTTTTAAGTGTAGACAATTATTAATTTACATCTATACATTCATGCTTAAATAAAATGTCATGCAAATGGTAATTAAATAGAAATACAAAAATAAAAACCAACAGAAGAATAACATGTCAAAATTAAATTTCAATAAGCACAATTTAATGCCAATAAGCCAAATAAAAGTAAGAAATTTTAAAAATCAACTCAATCATAAACGTCAATAAAATAGTAATAGCACAGTCTAACGATTCATACTACATACAGTCGGTCAACGAAGCCGTCTAGACAGAGCAATCGTGCGGGGGGAGAGGGGTGGTGGGGGACGGGGTATTACTCGGTACGCCCATACATTTTACTCGGTACTAAGGATTCAGGGCTGTCTCATTTTTGTAATCACACTAATCACGTGTTTTTTTTCAGGGCTCGATTTGTTTGTTAAAATTGTTTTTTTTTTCGTTTTCTATATTTAGCTATCCAAGATGGCGGACACGAAATTAAAAAAAAAAACGATATGGGTATCGTTTCCAGGGTTTTTGGGGTCGCTAATTGCGAATATAACATCCATTTCGCGATCCAAGATGGCGGACTCGAAATTTTTACCAAAATCGATATGGGTATCGTTTTCAGGATTTTTGGGGTCGCTGATTGCGAATATAACATCCATTTGGTGATCCAAGATGGCGGACTCGAAATTTTCACTAAAATCGATATGGGTATCGTTTACAGGGTTTTTGGGGTCGCTGATTGTGAATAAAACATCCATTTGGTGATCCAAGATGGCGGACTCGAAATTTTCACAAAAATCGATATGGGTATCGTTTTCAGGGTTTTTGGGGTCGCTGATTGCGAATATAACATCCATTTCGCGATCCAAGTTGGCGGACTCGAAATTTTTACTAAAATCGATACGGGTATCGTTTTCACGGTTTTCGGGGTTGCTGATTACGAATGTTATTCATGTAGCAATCCCAGATGACTGGATGGATGATATATTCATAATTAGCAACTCTGAAAACCTCCAAAACGATGCTCATGTTGACTTTGTGGGAAATTTCAAGTCCGCCATCTTGGATCGCTAAATGGATTTTATTATACGTAATTAGTCACCACGAAAACCTCGATTTGTTTTTTTTTTTTAATTTCAAGTCCGCCATCTTTGATCGTCGGTAACATGGTCGTCAAGCCCGATAGCAGACAATTGCCGGCAGGCAATCATACGATGGGAAACTGTCGACTCCCAACTGATCGTGTGTAGCCGCAAAACTGACAGCAGGGCATGGCCACCAGGCCAAAATCGCTTTCGTGTGTGGGCGCTGTCGACTTAGGACTGCAGGCCGCCCGATACGATTTGAAACTGCAGGCGAACTGATCGTGGATAGGCTCCTTAAGAATATATCATCAATTTAGCGATCCCGGCGATTAGCGAAATTCGAATTCGAACCGAATCCAACCCCGAACCCGAACCCGAATCAATATCCAATTTCAAGTCTGAATCGAATTAGAAATTAGAAATCGAAAACGAAATCGAATTTGAAACCGAAATCGAAACCAAAATCCAAAAACTCAGACTTAAAATATTACGTTTGCTTGATCATAATTGGTTGAGTAGAACCGGAGATATAACCAAAAGTCGCAATAGCCGACATCCATGCGAGTGGAGCCGCGGGCATCACCTAGTAATATAAATAAATTAGCGTGAGTTGGTGTGCCTTGACAGAACAAAGAGAACGAATAGGAGTTATATATAGAATACTAGCTTTTGCCCGCGGCTCCCGCGTGGATGTCGGTTATCGCGACCAAACATAGCCTATGTCCTTTATCATGGTCTAATCTACCCCTATACCAAATTTCATCAAAATCGGTTCAGTGGTTTAGGCGTGAAAGCGTAACATACAGACAGACAGACAGAAAGACAGACAGACAGACAGACAGACAGAGTTACTTTCGCATTTATAATATTAGTATGGATAACAGAAAAATTACATATAAAAACTGAAGTGACAACCCTGACAAAACTGCAAAAGGCGGCATTTCCGCAAACATCAAACGCGATGAACTACTGTAAGATCTCTCGTTATACTGTGGTAATAGCATACTTGTCACATTCTTAACTTGACATGTCACTCTATGAATTCGTCAATTGAATAAAAACAACCATCCATAAGTAATGCTTTCAATTTCGATAAAAAATTTGGTGTATACAGACTGCTTCTTATATCCAAAGGTAGCTTGTTGAATAGTTTTACTGCATTGTACAGTAAGCTGCAAAAATGCATGGATAGCTTAAGATCGATAATCCTATGAACTGTCAAACCCCAGTTTATAAAAAAAAAACTAGATGGCGCCAGTGGTTTAACTAGCTATGAGCGTATTTAGAGAGCGACATTAATACGGTTGTTATTATTATGCTAACTACCGTTTCATTCTTAATAGTAATATTGTATACCTACCTCCGCAAATATATTTGTCATCTTAATAAAAAAGTAGATAGGTTTATTTTGGACCAGTGTAATAAATTCGTAACTTGCGGCGGTAGTGCATGCGACTGCTACGCACGGGGCGCAGGTTCGATCCCCGCTCAGTGCAAAAAAGTTGTATGCATGAATATGGCTGTTTGCACTGGTCTGGTCGTGCCTCGGAGAGCACGTTAAGTCGTCGGTCGCGGTTGCCATAGTTGCCATACAAACTTCTATGACAGTCGTTACGGGTAGTTGGAGCCCTCAAAAGTCCAACTAGTCTAACTTGAAACTTTGAAATCGCCATTGGTCATTGGACCATTGGTTGTGGAGGTCAGATGGCAGTCGCTTCACGGCAAATATCGAAGTTGCGGAAAGCCGTCCCCAACTGAGTTGGGAAAAAGGTTCAGAGAATGATGATTATATTCGTAACTTAGAAATCATACAACAATTTAATCAAAAATATTTATTTATAAACGCTTTATTCTTTCTTTCATAAGTTTACACAGTTTTTCCATATATATTAATAATTTTTATTTCTTAGTGGTAGTATAATATTAATAATTTTTATTGAGAACATAGCTTAATTTTTCGTTTCCGATATCAGAAAGAAGATTGAAGCTTTTTGTAAACTCAATAAAAATAAACTGGAGACCGAAATACTATAAATCGTTAGTTTCCTGTGATGTAATTTGATAGGTATAGCAAGTTTAACTTGACTACACATAAAATGTAAACAAAAGTGAATCTAGCCACTAAAAAGTGAAGATAAACCTGAAATATTTTTTTTTACAACTGCATCGTTTTCAATGAAACATTGTTATTTAAATAAACACTGATCAATTAATTATTATTACTCACGCACTACAAACATATAGTTAAACTTATAATAAATTGTATAACAATTTACTATTCATAGAATATCACATTTCGGTCAGCACTTATAAAATACTACCACTAAATAAACTAAACAATTATGTTAATACTTCGTATAACCACCGTTCTGATCGATAACAGCTTGCAAGCGGGAACGCATTGAGCTAATTAGGTTCTTACATATATCAGAACCACGTATTTCGTCCCATACTTTTAAGCAATGCTTCTCTAAGGCATCTGGGGTCCGCTCGTTTTGATTTTCCCATCGTTGGACAATAATACCCCACAGGTTTTCAATGGGATTTAAATCCGGCGATCTAGCAGGCCATGGAATAACAGAAATGTTATCATGCCGTCCAAACCACTCTTGCACACTACGCGAACGGTGTATGGGACAACTATCCTGCACAAATTTTATTATAGGAACTTCTTCCTCAGGAAACACGTTTCGAACTGTGGGCAATCTCTCGTGCTATTTCAGACATGTTTTTGCCTTGATCATGCAGAGCAATTATTTTTGCTCTTGTCGTCATGTCAATATTGCATCTCGTACTCATTGTAGTAAAAATTATTTGGTTAACTCAGCTCAAGGATAATAGAAATAGGAATGATGTTAGCGAACGAACAAACTAGCAAGTCACTGAGTTTAAGCAGCTATTAAATAAACTGAACTACCCACGTAATTGATTTAAGTATAAATTAAGTTCACCCTCTAAGATTAAAACATTAAGTTAAACTACAAAAATCTAGTAGTATTCTATTTCAACGCAATTATCATGTGCAATGTTAGCCAATTGATGTGCCTATGCAATATATCGTGAAACCAAGTTTTAGAGTATCGAGTTCGAACCCTGCCGAGAGCATTCTGTTTTTGTAATTATATTATGTTGATTCATTTGTGTTTGTATAAATTAATGTAATGAAAATATTGATAATATACAAAAAGAAGTAAAAATGATGTTTCGTATATTTATTAAACTACTTTGATAGTTTTTTTTTTTCAAATTTGAAAGATAGCGCGGCGCCATCTAGTTAGATATTTATGAACCATTTTTTTTCGTCAACAGATGGCGTTGAATACCGGCGCAAACGATTTAGTATTTGTAATGGCCATGCACTTTTGCAGCTCGCTGTACCTTGAGCCATGTTTGACCACATTCAATGTAGGCGCAATCACGGATGGGTATATGCTTTCTCCTAGTATTTTCTCGTAAGACCCTTTCATCTTGAGTTTCATACAAGTGCTTATGTTTTGAGAAATAGGTCATTAAAACCATGATGGCTCCAGCCATCATGGTTTGGACTTGGAACCGTCAATATGTTCAAGTCCCTAAAAAATTTCACACATGACTCCTGCTGTTTTATGCAAATCATCGTTCTTATGGCTCTCTTTTGTGCAATAAAGGCTTTCTCAATATTATAATCATAACTGCCTCCCCAGAATAGAATGCTGTACCGCAGTTTGGATTCAACTAAAGCGAAGTAAACCGCCTTAAGTTGTTCCATGTGTAGGACATCTCTTAGACCCCTTAGCACATAACAAGCCGAGTGTATACTAGCTTCCACATTCAACAACTCGCATTTCCAATTTAGAAAGCTGTCCACATGAATCCCATGTATCGACAGTATCCAACTGTTTTTTGTTAAGACGGCATTGTAGTGTGTCAGAATTATTATTATTACTGTTTGATTTAAACAGGATTAAATTCGATTTTTTAGCATTTATTTTCAAGCAGTTATGAGAAAACCATTCATTAAATTGATCCAAAGCTTCATTTACTTTTAGGTTTAAGTCACTTAGGGTATCAGCAGGAACAATGGCATTTGTATCATCAGCAAACACAGTTAGTTGATGTTGTCAGGTAGCTTATTTACTACACTACTTATAAGGTCGTTCACAAATATGATAAAAAACAAGGGACCTAGTATTGAACCTTGCGGAACACCTGTTTTAATGTTAATGAGTTTTGATTTACAGCTTTTTACACATTTCGTTTTGACAGAGCCCACTTTCTCATAGTTTTCGTTACTGACCTCTACAAACATGTATGTGTTTTCTAGATACGATTTTAATAATTGTTTCTCTGGACCCCGAACTCCATAATGGTCGAGCTTCTCAATAAGTATTTCGTGATTAACCGTGTCAAAAGCGGAGCTTAAATCTACAAATATTCCTGCGACTTTTTGCTTACAGTTTAGCTTAGACAGTATATCGTATACTAATGTATGAACAGCCTCCAGTGTTCCTACTCCCCTTAAATAACCAAACTGTCTCCGATTTAATCTGATTTGAATTAAAGTGTCTTAGTAATCTGTTTTTTAATAATAATTCGAAAATTTTTGATTTAGTCTGTAGCAAAGATATTGGTCTATACATGTTAGAATCCTGCTTTGAGCCTTTTTTATGCACAGGTACAACTTTGGCTATTTTAAACTGGTCCGGAAATACGCTATCTTGGATACATTTATTATAAAAGTGGCTTAAGGGTTCTGCCAAAATGTCAATATTTTCTTTGATAATAGCTATAGGTACGACATCATAACCACACCAGCGCTTATTTTTCATTTTCTTGACCACTTCATATACCTCCCTCGGACTTACCAACTCCATATTCATTTCATTTCCTATTCTAGCGGTGTTGTCTTGGAGAATCTTTAGAACAACAACAATAATCCAATCATCAAAACATTTTTTAAACGCTGTTTCCGGAATTGAGTTCAGTTCTCGCCGCGAATTCTCCTTTATGTCTTCTACTGATTGGTTTTCAATCAGGTGCCACGAAGTGGTAATTTGAGTGTAGGACAAAGAAAGAAGTCGGCTGGAGCCATATCTGGTGAATATGGTGGTTGCTTGATGGTATTTGTTGAGTGTTTGGACAAAAATTCGTTCACAATGATGGCCTTGTGCGAAGGCGTATTATCGTGGTGCAAAATCTAAGAATTTACCGTTTGACCTTCCGGCAAAAATTCCGAGTGCACAACACCGCGATAGTCAAAGAAAACAGTCAACATTACTTTGACTTTTGATTGACTTTTACGTGGCTTTTTCGGTTTTGGTTCAGTTGGAAGGCGCCATTCCGAAGCTTGTTGACTAGTATGCATGTCAAACTCGTAAACCCACGTCTCGTCACCAGTAACAAAACGTTTCAGGGTCGGTATTGACCCTTCTAGCATGTCCTCAGCGACTCTCATGCGATTTAGTTTTAGGGCAAATCTTCCATCACATCTCGACCGCTTTTGAACGATTTGTACCACTCATAAGCACGTGTTTTTGATAAAGTCGATTCACCGTAAGCCTTCTGTAACATTTTCAGTGTCTCCGAACATGAAATTCCATTGGCGATGCAAAATTTAAGACAAACTCTTTGTTCGATGTTTTTGTCCATTATGAAATTCGCAATATACACTAGATATTATAAAACTAAAAACAGCACTGTTTTTAACATAAATGACAGATGCAACTCAAACTCCGCGCCAAAATGGAAAGCAGTTGTGCCAATCAAACAACAATAAAAAAAAAATTGAATTTGGAACCATAAATAAAACATTCATTCCTGATACTTTGTTGACTGAAGTATCAGGAATGAATGTTTTATTTATGTCAGGATCTTGCGTAGCAACCATCAATTATAGTGCTTGAAGTTCACTATGGTCCAGTTATATATCACAGAAACAAAGTGTAACTATTGATCTGAGTTAGGGGAACACTGAGTTGTGTCATAATAGTAGATTGTATAACAAGGGAGCAAAGTAGTATTATTACGGCGAGGGCGCTACTTTGAATCAAGAGCAAAGCGAAGGATTCTAGAATAGAATCCCGAGCGTAGCGAGGGATTCTAACGTAGAATCCTGAGCGCATCGAGGGATTCAAAGTACACCGCCCGAGGGAAAAATAATTTGCTCCCGAGTTATACACTCTACTTTTCATCCCCTTTCTATGAGAAAATTTATTTCTCCCGAGATTTCGGGCGAAACAAGTTTGGTACGGCGTTGTTAGCTTCTATAATATCTAATCGTTTCAAGAGTTAACGCATTGTCACTTCCTTAACTCGAAGTAGAACTCATATTATTTTGCAAAATACAACTTAAATAGGTAATGTACTAATTACAAGAACAGAGAGGTAATTGGCGCTCTTTGTTTTTTTTTTAGTTAGCACAGGTCACCCCGAGCTATGCAGCCTACACGTATACCAGCCAGTAATCCGTACAATTTGAGTTCTATTTCTATGAATGATAATGTTCCAAATTCAAATCACTTTTACGGCCCGCTGCTTGGCCTTGAACAGAAAAGAGCTATTTTGCGCCCCGCTACAGTGACAGTAAAGTGACATTTTTCGAATAGATGGGATGAAAAATTAATAAAACAACAATCATGACTATATCGTTATCTTTTATTTTTATACACCACGTTAGTTCCAAAAGGCTTTTATAGACAGGAAAGAACTAACAAGAAAACCTGTCTGCCTTCCCAAAAGGCATTCCCAAGCGACTACAATATGGGGTTCTTCAAGAGGGGCATAAGAAAGTTTCTTCAGGGTAGGCAGCGCGAGTGTAACGCCCCTGGAGTTGCATACGTCCATAGGCCGCGGTAACCACTTTCCATCAGGTGGGCCGTGTGCTAGTCTGCCACCTAAGTGGTATAAAAAAAAGGCACTGTTGAACTATATCGATATCGTGAGGCACAATATAACATACTTTGCATAATTATATCATACCCGTGAAGAGTATGATCCAGTAATCAATATTTGCATATCTGCGGATATTACCAAATTATAACAACAATTATAGATCAAGTTGGTACACCTCACATACCCAATAGTATTACACGATATCGACAATAATTCACAGCATATTACACAGTATAAATGTATCCGAATTATATCGTACCTTAAGCTTTGCTGGCCGGGATCTGGCTCACCCGATGACATTCAACATCGCCTTTTTATAACATTTGATACGTCGCATTGCATCGAATGATTTTCACCTTCCCACGTATAAAAGTAGTGTACAAAGTAGCTCTAATATTATTGAATTACATTACATCGTAACATATATAAATTGGTCACATAATCTATACATTATAATTAATATATCTATCACGCGCATTAGGTAGACTTAGGCTTACCATGGGTCTAGGTAGCGTTTAGCGTTGTGTGTGTGGAATGTTGTAGAATATTAAAAAAAGTATCTTTATTGCAAAACTTTCTGAAGTTATATGTATAGCCATTGTGGCGTAGCGGCAGAGTGTTCGTTTACCCAACTACTCAGCCAGATATTGCGGGTTCCATACCCGCTCGAGGCAAAATACGCTTGTAAAAACAGTATCTAGAAGTATGTCTATCTACGTTCTAATGTTCTAGATCCAATAACCCAGGCTTGTGAAGCAATCCTTACCTTGAGTCTAGACAGAGTTACGTTTAATACCGCATCTAATCCAAATTCAATATTCATTTATTATATATCAACCAATACTAGCCTGTTGCAGTCCCCTGCTAGACCCACACTTGTTGTAATGTGCACCTTTGCACCCGATCCTCCGCCGTATTTCTCCACAGTTGCCTTTTTCAAGTCGTCTGTCGATCTTTTTATTTTATTGAAAATACTTATTTTCTATGCAAATATAGATTAATACATCCATGTGGTTTCTTTTTCAGGTGCTCCTGTTTCTGAAAAACCTCGACTAACCACGCAGATGAACTATGAAGATACGCCTGCAAACAACCTTACGAGAAGTGACCAAACAAAGGACAACATTGAAGAACCGAAAAGTGAAACTAAATGAGTTGTGGAAGACAAACAAGTGCAGATGAATCAGATAGTGGAAACACGCGACCAAATAGATATCAGATTACGTAACAATAAACAAAATGATAGCACAGCCGATCATAATAACGCTCACAAAGAAACTCCTGAAAAGAAAATCAGTGCAGACCAAAGTGTTAATAGTAACTCAAGCAACAAACTTAAACAGTTGTTATGCGACACTTGTCAGAAATGTTTTAAACGTAAAGATCATTTAATTTTTCACATGCGTACACACACTGGCGAGAGGCCTTATGAATGTAATTTTTGTAAGAAACGTTTTAATCGAAAGGGTAATTTGGATTACCATATGCGTATACACACTGGCGAGAAGCCTTTTAAGCGTAATGAATGTAAGAAATGTTTTAATCTAAAGGGTAGTTTAGATAATCATATGCGTACACACACTGGCGAGAAGCCTTATAAGTGTAATGAATGTAAGAAATGTTTTAGTCAAAAGGGTCATATAAATGATCATATGCGTACACACACTGGCGACAGGCCTTATGAATGTAATTTTTGTAAGAAACGTTTTAAACGAAAGGGTAATTTGGATTACCATATGCGTATACATACTGGCGAGAAGCCTTTTAAGTGTAATGTATGTAAGAAATGTTTTAATCAAAAGGGTAGTTTAGATAATCATATGCGTACACACACTGGCGAGAAGCCTTATAAGTGTAATGAATGTAAGAAATGTTTCAGTGTGAAGTGTAATTTAGATAATCATATGCGTACACACACTGGCGAGAAGCCTTTTAAGTGTAATGAATGTAAGAAATGTTTTAATCTAAAGGGTAATTTAGATAATCATATGCGTACACACACTGGCGAGAAGCCTTATAAGTGTAATGAATGTAAGAAATGTTTCACTGAAAAGAGTAAGTTAAATATTCATACGCGTACACACACTGGCGAGAAGCCTTATAAGTGTAAGAAATGCAAGAAATGTTTTAGTGTTAAGGGTAACTTAGTAAGACATGTTCGTTTACACACCCATTAAAAACTACAGTCGCTCACTTGTTAGAGAACCCTGCGAGTACTTTAGGTGTGCTAGAGTTAAGTGTGGCGTGAAATGTGTGTGTTATAACATTAAATAATACTAATTAAATAAATATTCCACAACATTGTACACAACGCTATGGTAAGCTTAACTAGCTTGTGTTATGAAATCTAGAATGCGGATGTTTATACGCATACTTAGATATATTTTTTGCAAATATATACATATTCATGCAAACAAATATTTACACTGAGCGG
This sequence comes from Eilema sororculum, assembly GCA_914829495.1. Lineage (NCBI taxonomy): Eukaryota > Metazoa > Arthropoda > Insecta > Lepidoptera > Erebidae > Eilema > Eilema sororculum. The sequence goes on from OU618559.1 coordinate 12,059,658, forward strand.
AGATCGAACCCGCGCCTCCTGCGTAGCAGTTGCGTTCACTACTGCCACGCCACAGAGGCTGTCTGTACATTATCACTATTGTTCTGCGCCATTACAACATTACTGTGGCGCAGTGGTAGAGCGTTCGGCTGCTTAGTCAAAGGTCGCGAGTTTGATTCTTGTCCAGTGCAAATATTTTTAACATGAACATTGTTCTGTCACCGGATCGGGCTATGTAAATAAATAAGTGCGTGTTCTTTTATTAAATCTCTAATGTACAGATGCAACCACTTCTGCTAGGACACAAGCAGTATCGACCGATCGCCCAACAGTTTGTGAATTGGTCTGGACGTTTCTATGTTCAGTACGTACGTACATTCCAGATCACATATTACCCATATTCTAGAAGTATGTGGATATTTATATTTGTGTAAACCCATACTTACACGTAGAACACGCAGACCAATGCAAATAACTATACAATATTCATACATACAAGTGTTTACACTGAGCGGGAATCGTACCCGCGACCTTTGAGTTAGCTGCCGGGCGCTCTACCGCTACGCCACATAGGTCGTTAAGAACTAAAATGAAAGCTAAACGCTTTACGGTGGCTTCAGCAAATTTCCTACACCTCGCACGATCCATTATACCAGGTACGTCTTATATTTGATGCCTTTAAAGCTCTAGAATGTTCTAGACAGACGGACTGCACATCAACAGCACGCCGACTGCGAATATGCAGTTAGGATGTGGAAAAACAGCATTTATACTGCAACGTTGAAATGCAGTCTGTCTGTCTAGAACCTTAGAGATTACTATCTTTTGGTAAGCTCTGAAAATTCCTTTCTGTAAATAGGATGAATCGATTAGTTATAGAACACACTCATTCCGAATTCATTTAAAAAAAATATCCCAATAAGCTCCGCTGGCACAGAACCACTAGGTTGGCAGATCGGAATACCATTTTACAAAAATCGTAATCCCGTCAAATAATGTTGATCGATGTTAGCTGCGTGGTTCCCGGCAGAATAGAATTTGGGCCACCCCATCTCTTCCCAAGCGGTGTCGTACAAGGCGACTAAGGAATAGGGCTTTTTAACATCAGATAGGTAGATATACAACAGCCCAGACTCAGCCTCAAATGCATGGCTCGAGGTAACAATTGGCTCACCCACTATTACCTACGTGGTACCGAATAAAATGACTGGTAAAATATGGATGTTAAGTCACATCTGCCTAACCCTTTCGGGGATAAAGGCGTGATTTTATGTATGTATGTATCGATGTGAGCTATTGACCAACTGTTGTTAAAATCCTTTCAGACGAGTGGATTTGTTAGGTACGGACCGTACTACCACCGAACTTGGTAAACTCCGAATCGTATTCGATCGTGTGGAAAGCAGTCCGGACGTCTGTAGCGCAGAGTGCAACGGGCTACCTTACCTTCAATTGTTCGGTCCGTACCAAATCCGTCCGCCTGTTGTTTTTTTCGCCAAATTAATACTTTCAGACAATTTTCTATCGAAACTGTAAAAATCTATCGCTCCGAAACGACTAAGTATAAAGCCACGTACAGATTCGCAAGGATTCGCCGCGAATGTTACGTCTTGTTTGGACGGGTGTGCTAACATTGAGCATTCGCGTCATATATGATAGTTTCGAACGCTGCCTCAGGGGGAGGCGAGCGTGGCGGTCCTGGAAGTGAGAGTTCTCACGGCCGCCACCTTGCTCACGGCCTTGGTCCGCTGCTCGGATGCGTGAGCGCGCGGCGTCTCCTGCGAGCAAGTAATGCTCGAGGAGTCGCGGAACTCTGCCCGCGAGCAGGATAGGATAGGGGACTCTTTTTTTTCCGCACATAGCCTCTCTTCTTGGGCCATTGTACGTGAAGAGCACTGGCTAGATCAGCCAGCCTAGCTCCGCCCAGAAGCCTTATGTTTACAATAGAGTAAATAAAATAAATGAAATATATCACTTGGGGAGGTTGGCCGTCAGAAAATCATTGTTTGACTGGTTCATCAAGCTATCGTATGACGAAACTGAGTGTATGATGACAGTCTTCCAGTGAGACTATGTGTGTTTTTGCTGATACTGAAATGCTTTTCACTGCTTGTTACCACACACACACACACACCCACATACAAACACACACACACACACACACACACACACACACATACACACACCTCCGTACACTTCTGCATGCAACACAATACAACTTGATTATTGTTTTCCTAATTTTCTAGAGACTAATTTTGTTTCAAAGACACCTACAAATGTTGATAAAATCCTAATTATTATTGATACAACAATCGGGAGGAGGCGCTGTCTACTGAAATACAGGCTTCAAGCCTAGCTCAGCAGCAGATGCTACAATTAGTGACTAATATTATACTAGAAACTGAGCTAATTTCGATATATTTTGTTATTAGTAACTACATTCCATTAATTAATACAATAATACATGAATAACAACTCTTGTACTAAATGCCGAACTATGTTTGTGTATTTTAATTTTAGCTTTGTACGCTGTGACATTTTTGTAACCATTTTATGTAAGCAATAAATTATGAATTATGAATTATATAAATACAAAGCGCAGAAGCTTACTGGGGGCTTCGCGGAGCGACCTCACTGTGCCGAGGATTTGGGATCGTTGGTTGGCCACTGCCTCGCAGTCCAGTATTACGTGGGCGGCCGTTTCCTCGGCGCCGAAACACCCCCTGCAGAGAGGACTGTCCGTGACACCGATGGTGTATAAATGCTTGTTGAGGGGACAGTGACCCGTTATTGTCCCCATAATTGTTCTTAGACTAGTTCGGTCTAATCTTAAGAGCCGCGAGCAGAGGCAACTCGGGCGTCGGAGGTCGCAGAATGACCTCCGTCCCCTGTGAGCGCGGGTCCGGGGGTGATTCGTGGAGCCGCCCTAGCTGAAGCAGGCCACAGAGATAGCGCGCTACGCGTGCCCACCCTTTCCGCGGAGAGCCAGACCTTTAGAGCTGACCCCGTGTCCGCCGAGTTGCGAGGGATAAGTCCAACAACCTCACCTTCGGTTTTGCACTTCGACCCACAGATGGCGTGCGTTTTTGTCGTTTGAGTCCGTCATAACCTCCCCCCGGCTCCAGAGCGTTCCTTTGTGCTATTTTCCCAACAAGCAAATTAGTCTTATAAGGTTGAGTTTATTCAGCTATTCGGTGATATAAAAGTCGAGTAAGTGTGAATTATTCAGCACGTGTCGTATAAAAGCATCTTATAATATAGCATTTTAGTTATTCAGCATTTCGGTCACATAATGATGCTGAGTAAACGTTTACTCTGCATACTTATATGACTAAAGTGTCGTATAAGATTTGCTGTATAAGTCGCTAGTATACGACCCTTATGTTACTATTTCGTCGAGTAAAAGCACATTATATAACTTTCTTGTGACACAGTCGAATAAAAGCCACATCGTTGCTTTTATACTGCTATTATGTTGTATAAGTTGCATTCATACGACTATTACAAGCCTAGTGCCAAGTGTCGTATAATTGCTTGTACTGCTCAATTATCACTTGTCTTAGTTTTCTTGTGTACAATAAGTGGTTGATTGAATAAATAAATAAACAAAAGATCTTTTTTAGAAAACTTTTTAGGAAGGTCTAAGGAACCCTAAAATATAAGCATGGCGCTTATACTGCTAATTTGCTGTATAAGAAGCTATTATACGACCTGTTTGCAGTAAAAATGGTGTACAAATGAATGTTGATACAAAAAAATTTTTGTTATTATATTCATATTACTAAGAATTGAAGGGGGGCGTTAAATATTTATGATAAAACCTAGTATATTTCATCAGAAAACTTACCTTCGCAATACTTTGCAAACCTATGCGTGAGTTTACGAACCTACATTTGGTGCAACCTACAAATTAACATGTCTGCTAAATAAATTGTACTTATAATTTTTTATAATTTTTAAAACACAACACGACGTACTTGCTTAATTTAACAAACAAACGTAACATAAAAGTCATATAAGTTACAGTTATAGCGCAACTTAAGCTTGTAACAGTCACTCCGTTACCTTTATACGATGTCTATGTGACTGAATTGCTGAATAAAATGGGCCCAAATCGCGTTGTATAAACGTTTTCATTACGTTTATACGACTTCTATTAGGAGCCAAAATGCTGAATAATTTGCGTTGCCGCGACTACTACACGACATATTTTTGCTAGTTGGGTTCCGTCCCGCCCTCATGCGTCATGGACATGTTGTGCGTGGTTGTTTGCGTACTCAGCTTGAGCATGTATCGTTTGGTTCGCATGTATAAATGTACCGTTATATGCCTTGGGTTGAGGCATGCGATACGAACCATTCGCGGCACATGCTTCGCAACGTCTGTACGCGGCTTTAAATTGGCGTATACTTACAGCATTATAATTATGTGTCTATTTATGTTAGGGGCGGGCATAGGAGTGTTCAGCACGCTCACTTTGCCCCGCGGCGTTCGCTTCGGTCCGTACCGCGGAGTACGCTCTGACTCTGTGGACTCGGCGTATTGTTGGCAGGTAATGCACATATCTCTTTTATTTTCTACCATACTAAACTATGCGTGGACTATTGGCCGTGTAGAAGACTGTGATTTTGTTATGTATTAGAAGACTGCAATGACGACCCCTAAGTACGTGGAGGCAGTGACCGCTACCCGGCATGGATCTGAATACATTTGACGCATGCTATAGCATTTGCGGCCACGTGGGGTACGCGAGGTTTACCTATATTGTTATAGCAGGGTCTCATGTGGCAGTAAGCGATCTGTGGTTGTCTCAGCAGCGACAGAAATAGGCTACCTATATTTTACAGGGAAAAAGTAACATTTGCTCAAGCATAACTGACAGAAAAGTCACAAAACTTGGAATGCTATACCGCTATATATATCCGCGACATAATTAAACTGTCCTAAATGAATGCTATAGCATGTTTGCGAACGTGTTAAGGCTATGTTATGAACCCCAGATATACGACCGCAACAACCGGCGGTCCCACGTGGTGGACGCGGCCGACGGTAACCGCTCCAACTGGATGCGCTACGTGAACTGCTCGCGGCACTGGTGCGAGCAGAACCTCGTCGCGTACCAGTACAAGGGACAGCTGTACTACAGGTGAGAACCTACCTACACTTCACACTGGCTCCACAGTCGCCCTTAAAGAGAAAGAGAAGTGGTTCAGGTGTGGCTCAATAGCTCAGTTGGAAGAGCATTCCCCCTGTAAGGGAAAGGTCGTGAGTTCAAGTCTCACTTGAGCATTTCATTATTCCGATGTTTTTCGAACTTATAAGTTAGCATAATAAATGCTATAAAAAATCATTCAAGAAAAAAAAAACTATTGTCATATTATAGGTACCTACTAACTGCATAAATATTTTTTATGCCATATAAATACGAGTACATAGGAGTTACATTTTGGAACTCTCCGGGGATAAAGGCGTGATTATATGTAAATATTTATGGCACGGGCAAAACCAATTGGCAATATTGAAGTATTGCAATGAGGCCAATGCCGGAATATTGATAGGAGTAACAATAATTGTGTTGTTCCAGAACGATCCGCACGATCCCGCGTTTCACGGAGCTGCTCGTGTTCTACGGCGGCGAGTTCGCAAGTTCACTCCGCGTCAACCTCGCCGCGTACAACGCGCCAAGAGCCTACGCCGCCAAGTTCGGTACGACGCGCTTAACCCCCAACGAAAAACGACCGGCTTTATGCCCCCTAAGTGGCAGGCAATAGCCCTCCTGGTAAAAAATGGCAACACCAGGAGAATCACTCTCGTGCTGCCAACCCTGTAAGCACGATGGTTTCTCCTCGGTGCAGAAGACAAAGCAGGACAAGCCTTTGGTCTTCCCACTGATAGCACAAAAGCTCCAGTGAGCTCTGGCTACCCTACTCACCGCCGGGAACACAACAGATAGTTATTATGGCCGTAAACTTATATTGATATAATATAATATTCCTGTACATACCAAAGTTCAGACAGATCAGTTCACTTTTAGCTGTTAAAGTGTTTGAGTGAAAAACATCGCGGGTTCGAGTCCCGCTACTTTCCTAAAATTTGTATTCAAAAATCTTATTTTCTGTACAAATATAGATTAAATCCTTCATTCTTCAGGTGCCCCTGTTACTAAGAAACCTCGACTAACCACGCAGATGAACTTTGAAGATACGCCTGCAAACAACCTTGCGAGAAGTGACCAAACAAAGGACAACATTGAAGAACCGAAAAGTGAAACTAAAAGAGTTGTGGAAGACAAACAAGTTTCTGCACTTGTCAATCAGATAGTGGAAACACGCGACCAAATAGATATCAGATTACGTAACAATAAACAAAATGATAGCACAGCCGATCATAATGACGCTCACAAAGAAACACCTGACAAAGGGTTTATCCACTTAGTTATACTATTAGTTATACGATATAACAAAATGGACTGAAAAAGTCCAAATAGTTATACTACTTAGTATAACTACGTGGATTCGATTAATTTGGGTTGTTTTAGTCCAAATAGTTATACTGCATAATATAACTACATGGATTCGATTAATTTGGGTTGTTTTAGTCCAAATAGTTATACTGCTTAGTATAACTACATGGATTCGATTAATTTGGGTTGTTTTAGTCCAGAAAGTTATACTGCTTAGTATAACTACATGGATTCGATTAATTTGGGTTGTTTTAGTCCAGAAAGTTATACTACGGAGTATAACTAAATGGATTCGATTAATTTGGGTTGTTTTAGTCCAAATAGTTATACTGAATCCGATTAATTTTGATCGGATTCATCCATTTAGTTATATTCGTAGATAAACAATCACTTTATAATATTAATGGGCATTTTATGTTCCAACACATTTGTAATTAAAGAAAAAGTGTATTTATGGGCAGAATGAGATAGTGGTGGGCAGTGTTGCCGTTATAAAAACTATTAGTATTTATTTTATTAACTTTAATTATTAGAATTATTTATTTAACATTTTATTTTGTTACATTTCTATGTATCTGCTGCAGCTGCGAGAAATAAATGCATTTTCTTTCTTTCCGTTAACTGATTGCATTTGTGCGTCCATTATCACCATGTCGTTGACTAAATAGCTTTCTTTTCGGTTCTCTTTTCTTTCCCCGATATGGATAATAACATCTTCGGTATCTTCCAGAATTGCTCTCAAAAATTGCATAAAGCTTACACGTTTCCTGGCTCTGAATGCTTGCTTTAAGTTCATATCCCATGCTAAAATTACTGGCTCAAGAGTGATGAATTCATAAAATCGTGGTGTGTGTTTGGAGAGAGGCATCGCAGTACTAACCAAGTTGAAGCATGGCATATGAACATAAACCAAGCATGCAAAACCAGGAAATATGTAAGCATTATGCAATTTTTGAAAGCGATTCTGGAAGATGCCGAAGATGTTATTAATTATCAATATTGGGGAAAGTAAAGAGAACCGAAAAGAAAGCAGTTTAGTCAACGACACAATGATAATAGACGCACAAATGCAATTAGTTAACGGTAATATCACAATAGACACTTTTCTAGAAACAGTGCGATAGCATTTTACTCACAATTTAGGAGAAAGAAAAGAAGAAAGACAATGCATTTATGTCTCGCAGCTGCAGTACATACACAGAAATGTAACAAAATAAAATGTTTAATAAATATTTCCGACAATTAAAGTTAATAAAATAAATAATAATAGTTTTTATAACGGCAACACTGCCTACCATTATCTCCTTCAGCCCATAAATACACTTTTTCTATAATTACAAATGTGTTGGAACATAAAATGCCCATAAATATTATAAAGTGATTGTTTATCTACGAATATAACTAAATGGATGAATCCGATCAAAATTAAAAGTATAACTATTTGGACTAAAACAACCCAAATTAATCGAATCCATTTAGTTATACTCAGCAGTATAACTATTTGGACTAAAACAATCCAAATTAATCGAATCCATTTAGTTATATTATGCAGTATAACTATTTGGACTAAAACAACCCAAATTAATCGAATCCACGTAGTTATACTAAGCAGTATAACTATTTGGACTTTTTCAGTCCATTTTGTTATACCGTATAACTAATAGTATAACTAAGTGGATAAACCCGAAAATTAGTGCAGACCTAAGTGTTAATAGTAGCTCAAGCAACAAACTTAACAGTTGTTATGCGACACTTGTCAGAAATGTTTTAAACGTAAAGATCATTTAATTTCACACATGCGTATACACACTGGCGAGAAGCCTTATGAATGTAATGTTTGTAAGAAATGTTTTAATCAAAAGGGTACTTTAAATGATCATATGCGTACACACACAGGTGAGAAGCCTTATAAGTGTAATGAATGTAAGAAATGTTTTAGTGATAAGAGTAACTTGTATGTTCACATGCGTACACACACTGGCGAAAAGCCTTATAAATGTAATGAATGTAAGAAATGTTTTAATCAAAAGCCTCATTTACATACTCATATGCGTATACACACTGGCGAGAAGCCTTATGAATGTAATGTTTGTAAGAAATGTTTTAATCAAAAGGGTACTTTAAATGATCATATGCGTACACACACAGGTGAGAAGCCTTATAAGTGTAATGAATGTAAGAAATGTTTTAGTGTTACGAGCACCTTAGTAAAACATGTTCGTTTACACACTCATTAAAAACTACAGTCGCTCACTTGTTAGAGAACCCTGCGAGTACTTTAGGTGTGCTAGAGTTAAGTGTGGCGTGAATTGTGTGTGTTATAACATTAAATAATAAATAATACTAATAAATAAATATTCCACAACATTCTACACAACGCTATGGTAAGCTTAACTAGCTTGTGTTATGGAATCTAGAATGCGGATAAACATACATAGATATATTTTTTTGCAAATATATATAGATATTATACATAGAAACACCCAGATCAATGCAAATAGCCATATTCATGCATGGAAATATTTGCACTGAGCGGAGATCGAACCCGCGCCTCCTGCGTAGCTGTCGCGTTTACTACCGCCACGCCACAGAGGTTGTCTGTACATGATCACTAATTGTTTTGCGCCATTATAACATTACTGTAAGGTCGCGAGTTTGATACTTGTCCAGTGCAAATATTTTGAACATGAATATTGTTCGGTCACCGGATCGCGCAGTCGCGCTATGTAAATAAATAAGTGCGTGTTCTTTTATTGATTACTCTGTTGCCTTCCGCCCGCGCGGATGTCGGTTAACGCGACTGTGCTCATCTCTCACGTACTGAACCGATTGCGATCAAATAAACGTTAGATTTGAAGTCTGACCAAGTGAATATGTAGAACCGCATCGAAATTCGTTCAGTAGTCTTATAAACAGACAGGACAGGAATTCCAAATAAATTGATTTCAGTGTCGTTAATGTAATCCAAACATTGTTTTAAATATCTTCTCTAATATATAAAATTACTTGTCCCGACTGACTGACTGATTCATCAACGCAGAGCCTAAACCGCTGGACCTACAAACTTGACATTTTGACAGTAGATGCATTTTGTGATGTAGGCATCCACTAAGGAAGGATTTTAGGAAATTCTGCTACTAAAGGGTTAAAATAAGGGATTGTTTGTTTGTATAAACTAAATTTCATAAACCTGTCTTTTTAGAAATAAATGAATACGTGTATCCGCGTTGTTTTCAAAATTTAACTACTAGGAGGGTAGAAGGGTCAGCGAACGTACAGATACGACCACTTTACTATTATATAATAGTAGGGATTGTCCAACAATGTATAAATGTTGGCACTGCTAGCAGTATCGACCGATCGCCCAACAGTTTGTGAATTGGTCTGGACGTTTCTATGTTCAGTACGTACGTACATTCCAGATCACATATTACCCATACTAAAGAAGTATGTGGATATATATATATTTTTGTAAACCCATACTTACACGTAGAACACGCAGACCAATGCAAAAATACTATTCAATATTCATACATACAAGTTTTTGTACTGAGCGGGAATCGTACCCGCGACCTTTGAGTTAGCTGCCGGGCGCTCTACCGCTTCGCCACAGAGGTCGTTAAGAACTAAAATGAGAGCTATTTATAAACGCTTTACGGTGCTTCAGCAATAGCTTATAGCAAATTAGAACAAAATGCTAATATATAGTATAGCCAAGTGTGAACGTGTCCATACTTAATGTATAAATTAGAGCTCCGTAGATTGTATGGAGTTCGTATGTGTTCTGTGTCAATAGCGACGAGAGGCGACGTCGGTTCTGGAAGGAACCTCAAGCGGTAACACTCGTATCGTTATTATTAGTTCTCTGCTTATACCTGAGATACTTTATTGTAAGAACTTTAATAAAGGCTCGTGATTCGTTTGAAGTATACTTAGTGCTAATTATAGTACTCTTTTATGTTAATTTTAGTAATGTTACTTTCTAATTTTGATGTTGAATACAGAATATTTCATTGGATGAGTTTTGTTTTAATGGGTGAATTTCCCGGGACCTAGAATTGCGTGGCATCGATGAAATCGGTACTAAAAATCATAGTTATAATGCTCTAATATTTTTTGCTAGTTAGGTGAAATAATGATCTATGTGAAGCACTAAATAATCTATTATATAGGATTATAGGTACTCCAAAAAAAAACAAAATACACCGAAATCTTTCATTGCCGTGTTTGTCCACACGTCACCTATTGTGTCGTGATACCTCATTGATAAAAATCTATGGGTTATTTTTATTAATACCTATTTTAATTTGATACGTGAATAGTTAAAGTATTGTTACGAAATACATTTATTCAAATATTTAAACAATACAATGAATGGCTAAAAAAAATACATTTGTCCCAGAACTACCTTTCATCGCCGTGTTCTAAACATATTTTAGAATATTGTCTTATCTAACGACTTGCGTCCTCCCTTATATGCGCTAAACGTTGCATATTGGTGCCGCCTAAGTGCTCGACGCGGAAGAACGTACACAAGTACCTGCGTTTTGACGCCATAGATGTAAGTCTACCATTTTTATGTTACTGGACATTTTTTCTTTCATCGCCGTGGATAGGTATAACTTTCTATTTTAATAAGTTATCCTCTTGATTAAACAGTCAATAGAATGCCATTTCTCTTGTTTATTTTTGTGAAGTGATTAATACTTCGAATAATTATTAGATTTTTTGGTATTTTATATTTTGATCTTGTTTTTCATTGCTGTGCTTTCATTGCCGTAGTTTCCATGGTCAAAATTTGCTATGGCAATGAAAAAAAAAAACACGGCAATGAAAAAAAAATCATTGCCATGCATTGTAAAACGATTTAGTTTCATTGCTGTGGCCTGATGTTTCATTTCCGTGACTTATGTTTTCATCGCCATAGTATGATTAGGCATTATAAACATCATTACCTGTTATAAAGGTAGCACCGAATACTGACATTACAGGATTCGAAAACTTTCTGCAATACGATTATAGATTTGATTAGTTTTTTACTGTACAATCAATTATAAAAAGATGTTTCCGTGTTAATCTTACAAAATGATGGAACATTTGGCTTTCATTGCCGTGGACGCTTGTTTCATTGCCGTACACGCATGTTTCATCGCCGTGGCATGTAATTTTTAATCTTGTATATCTCGTTAGTTTTTTTAGTTATCTGTTAGATATTAAGCAAGAATACATATAGTATCAAAACCTTTAATTAACGCGATGTATTTTTATTATAACACTTAAGGTAAAAATATCCACGGAAATGAAGATTTTAATGGACTTGTTGAAATTCACCCTAATAATAACACCGCGAATCGCAAGTTCCATTCTACACAGCTGACATGGTGGAACAACTGGCGGGTGCCGAGAGTGACAGGAGACAGTACTGCACCGGACGCTGACGCTATGAGTACATTTTGGCGCTGCATGAGGCCATGATAACGTGACTTCACGTCGCCTGATGGTGTGATTAAGGTAAAGGTCACGTGAATAGCAATTGCTATAAGCGTCAAGAAAGTCGTGAAATTAATGTTGAAGGATTTGAGATTGACATGGTCAAAACACTCGCCGGGATATTTGAAACATGGTAAAAACTGCGTGACAGACAGAGTGTAGGATTTATATAGATGGAGGAAGAGTGGAACAAGTGAATGAGTTCATATATTGGGGAACATTGTTTACGAGAGATGGAAAGCATGAAGATGTTGAAAGGAGAGTGACAGCTTGAAATAGAGTGAATGGAGCACTACGCAACTTTATGAGCAGTAGCAGCAGAGTAAATGCAGTAGAAAATGCCTTTAGCTTAACATCAGGCGAGGTGAAGTAAAATTGACGTGTCCTATATAAAAAAAAAAACTTTCAATTTTTTTAAATCGAATGAACTAGTGCCGTACTGTATAACGTATTTTGTGACGAAGGGATCTATATTTAATTGAATAAAATTACTAAAACCGATACTAAGTCACGTAAAAAGAAAAAAAATGAACTTGCGCGAATGGCAATTTTCCCGCCATTTTGCAAAGCCTAAAGTGCGCAAAGGGACTACAGTCCCTTTGTGCCAGAATACGGCTTTAACATATTGATTTTGATGTAAAAAATGTTTTAGTATCTATTCATCAGTAATACCAGTAATACCATACCATTATGCGATAGAATAATAAAAAGTCAACGGCATTTCTAAAGTCATTCACTATGTATATATGAAAAGTGGTCTTCGTTCTTTAAATATTTGGGAGAATATCGATAATTAAAATTCTATCACCACATCACTAGCAATTTTATTTGACCAATCAGATGCTACTACATCCCCACTACGTGCGAACGTAATATGGAGGTTGGCGTTTTCCTCATATGATTTTATGAATGAATTTCTTCATTCATAAAATCATATGAGCTTCAAGTCTCTAGTATATATAATAATCTATGCTTCAAGTCTTCATATTGTCTATGGCATGGGAGTGCAACTCCCATACATTGGTTTTTAATTTTTTGAATGTCTAGGTAATCTGTGGCTACGCGCTCCTAACGCCATCTAGTTGTAACAACAGTAAGCGGTCCACTTTTTAAAATTTGCTTGTTGCCATTGTACAAAGAGATCTGGATGTTGTCATTGAGAAAAAAGTTTGTAATAAAATTAGTATAATATATCTCATTCATATTATTTATGTTCTGGAAATTTAAAAATATTGTTTTAATACATATATTCCGGCAAGATCAAGATAATGTAAAATTATAATAGAATCTAAAATTACATACGCGTCAAACACTCTGCGTCAACGTCAAGCTGTCTGTCAGCTTGACAGTTGACACTGCTCTTTGCTCTTGTCAGCTTGTCTCTGGCATAGGGATGTTCGATCTGGGTACTTTGTATCGATACTCTGGATCGCAATGGATCGTAATACACTGTATCGATCCAAATATCGATACAATAGATGTGATACGATTTTTTTGGATCGATCCAATATCGAATATCGAATTTCAAGAAATTAAAAAAGTTGTATTTTTAACAATTTAAGTTTATTTAAGAACAAAAGAAGCAAAAGAGTTCACATAGGCCCATCCTTATAAGGAAGTGTACATAAAAATATTAATTTTGATAGCCTCTCTGGATCAATACGATTACGGCTCTCATTCAAAGTATGGTTGGCCAGTGGGAAAAGTTGTTCTGAAGGCACAGACGGACAAGTAATGTAAGGCTACATCGCTTAGTGTTCCCCAAACGACTTTTCTCGCTGATATTTAATTTTCTGTTCAGCAAGGGCTCCGACATATACTATTTAAAATATATGTGGAGTCCTTCCTGTGGTCTGCTCGCTTCAACTTGTGCCACCATTTCATTATGTTTGTTTATCTTTATCTTGTATCGATCCACTAACGGATCGAAAGCAATTGTATCGATACAAAAATCGAGTGGATCGCATTGCTTTGTATCGATCCACACAAGTATCGGAGTGGATCGAACATCCCTACTCTGGCGTTTTTTGACATAAGAAAATGGCCGCCGTTAGCATTTGATTTTGAACTCGTGAAAATTTTGAATGTATCGTAAATCCTAACACATTTTCTAGTTACTTTTGTGATACTTCTAATATTCACGCCGAGTTCAGCTCGCTGTTCAGTGTTCTAGACAAATCCAGCAAGTAAGATTACCTAGGAGTGAGTGCTTTGGTGGATTTTCGTGATTTGTGTCAGCCCATTAAGTAAAAAACGGTATTTTGTGTGTTTATGGAGTCAATAAAGATGATGGTAAGTTTTTTACATTTGTGTGTATCGCTCATATTAATCATAAGGTAGGACTTTAGTATCTCCGCACTCGAGTTAAGGGCTGCGAATGGGTGGAGGGGGGGGGGGGGGGAGGGGTGTAGAACCTCCCCTATGAAGGAAAAGTTACGGAAACCCCCCCTTTTTGAGATACGATTTTTTTAAAATTCTAACCTCACTTTCGTATTTTCTTGTATTGACATCGATTTCAAGGTCGAGGTGTGTTGATTTCTGAGTGGTCTATCATGATAAAACAAGCAAGCATGCAGCAGTCATGGCTTCTGTCACGGCTCCGGCGCTACAGGGCTCCAGCGGTCCCATGCGAGCTTATCGTCGCAGATGTGTTTCACACTCGCCACCTGCTCCTTAGCTCGCGGGCCGCCTCGCCCCTCCGCGCCTACGCGATTTTAAAAAACACTCTAGGGGTAGGGCAGACAAGACTACGTGGAGTCGGTTTTGCAGTGATTTGTTTTTTTTTTTTTTTTTTTTTCGTTTAGTTTCACCACTCGCAGCGCTTAACTCGAGTGCGGTCGAGTGTGGATCAACTAAAGTTGTATTGTAAGTATAAATTGAATAGAATTCATATCAATCAGCGAAATATACGTAATATAATAAAATATACATAAAATTTACCTTAGTCACTAAATATACGTATTTATTTAATTATTAAACGGAGTAAAACATTTTAGTACGTTGACATTACGTAAAATGAAACGTTTAATGACGAAACGAAATGTCAAAAGACGAGTTCTGTGGTCAAAAGTGTCAAAATATTGGTAAATTTTTATGATCTTTATTTATTTTTTTCTCGTTAACCATTGATTTCCGTAACTTGAAACTTTGCGTGGGGGCTTCTAATATTATTAGCTATGTGTAAAAAAAATATGAAGTCCTAACTCGAGTGCGGAGATACTAAAGTTGAGCCGAAGATACTTATAGCTCGTGCGAGTTAACATGGCACCTGCCTCGAAGACACCCACCTCCCGCTTCCCCGCGCGCGACCCCGCTCTCGCCGTGCGAGGCTAGTAGCGTCCGCGTACACGCCTCCCGCTCCCCCGCGCAAAGCCCCGAGCCAGGTGCCATGTTAACTCGCACGAGTTGTACACCAAAAAGGTTATGAGATTACTTACACCTCCCTTTCAAAGGTTGGTTCATATTGGTTGTTACGAGGGCGACCCGAAATCATTCGTCAAAGCCTCATCTGTCAGACAGTATGTGAACTGTCATAGTCATTTATTCTCAATCTTGAATAATACTTTTGTATAATATTGAGGTCACTATGATGAAGATGAATGGTAAGCCAGATGAATAATTTACACGTCAATTGCAATGTGAAACCACTTAGGCCGCGTCCTGGACGACGGCGGCTGGAGCGGGCGGCGCGGGCGACGACACCCGCGTCTTTATCAAAGTCGTACATTTGTGTGAAGCTGTTCTCGATGACAGCGGTGCGGGCGGCGCGGCGTGGCGAAGGACACCGCGCACACCGCCCGCACCGCCCGCTCCGCCCGCTCCGCCCGCCGTCGTCCAGGACGCGGCCTTATAGGTAGTTCAATGTTTTCCAATGAAAGAAATCAGCTCGATTGCACCCCATGGAGCAATTTAGATTTACATTAATGTCAAATATTTAATTAACTGCCGAGACATTGATAAAATTAGTAACTTGAGATACATCTTTTGGACTTAAGTCACGAGACAAAAGAGGCCCGGCCTCGTGTGAATTGTCATGTATTAATCCATACTTGATGAATTTGAACTCGTCCATGCCTACTACTACAGTACAACTTTTACAAACGTGTTATCAACATTCACAATTTTCAGACTTTTCTAAATTATATTTTTATATACAAAAATATTTATAACAAAAAAAGACACAATAATGATATTATTTAAATTTGTTTTTTTTTTTCAAATTAACCCAGAATATATTTCAACATTAAGTTTTACATTGTAAAGTTAAAAAAAGAACTTAGACCTTATGTAATTCAATCAGAATACTTAATTCAACCCTACCCCAAGAGGCATGCGCTGCGAGGAATTTTTTTTTTTTCTTTATTTAAGGACTTTTTACAATAAGTATATGTCACCCTGCTAGTACATATTGTATTATCTTTACAAAACAAGTATTAAAAACTAAAACATTAAGTAGGTACTATAGAAAGCATTCTATATAAATAGAATGCTTCCTCCGAATTAGGAGTGGTCAGTATTCTGTGGAAGGCACCTATGTCTGACTTGTTCACCTCTAAGTCTACCATCATCTACACTGACGGACTCATAAACTGCATCAAAGTTCAGGTTTACTCTAAAAGGATTTTTTATAATAAGTATGCAAACTTTTTAGATTAAATTATATAAATATGGAAAGACTGGCTCTTAATCTTAAAAAAAAAATTAAATTTAAAAATAAATGAATAAATTTCTATTCAACGGTTGCCATGTCGGGGGACCTTACGATATAAAGGAGTACTTAACCAGTTACAGTCCCCCGACATGGCAACCGTTGAATAGAAATTTATTCATTTATTTTCAACTTTTTGGTGTTTTTTGTGACGGGGGTTTTTTAAATTTTTAA
The DNA here is from genome assembly GCA_914829495.1 of Eilema sororculum. Classification (NCBI taxonomy): domain Eukaryota; kingdom Metazoa; phylum Arthropoda; class Insecta; order Lepidoptera; family Erebidae; genus Eilema; species Eilema sororculum. The sequence continues at coordinate 12,076,472 of OU618559.1, forward strand.
TTTAATTTTTATTTTATACTTTTTAAATTGATCTACTAGTCAAGCTCTTTCATTTGATACCCATATTGAGAGAATTATAAAGAAATATGTATTCCAACATGTTGTGGCGGCGGCCATCTCGGATCGATTTTTTTCAAACAGCTAAGAACACTCCCGACTAATATACCTTTCAAACAAAAAAAACTAAATCCAAATCGGTTCATCCGTTTGGGTGCTACGATGCCACAGACAGACACACACACACACACACACACACACACACAGACACGTCAAACTTATAACACCCCGTCGTTTTTGCGTCGGGGGTTAAAAATAGAACTGCAGTAAAACAAATGAATATAGCCGGGAAAAGAAAATTTACTTGTAGTATCAGATTTGCGTGTTATTTATAGCAAAGTTTTAAATTGATTCTCATTGATTTTTTTTGTTTATTCAATTGAATTATTGTTACCAGCATAATTGTTGGGTTAGTTTTTTAACACATCGAGAGTTTTTGAACCATAATATGGATACTTCGTCCGAACAAGCGGCACAAATTGTAGCATTGGTGCGGGAGGGCTTGGATCAACGAACGATTGGTAGAAATTTAAATTTAAACCAGTCTACGGTTTCTAGAATATACAGAAGGTTTGTAGAGACAGGTTCTTACAGGAGGAGACGTGGTACAGGCTGAACTCGAGCAACCACAGGTCGTGATGACCGATTTATTGTTATAACTTCCCTGCGAAATCGTTTCCTCACGTCAGTTAACATCAAAACCGAGCTTAATGAAGTGCGTGGAGTAAACGTGTATGCACGAACAATAAGAAGAAGGTTACAGGAAGCGGATATCACCCCTTTTAGACCAGCAAATGGTCCAAAGTTGTCTACAGCTCACAGACAAGCTCGCTTAAGATTTGCGCGTCATCACCTGAATTGGACAGAAGAGCAGTGGGCCTCTGTATTGTTCACGGACGAGTGTAGGACATGTTTATATGGTGCAGATGGTCGCAGAAGAGTCTATCGTCGACGTGGGGAGCGATATGCTCAAAGTTGCATTGAGGAGCGTGTTCCTTTTGGAGGCGGTTCATGTATGGTCTGGGGTGGCATATCGATGAACGGGCGAACAGAACTTGTGTTCATAGACATGGTCCGTCAAAACGGTAATAGAGGGGGTTTGACAGCACATCGCTACATAACAGAGATATTAGAAGATCACGTGGTGCCTTACATGGGATTCATAGGCGAAAATTTTACTTTAATGCAGGATAATGCCCGGCCGCATGCAGCTGCACAAGTTCAACATTATTGCGAAGAGGTTGGGATACGTACAATGAATTGGCCAGCACGCAGCCCGGATCTTAATCCCATCGAGCATGTTTGGGACAATTTAAAAAGAGCTGTATATGCGAGAAACCCTTCGCCCACGACAGTGGCAGCACTAAGAACAGCACTTTCAGAAGAATGGGACAATATTCCGCAAGATCTTTTAAAAACCCTTATAAAATCTATGCGGAACCGATTAGAATCCGTAATAAGGGCACGTGGGGGTAATACACCTTATTAAAACACAAATAAACCCTTGCATAAAGTTGTGTCTATTGTTAAAACCAATTTTTTAATTAAACCAATTTTTCTTAAATTTCTGTTTTTTCTTCAAAAAAAGTCTTAAGGTCCTTTCCAGTACATAAACTTAAACTTAAAGATATGACCCTACGCTGTTTTAAAGTTCACGAACCAATCTAGAGGTTTCAATTTAAATCTGTATAGAAAGTATGCATACTTGGTTAAAATATTTATTTCAAAGTCGTCTATTACTTTGATGCAGTTTATGAGTCCGTCAGTGTATATCCCACATGTATCGGGTACGGGAATTAAGCTGCCGCTCCAGGAAGAGGAACTTCCTACCCAAAGAGAACTGTCTTCTGCATCAAGTGCTTGAGACAGTTGTCCAACAAGAGCATCCTAACACATTAACGCGTGCAAGGTATAACCACAGTGTAACAACTCATCTATATATATAAAATCACTTGTCCCGACTGACTGACTGACTGATTCATCAACACAGAGCCTAAACCGCTGGACCTACAAACTTGAAATTTTGGCAGTAGATGCATTTTATAATGTATACATCCACTAAGAAAGGATTTTTGGAAATTCTGCTACTAATGAACACCTGTATCAACGTTTCTCAAAATTTAACTACTAAGACGGTAAAATAGGTGATAAACGTTTGTATGGAAACACCGTCTGACTAAACCGCTAGACCTACAAACTTGAAATTTTGGCACTAGATGCATTTTATGATGTAAGCATCCATCACATTTTTGGAAATTCTGCTACTAAAGGGGTAAAATAAGGGATGGAAGTTTGTATGAAAGTCCGTCATTTTCAGAGCTAGATGCACTAAATTTCATAAACCTTGCCGGGAAATGCCTAAAAACAGCAAATGTTTTTGACAGAACGAAGTCTGTCGGGTCTGCTAGTACTACATACAGTCTGTCAACGAAGCTGTCTAGACTGAGCAAACGTGTGGGGGACGGGGTATTACTCGGTATGCCCATATATTTTACTCGGTATGCCCATACATTTTACTCCGTATGCCCATACATTTTACTCCGTATGCCCATACATTTTACTCGGTACTTAGGATTCAGGGCTGACTCATTTGTAATCACACTAATGACATTTTTAATTTATAAAAAAAATTCACCAAAAATCTGCGGTAGCCGAGTGGTTTGGGTAATGGACTGCTGAGACGAGGTCTCGGGTTCGATCCCAGGTTACCATGGCACACACCAAGGACTTTTCGATGTTCTTCGAAGTTATGTGTGTATTTATCGCAGGTTTATAAGTGCCCAGTTAATGGCAATAGGCTCGCCACCGGTTACATTGGGACCTAAACATAAACTCGCGAAATGTGGGTGCTAGCACCTCTGCCTACCCCTTCGGGGAATACAGGCGTGAGTTTATGTTGTTATGTTATATTAAGTAAAAATTTTTCATGAGTTGTTTTGTTTGTTAAAATTGTTTTTTTTTGTTATATATATATATTTAGCGATCCAAGATGGCCGACTAGAAATTTTCACTAAAATCAATATGGGTATCGCTTTCAGGGTTTTTGGGGGCGCTGATCGCGACTATATCATCCATTTCGCGATCCAAGATGGCGGACATGAATTTTCCAACAAAGTCAATATGGGTATCGTGTTCGGGGTTTTAGGGGATGCTGATTACGAATTAACTACCCATTTTGTGATCCAAGATGGCGGACATGAATTTTGCAACAAAGTCAATATGGGTATCGTTTTCGGGGTTTTAGGGGATGCTGATCACGAATATATCACCCATTTTGCGATCCAAGATGGCGGACATGAATTTTCCAACAAATTCAATATGGGTATCGTTTTCGGCGTTTTAGGGGATGCTGATTACGAATTAACTACCCATTTTGTGATCCAAGATGGCGGACATGCATTTTTCAACAAAGTCAATATGGGTATCGTTTTCGGGGTTTTAGGGGATGCTGATCACGAATATATCACCCATTTTGCGATCCAAAATGGCGGACTTGAATTTTCCAACAAAATCTTTATGGTTATCGCTTTCAGGGTTTTTAGGGGCGCTGATCGTGACTATATCATCCATTTCGCGATCCAAGATGACGTACTCGATATATTCATTAGAATCGATATATCACATCACCTTAAATAATTAAGTTGAAGTAATTCTATGAATAACGTGTTTAATTAATTTTTTCAGAGGAAAGAAGGAAAAATCTAGTTCCAGAGGAATGTTGTGATACGATACAGCTGATAGATTTTATTTTTGTTCGAGAAACTTTTTCATACACAATTGTCATGTAAAGCACAAAATTTACAAAGAATAAAGTTTTGTTAAAATGAGAAAATAAAGAGGTAAGTTATTTTAGTAAAATTACTATTCGTGACTAGCAATAGGCGTCAATAGGCTGAGATTATGATGATTTATATTTATCTTGGTGTATGTACGTACCGGCAACAGTTTTTAAACTTCTCTTCAATTATAATAACATGTAGCAATATTTTAATTCAAGCGTTGATATGTCGGGGACCCCAACTGGTAAAGTAGCTTTTTTAAGACAATTCGGGACTTCACGTGGGACTTGACTCTTCGTCGTCAAATCGTGACGACGAGTGCTGCATCACACCAGAAACGTACGACAAAAGTAAGTGAAAAATAATTGTCGCGTGAAGTCCCGATTTGTCATAAAAAAACCATATAATCCTTCTTTACCCAAGGCTCAATTACTATGCTCAACTGGTTGTGCCGTGGGTACTCTCGATTCCTTTCTACTCAATTAAGATACCGACAACTCAACCCGGACCCACGGCATAACTACTATGCCCAAATATAATTATTGCTATGCAACTGGTATTACTCACATTGCTCTAAACCACTCCTTCCAAAAAACCGAGCACCCTTAAGTGTATTGCTCTGCTTGAATGTTTAGTTTATTAACAAGCAAATATTTGTTGAAGAAGAGTGAAATTGATGCTGCATTATTTTCACTAAAGTGGTGCAACTTTATAATATAATATTTATATTACTGTTTACCTCCTAGAACTTTATATAATAATAAATAACCAAATAGACACTGAATTATTTTAAGAAGAATGAGAACTCCAAAATATCTTAACTTTCTTTTCTATTTTCAGAGGAAAAAGGAAATACTACTAGTTCCAGAGGAATTTTGTCATACAGCTGATAATTTATTCTAGCTCATTCAACTCTTTGACTCCGTTGGTAGACGGTCAAATTCAAAATTTACAAAACAAAATTTCGCCCTATGGAATAACTGTGTCAAAATGAGAAAATAGCATAACAGAGGTAAATTATTTCAGTAACTAATAATTAAAATATGCCTAGCAATAGGCAATAGGCTGATATTATTATGTTTTGTAAAAAAAAATCCTCGTACAAATATGCCGGCAACAGGTTTTCAACTTCTCTTCAATTTAGTATAACACTAGCTTTTGCCCGCGGCTCCGCCCGCGTGGATGTCGGTTATCGCGACCAAATATAGCCTATGTCCTTTCTCAAGGTCTAATCTACCCCTATACCAAATTTCATCAAAATCGGTTCAGTGGTTTAGGCGTGAAAGCGTAACATACAAACAGACAGACAGACAGACAGGGTTACTTTCGCATTTATAATATTAGTATGGATAATGAATAAATAAAAACATTATGAAAGTGACTACCATCTGTCGTTCAGTAGGTATTGAGCTTACAAATAAGGTTGGCTTGATGTGCTAAGAATCTCAGTGGTGACACTGGGCATCGAAAGCGACAGTGCTTTCCTTAATTACCTGGGAGAGGCATTGCTGTTAGGAGCTGTTATTCATGGTCTGAGCTTCTCAGATTCTCCGTGGGAAGTAGCGTAGAGACGCGTTAAGGCAACTAAGAGACGAGCGGGTTCACCGTTCTGGTCTAGTGGTGGACATGGTCTGATTCAGACCTTCATCTGACTAAACATAATTAGTGATTCCTCTGGGCTGAGGTAAATGCTGTACCCTATTAATAAATGACAAAATACCGAATAGTTTCAAGAGTTCATACAATCAATCTATACTAATGTTAAAACGGCGGTGTTAAATGCGGAAATAGCTCAGTCGACATCCACTCCGTGGATGGCTGTGGCGGAGCCGTGGGCAACAGCTAGTTTCATATATTTATTCTAATAATAGTTTAAAATTAACTAACACCTTTATTTTTCAGGAAAACATCTACTTGCGGTGATACAGCGGGCGTTTTATAATTATCAGGTCAACTTTCGGCTCATTCAGTGGCTGGTTTATATAAACCATTGGTATAATGCTGTTTCAAAATGAAAAAAAATATATATAGAGGTAATTTAATCAATTAATTTATAGGTGAAATACACCCAACAATATGTGTTAATCGACTGAGGTGATGATGACATTTATGTGATCACAAATATTGTAGCTGCGAGCGACAAACCGCTTATTCGGACCTTCGTCTGACTAAGCAGAATCTGTGATTCTTCTGGGCTAAGGGAAATGCTGAACCCTATTAATAAATTTAGTGTCAAAATCCATACTAATATTATAAATGCGAAAGTAACTCTGTCTGTCTGTCTGTCTGTATGTTACGCTTTCACGCCTAAACTACTGAACCGATTTTGCCGAAATTTGGTATAGGGGTAGATTAGACCATGAGAAAGGACATAGGCTATGCTTGGTCGCGATAACCGACATCCACGCGGGCGGAGCCGCGGGCAAAAGCTAGTACCGAATAGTTTCAAGAGACTCATACAATCTATCTATACTAATGTTATAAATGCGGAAGTAGCTCAGTCGACATCCACTCCGCAGATGGCCGTGGCAACAGCTAGTTTCATATATTTATTCTAATAATAGTTTAAAATTAACCAATACTTTCATTTTTCAGGAAAACGTCTACTTCCAGTGACACAGCGGGCGTTTCATAATTATCTGGTCAACTTTCGGCTTGCTCAGTGGCTGGTTATATATACCAATGGAATAAAGCTGTTTCATAATGAAAAAAAAAAACATATACAGGTTAATTTAGTCAATTAATTTATAGGTAAAATACACCCAACAATATGTGTTAATCGACTGAGGTGATGATGACAATTATATGATCACAAAATATAGTAGCTACGAGCGACATCCTCCACTTGTTCAGACCTCCATCTGACTGAACAGAATCAGTGATTCTTCTGGGCTGAGGGAAATGCTGAACCCTATCTATAAATAAAATACCGAATAGTTTCAAGAGACTCATACAATCAATCTGTCTATAATGTTATAAATGCGGAAGTAGCTCTGTGGTCATCCACTCCGTAGATGGCCGTGGCGGAGCAGTGGGCAACAGCTAGTTGCATATATTTATTCTAATAATAGTTTAAAATTAACTTACACTTTTATTTTTCAGAAAACATCTACTAGCAAAGATACAGCGGGTGTTTTATAGTTGTTTGGTCAACTTTTGGCTCGTTCAATGGACGTTATATAAACCAATGGACTCACGCTGTTTCAAAATGAATAACAACATAGGTAAATTAATCAATTAAATAGGTAAATACATCCAACAATATGTGTCAATCGACTGAGGTGATGATGATTAACTATAGAAGCTGCGAGCGACATCCTCTGCTTAAAAGCCATTTTATCAAAGTATTAGGTATCCCAAGGTAACACATTACCATGCTTAAAGGATCATGTTAATCCAGCCGATGGTCTATGAATTTGAAAATTGCCAATTTTCAACAAATCTTTGCAAACAGTCATTGTGCAATGCATTCAGTACATATGTATACATACTCACGCATGTAAATCTTCGATGGGGTGCGCAGAGGTGCATTAAAATCAACATTTGACCAGCCATATGATTTTCGGTCCCTCATAATAAAGGACGAGGTTGTTGGCGTCAAGCGGGCACTTTGTCATGAGATAAGCTGTATGTTTACTGTCGGATGGAGAACAGTAAACATACAGCTTATCTCTTGACAAAGCAAAAAAACCCAATGACGAATCATTGGGTCCACTGGAAATCTACCAAAAATAATCTGTATTAATGTCGGTCGCAGCTCGCAGCGCTGTGCTCGACGCTGTATGCTTAGAGAATTATACAGCTGACCTATATAATATATCTATGTTTTAAAAATAAATTCTTTATTTTCCAGAAAAGCCACTAGTTTCAGAGGAATGTCGTGATACAGCTGCCTTTTTTTTTATCAACTTCGTCAACACAAATGGAATGAAATCCGAACATCGACCAGCTGAATGACCGCTTAGCTGAGCTACAATCCACACCCGCGCTTCAATCTCTCTACTGGAAGTGGAAACAGAATTTGTAATAAGAAGCCTATTATGTATAATTACATAGCACTTGTATACATTATACTGGGTGATTTTATAGTCGTAAATGTATGGAGTTTTAAATAAACTTTTTTTATCTTTCTCCAAATTAATATTTCCAGATGATTTTGCTTTCGCAACTGTGCCCAAATTCTTTTTATCCGAAACGACTATAAAATCACCCAGTATATTATGCCAATGAAGCTTATATGTGTATAGTATCAGTAGTCCGATAATCAGAATACTGAGACTGTTTCGGCTCAGTAGTCCGATGATGCAGATGATTCTAAATCATCGGACTACTGAGTCTTTTAGCCTGATTTGACATTTCGAAATAAGAACTGGATGCAGTAGTATTAACATTTGTCTTGCATCTTTTTTTTTCCAACATGCTAAAAATAAAGCAATTTCATACAAAAATAGGCACTCGTACCAATAGGTACTAACAATGTGGTCGAAGCGTGGAATTTCACAATCACTGGACTAATTAACAATAATCCTAGTATATTTCAAACTCTAAACATTCTGAAAGATGATGACTGATGATGATGATGATTCAAAAACCGAACAGATGAAAAAAAAATGGAAATTCTATTTCCAGATGAAGCAATGAGAAAATAGAAAAAGACGATTTCATTAAAGAAATTCAGATGCAGTTGACTGGTGGAAAAATAGGGAGTACCTATTTTTTGTATAAAATTTCTGTATACTTAGCATGTTAGAAAAAATAAATATGCAAAACAAATGATAATGCATCAATTTCTTATCTCGGAATGTTGAATCGGACTAAAAGACTAAGTAGTCCGATCATCGGGCTACTGATACTAGGCCTATTCAACATCATTTTTAAAACATGTACATGTTACTGTGAATGTTACGATGCACCAGTGTATGTAGACGATCACAAAATCGATGGTGTAAGTTGAAAATGTTTTAATGTATACTTGAATCGGACGACATACGCTCTTGAATGTTAACATACATAGAGGAGATACAGTGAATCTTAAATTAAGCTATTTACAGTTTATGTGAATGTTAAGAAACGACAGTGTTTTGTTTTAAACTACCGATTTGTGTTCATAATAGTCACTCCTCATATTTCTTGCTGCACAGCTTGCTTCATATACAAATTGATGTGGTGCATATCATTGTCGGGGCGCGAAGTATGCCCGAGCTCGCTTCGTTTGCTCCCGCGCGTCGTAATTCCACTTATTTAGAACACTGACCAAGTCGTCATCGTGTAGGTTAACAGTCGCCTATGAATGCCCGAAATCGTCATCAAAATATAATATCGGACATTCACCAAAAATCTTGGTGAATGTTATCTGTGTATCTTAACACTGCATTTCGGACATTCACAGCAACATACATGTTGTATATAAAGTTGGACTGTTATAAAAAATTGCTGTAACACTACTGAAAATAATGCAGCATCGATTTCACCTATTATATAAATGTTGGCTTGTCAATAAGTTAAACATTCAAGCAGAGCAATACACTTTAGGTGCTAGATTATTTTTGAAAGGAGTGATTTAAAGCAATATTAATAATAACAGTTGCTAGCAATATATTATGCAAACATAATGTTCATTGAACAAAACATTAATTCTAGGGAAACTGACTGGACTGGAAATAAGATGAAAATATAAAATTACTAATTACTTGTTTTAGTTAAATTTTATTATGATATTGTTTATTGTATTAGATTTTTGTATTCGATTAATAAGACTGACCGCACATGCACTGTTCCGCAACCGCAGATTCGGTTTAGATTAGATTCCGAAATCAGAATGCTTAGATCTTAGAATCAGAATTTAGATTATTGAAAATTTTGTATATTCCTTAATCTAAATTGGGACCGAACCGAATTCGAAATATCGAATCGAATAACCATTGCAGTGCAGCCAGGCTGATAAATGCATTACTAATTGGAAACATAATTATGGATGTATTTGTATTTTTTTAAGTTATTGTTTTAATAGACATATTTTCAATAATAAAAGTGGTATTTTTAAAATCTCCATTACCCCTCTGAGAAGGGCATGATGTACGATTAGTATTTTGTAACTTAAACTTAACTTTCATATTATGTGTAAGGCAATTCTTTTTATTCTTCCTTATAATCTGTTTACCTGCAGTTAGCAAAGTACTAATCTACATCTTGGTGCCAGATATAATAAAAAAAAAAATACTTAAAATACGCGCCACTGTGGCTGACATAAACACCAGCACCATCTGGTTTTGAGGTTTTTATATGTCAAAATCAAAAGTAATAAAAGTGTCAAAATCAAAAGTAATAAGTGTCAAACGAGGACTTGCGCATCTATCTCTAGTATATATAATAATCTATGGATGGATTCAGTTTTTGGTCAGAGACTGTCTTATCTGTACGTAGTACATACAATCTAATCTGTGTTGATCATGAACCTTTAGTATACAGATTCATGGTGTTCATAGTCTTGATACTCTAAGTTAAAAATACTGCACCTTCGAGCTCATTATTCACTATTATAAATATCTTTTTGTGCAGAAACCATTAATAGAAGTTGTGTATTGTATTAACATTTATTCTTGTAATTCATTGCTCATTACGTGTGTGACTTGAAAACAGTTTAGGATAATAAAGGTACCTACTTACAGTTTAAAGTACTCAGTAAAAGGGTCTCTACTATAATTAAATTAACTATTAATCCAAGCAATATTGAACTGATCTGATATGAACTCAACCATGGAGAAGCTGTCGATGTGTAGAATATGTCTCTCGGACGTCACGCCGTTGTGTTCGATTGTAAATACACATCTACACGACATCTACGAGGCTTTCACCAAAATGCCGGTAAGTGATCCGTTCATTAGACAGTCACAAGCCTGACACTAGCATCTGTAGCGTCCTCACAGTAACAAAGCAATAAAACACCTCATACCAAAGCCAACCAACCAATACCAATGTAACTAAAGTAAGTTTAATTGGCAGAGGATGGCACTTTCATTCATGTTGTGGTCGAAGATGTAACATGTTTACCTAGAAGGAACAGTATTCATGATCAAGACTTGATGACTCCCGGGTTATAGTTTTCTGGAATCCAGATTAAAGCAAAAGACTCACTCACATGAGTGTGATGAATATAATTATGTGCTGAATTTTTAGTAATTCTGGGTGATGGGTATGATTGGTAATATGATTATGTTCAACAGTTTGTTACAGAAGACTGTAGACCAATACAGGTCTGTGACCTCTGTCGTGCAAGCCTCAAGGATAGCTACAAGCTATGGAGGAGATGTCTCCAGAGTGAGGAGCTGTTCACTCAGTTGCTGAGAAGTAATGTGGTGAGCGGTCTGATATTGACTCATACCTGCAGCAAGTATCTCAACAAGGAGAGAGTCCGCCATTAATGTGGTTTTATTCTTACAGCAAGTGAACCTACAAATAATGTCCAATAAACACTTGGATTTTGGAGATGTGGTCCTGATGACTCCAATTGAATGTGATAATGTTGAAGTGAAACAAGAAGATGCTGAAGGTAACATTGATACTTGTGTACATAGTAGTTGTGACTATAGAAGGAGGCTATTGAACAGCACACAACTGTATAACAATAGAATAATTTATGTGCAGAATGCAGGTAAACAAGGTGTAAATTTTATATTTACAATGGCCTATTTACACCCTGTAGACAACTGCATTGCTCACTCAATGGAAAGTGGTTACTATTGCCCATGGACATGTGCAACAGGGAGTAACACTTGTGCTGCCAACATAAATGAACAGAGAGTTTCTATGCCATCAGTGCAGAAGACAAAACCTCGATCGTATCACTGAAAGTGCTAAAACTCTTCAGTGAGCTCTGGCTACTGCCAACATGTTGCTCAGAATGTATAGTGTGGAAGTTCTCAAACAAGCACCCCGCAGTTGTTACCATTCTGTGTTATTTTACTTGCTCCGGGCATCTATGATGATGGTTTAGTTGTTTATTGTCTTATTGAGTGTAGATACACCAGGCTACCATATTGATTATTTGTGATTAAGCTAAGACAATATCAAACTTGTGTCAGCTATTGCGGCAGCAATTGAATTCATTATGATTAAATTTACAGATGAACGAGATGACAGCAGCTCATCTCCAGATTCAGTAGATTTTACTGCAACATGCAGCTTCCTAAAAGAGGAACCAGAAACAGACAATGAAATGCTTGGTGAGTGTGTGGTGTTTGTATCTTCTGACAGCGAAGTATTTTCACAACCATATGTTTCGGTGAAGAAGACATATCCTAGTAATATAATATTGTACAATATAGGCCTTAACTGTCGGAGAGTCATCTGCGCCCTTCGTGGGGTCACCCCTCCGCATTCGGAGCATTCCCGTTTGTGTCTGTAACCTTTAATTATTTTATAGCAATTTGTGAAGAAGATCCTTTAAAAGGAGATGATCACTTCCAACCATCAGACTCAAGAGAAAGTCTCACGGTTCTAAAGAAAGATCAGACTGACGTCACAGCAGGTAAGTGTACTGGTATGTCAATTTCATACATTCGTTGTGTATAGCAGATGGTGTATGGGACATTTGTATAAGTATAGTGTGTAAAGGTAAAACATGTATTGTCCTCATTCTTAGATGATGCAGCGGTGGAGCAGGATAACACAGATCTACATCATAACGCTCTAGCTTTACACACGGAGTGTGACATACTGCTGGGCATCGTGAAGGAGGAATCAGACGCTGACGATGGTAAGTGTTCTTCATATACGTAAATGATTACTTGACTGATTGACTCACCACCGGAGCCGGTAGGGACTGTGCTCGGCTCTGGGCAACAGATATAACGAATTTGTATTACTGAAGTACTCACAGCTAAGGACATTTACAGACGCACGAGATGGCTCAGGTTCAGAAGACGACACTAAAAGAAACGACATAACACAATTTGAAGCGGACGATGTACTACCAAGTAAGTGTACCTGCAACTTGTTTGACTTTTATTCGCGTTTGAAAGGAATTTACAATCCTACTAATCTATACTATTATTATAAAGAGGTAGTTGTAGTGGATAATCTCGACAGGCGCTCCTGTACGATAGATCCCACTTATGGATCAATGTATGTTTGTCACGTAAAAACTACCGAAAGGATCTGGATGTTTGGCACAGAGATAGATTATTTTCTAGGAATCCTCTCGTATTGACTGACGCAGATGGTCACCGAGCTCGGGTGCTTCGGGCGATATCTGCGTCTGATCGATAAAGAGCCAACGCCCGAGTGCCATCATTGCGACGCGAGCGAGGACACGGGGCTGCACACGCTCACCGAGTGTCCGGCGTGGGAGACACCGAGGCGGGAGCTGGTGGCGGCCCGCCGAGTGAGAGTTCTCACACTCGCCACCCTGCTCACGGCGATGGCGCGGGCGGCCGGCGTCTCCTTCTGCGGCAAGTAATGCTAAAGAAGGAGACGGCGGAACGGGAGCGGCGGCGTGAGCGAGACAGACTTGCGCAGGCAACTCGGGCGTCGGAGGGCACAGACCGACCTCCGTCCCCCATGAGCGCGGGCCTGGGCGTGACGGGTGGAGCCGCCGCCCACCCGAGCAGAAGCAGGCCACGGCGGTGACGCGCCTCCCCATTCCGGGGGCGAGTTGGGAACACCGTTGTCCCCCCTCCCGAGGAGGGCCAGACCGTAAGGAATGGCCCTGCGTCAGCCGCGGTGCGAGGGATATGTCGAAGACAACCTCACCTCCGGCCTAGCACGACGACCCAAAGACGGCGTGCGGTTTTAGGCGGTTCGAGTTCAACATAATCTCCCCCGCCGGCTCTGGCGTGGAAAGTATATTACCGCACGAAAAAAAATTACTATGTTTGGTCGAGCGAGATACCCGACATCCACACAGGCGGAGGCGCGCGTGTTAGATTAACATAAGTATTAAAAGGGTGAATCTAACAGTGTATCTTAATTGGTCAATCTAACTGTGTATATTTATTAAGTGTAAGTATGAAACTATATGTGTATGTCTAAACTATGTATTTACATATAGGTACATCTGTGTATTAGAATATTGATATATAATTATAGAATACTGCTCTGTCAAGAAAGTACCGGGAAAAAATCAATAATACACAAAAAAAATGTTATTCATCCAAATTTATTTTACCTTCAAAGTATACTCCTTCAGAAATCCTTCAGAACTTACGCCAACGAATTTTTCATTTCATTTCATTTATTTATTTCGGAACAATGTTTACATTGTATTGACATTTTTAAGTATAGACAATTCTTAATTTACATTTATACATTCATGCTTAAATAAAATGTCATGCAAATGGTAATTAAATAGAAATACAAAAATAAAAACCAACAGAAGAATAACATGTCAAAATTAAATTTCAATAAGCACAATTTAATGTCAATAAGCCAAATAAAAGTAAGAAATCTTAAAACATCAACTCAATCATAAACGTCGATAAAATAGTAATAGCATACTTGTCACATTCTTAACTTGACATGTCACTCTATGAATTCGTCAATTGAATAAAAACAACCATCCATAAGAAATGCTTTCAATTTCGATAAAAAATTTGGTGTATACAGACTGCTTCTTATATCCAAAGGTAGCTTGTTGAATAGTTTTACTGCATTGTACCTTGAGCCATGTTTGACCACATTCAATGTAGGCGCAATCACGGATGGCATATATGCTTTCTCCTAGTATTTTCTCGTAAGACCCTTTCATCTTGAGTTTCATACAAGTGCTTATGTTTTGAGAAATAGGTCATTAAAACCATGATGGCTCCAGCCATCATGGTTTGGACTTGGAACCGTCAATATGTTCAAGTCCCTAAAAAATTTCACACATGACTGCTGCTGTTTTATGCGAATCATCGTTCTTATGGCTCTCTTTTGTGCAATAAAGGCTTTCTCAATATTATAATCATAACTGGATCCCCAGAATAGAATGCTGTACCGCAGTTTGGATTCAACTAAAGCGAAGTAAACCGCCTTAAGTTGTTCCATGTGTAGGACATCTCTTAGACCCCTTAGCACATAACAAGCCGAGTGTATACTAGCTTCCACATTCAACAACTCGCATTTCCAATTTAGAAAGCTGTCCACATGAATCCCATGTATCGACAGTATCCAACTGTTTTTTGTTAAGACGGCATTGTAGTGTGTCAGAATTATTACTGTTTGATTTAAACAGGATTAAATTCGATTTTTTAGCATTTATTTTCAAGCAGTTATGAGAAAACCATTCATTAAATTGATCCAAAGCTTCATTTACTTTTAGGTTTAAGTCACTTAGGGTATCAGCAGAAACAATGGCATTTGTATCATCAGCAAACACAGTTAGTTGATGTTGTCAGGTAGCTTATTTACTACACTACTTATAAGGTCGTTCACAAATATGATAAAAAACAAGGGACCTAGTATTGAACCTTGCGGAACACCTGTTTTAATGTTAATGAGTTTTGATTTACAGCTTTTTACACATTTCGTTTTGACAGAGCCCACTTTCTCATAGTTTTCGTTACTGACCTCTACAAACATGTATGTGTTTTCTAGATACGATTTTAATAATTGTTTCTCTGGACCCCGAACTCCATAATGGTCGAGCTTCTCAATAAGTATTTCGTGATTAACCGTGTCAAAAGCGGAGCTTAAATCTAGAAATATTCCTGCGACTTTTTGCTTACAGTTTAGCTTAGACAGTATATCGTATACTAATGTATTAACAGCCTCCAGTGTTCCTGCTCCCCTTAAATAACCAAACTGTCTCCGATTTAATCTGATTTGAATTAAAGTGTCTTAGTAATCTGTTTTTTAATAATAATTCGAAAATTTTTGATTTAGTCGGTAGCAAAGATATTGGTCTATACATGTTAGGATCCTGCTTTGAGCCTTTTTTATGCACAGGTACAACTTTGGCTATTTTAAACTGGTCCGGAAATACGCTATCTTGGATACATTTATTATAAAAGTGGCTTAAGGTTTCTGCCAAAATGTCAATATTTTCTTTGATAATAGCTATAGGTACGTCATCATAACCACACCAGCGCTTATTTTTCATTTTCTTGACCACTTCATATACCTCCCTCGGACTTACCAACTCCATATTCCTTTCATTTCCTATTCTAGCGGTGTTGTCTTGGAGAATCTTTAGAACAACAACAATAATCCAATCATCAAAACATTTTTTAAACGCTGTTTCCGGAATTGAGTTCAGTTCTCGCTGCGAATTCTCCTTTATGTCTTCTACTGATTGGTTTTCAATCAGTTGCCACGAAGTGGTAATTTGAGTATAGGACAAAGAAAGAAGTCGGCTGGAGCCATATCTGGTGAATATGGTGGTTGCTCGATGGTATTTGTTGAGTGTTTGGACAAAAATTCGTTCACAATGATGGCGTTGTGCGAAGGCGCATTATCGTGGTGCAAAATCTAAGAATTTACCGTTTGACCTTCCGGCAAAAATTCCGAGTGCACAACACCGCGATAGTCAAAGAAAACAGTCAACATGACTTTGACTTTTGATCGACTTTGACGTGGTTTTTTCGGTTTTGGTTCAGCTGGAAGGCGCCATTCCGAAGCTTGTTGACTAGTATGCATGTCAAACTCGTAAACCCACGTCTCGTCACCAGTAACAAAACGTTTGAGGGTCGGTATTGACCCTTCTAGCATGTCCTCAGCGACTCTCATGCGATTTAGTTTTAGGGCAAATCTTCCATCACATCTCGACCGCTTTTGAACGATTTGTACCACTCATAAGCACGTGTTTTTGATAAAGTCGATTCACCGTAAGCCTTCTGTAACATTTTCAGTGTCTCCGAACATAAAATTCCATTGGCGATGCAAAATTTAAGACAAACTCTTTGTTCGATGTTTTTGTCCATTATGAAATTCGCAATACACACTAGATATTATAAAACTAAAAACAGCACTGTTTTTAACATAAATGACAGATGCAAATCAAACTCCGCGCCAAAATGGAAAGCAGTTGTGCCAATCAAACAACAATAAAAAAAAATTGAATTTGGAACCATAAATAAAACATTCATTCCTGATACTTTGTTGACTGAATGTATGTCAGGATCTTGCGTAGCAACCATCAATTATAGTGCTTGAAGTTCACTATGGTCCAGTTATATATCACAGGAACAAAGTGTAACTATTGATCTGAGTTAGGGGAACACTGAGTTGTGTCATAAAATTAATAAAACAACAATCATGACTATATCGTTATCTTTTATTTTTATACACTACGTTAGTTCCAAAAGGCTTTTATAGACAGGAAAGAACTAACAAGAAAACCTGTCTGCCTTCCAACCATGATATAGTCGTTCTATAACAATTTATCATAATTACAATCTAGGCTTATAACCAAACATTATTAGAATAGTTAAACAATATAACAATATTAAACTCTTGTATCAAAGGTTATCAGGCTTGTAGCCAACAGTAATACATCTTAGGCATTACACTGGTATCGAACCAGCTTGTACGAGATGATATTATCTTCAAGGCTTGTAGCCAGTAAATACACAATAGATCTCATCAAGTGATATCATTACAGGCATTCCCAAGCGACTACAATATGGGGTTCTTCAAGAGGGACATAAGAAGGTTTCTTCACGGTAGGCAGCGCGAGTGTAACGCCCCTGGAGTTGCATACGTCCATAGGCCGCGGTAACCACTTTCCATCAGGTGGGCCGTGTGCTAGTCTGCCACCTAAGTGGTATAAAAAAAAGGCACTGTTGAACTATATCGATATCGTGAGGCACAATATAACATACTTTGCATAATTATATCATACCCGTGAAGAGTATGAGCCAGTAATCAATATTTGCATATCTGCGGATATTACCAAATTATAACAACAATTATAGATCAAGTTGGTACACCTCACATACCCAACAGTATTACACGATATCGACAATAATTCACAGCATATTACACAGTATAAATGTATCCGAATTATATCGTACCTCAAGCTTTGCTGGCCGGGATCTGGCTCACCCGATGACATTCAACATTCGCCTTTTTATAACATTTGATACGTCGCATTGCATCGAATGATTTTCACCTTCCCACGTATAAAAGTAGTGTACAAAGTAGCTCTAATATTATTGAATTACATTACATCGTAATATATATAAATTGGTCACATAATCTATACATTATAATTAATATATCTATCACGCGCATTGGGTAGACTTAGGCTTACCATGGGTCTAGGTAGCGTTGTGTGTGTGGAATGTTGTAGAATATTAAAAAAAAAAGTATCTTTATTGCAAAACTTTCTGAAGTTATATGTATAGCCATTGTGGCGTAGCGGCAGAGTGTTCGTTTACCCAACTACTCAGCCAGATATTGCGGGTTCAATACCCGCTCGAGGCAAAATACGCTTGTAAAAACAGTATCTAGAAGTATGTCTATCTACGTTCTAATGTTCTAGACCCAATAACCCAGGCTTGTGAAGTTATTGTTACCTTGAGTCTAGACAGAGCTACGTTTAATACCGCATCTAATCCAAATTCAATATTCATTTATTATATATTAACCAATACTGGCCTGTTGCACTCCCCTGCTAGACCCAGACTTGTTGAAATGTGCACCTTTGCACCCGATCCTCCGCCGTATTTCTCCCAGTTGCCTTTTTCAAGTCGTCTGTCGATCTTTTTATTTTATTGAAAATACTTATTTTCTATGCAAATATAGATTAATAAATCCATGTGGTTTCTTTTTCAGGTGTTCCTGTTTCTGAAAAACCTAGACTAACCACGCTGATGAACTATGAAGATACGCCTGCAAACAACCTTACGAGAAGTGACCAAACAAAGGACAACATTGAAGAACCGAAAAGTGAAACTAAAAGAGTTGTGGAAGACAAACAAGTGCAGAAGAATCAGATAGTGGAAACACGCGACCAAATAGATATCAGATTACGTAACAATAAACAAAATGATAGCACAGCCGATCATAATGACGCTCACAAAGAAACACCTGAAAAGAAAATCAGTGCAGACCAAAGTGTTAATAGTAACTCAAGCAACAAACTTAAACAATTGGTATGTGACACTTGTCAGAAATGTTTTAGACGTAAACATCATTTAATTTCACACATGCTTATACACACTGGCGAAAAGCCTTACAAGTGTAATGAATGTAAGAAATGTTTCAATAAGAAGTGTAATTTAGATATTCATATGCGTACACACACTGGCGAGAAGCCTTTTAAGTGTAATGAATGTAATAAATGTTTTAATCGAAAGGGTAATTTAGATAGGCATATGCGTACACACACTGGCGAGAAGCCTTTTAAGTGTAATGAATGTAAGAAATGTTTCAATAAAAAGTGTAATTTAGATACTCATATGCGTACACACACTGGCGAGAAGCCTTATAAATGTAATGAATGTAAGAAATGTTTCTCTGAAAAGGGTACTTTAGATAAGCATATGCGTACACACACTGGCGAGAAGCCTTATAAGTGTAATGAATCTAAGAAATGTTTTAATCAAAAGATTACTTTAAATATTCATACGCGTACACACACTGGCGAGAAGCCTTATAAGTGTAATGAATGTAAGAAATGTTTCACTGTAAAGAGTAAGTTAAATATTCATACGCGTACACACACTGGCGAGAAGCCTTATAAGTGTAATAAATGTAAGAAATGTTTTAGTGTTAAGAGTAACTTAGTAACACATGTTCGTTTACACACCCATTAAAAACTACAGTCGCTCACTTGTTAGAGAACCCTGCGAGTACTTTAGGTGTGCTAGAGTTAAGTGTGGCGTGAAATGTGTGTGTTGTAACATTAAATAATAAATAATACTAATAAATAAATATTCCACAACATTCTTTACAACGCTATGGTAAGCTTAACTAGCTTGTGTTATGGAATCTAGAATGCGGATAAACATACATAGATATATTTTTTTGCAAATCTATTATACATAGAAACACCCAGATCAATGCTAATAGCCATATTCATGCATGGAAATATTTGCACTGAGCGGAGATCGAACCCGCGCCTCCTGCGTAGCAGTCGCGTTTACTACCGCCACGCCACAGAGGTTGTCTGTACATGATCACTATTGTTTTGCGCCATTACAACATTACTGTGGCGCAGTGGTAGAGCGTTCGGCTGCTAAGTCAAAAGTCGTGAGTTTGATTCTTGTCCAGTGCAAATATTTTAAACATGAATATTGTTCGGTCACCGGATCGGGCTATGTAAATAAATAAGTACGTGTTCTTTTATTAATTACTCTGTTGCCTTCCGCCCGCGCGGATGTCGGATAACGCGACTGTGCTCATCTCTCACGTACTGAACCGATTGCGATCAAATAAACGTTAGATTTGAAGTCTGACCAAGCGAATATGTAGAACCGCATCGAATTTCGTTCAGTAGTTTTACAAACAGACAAGAATTCCAAATACATTGTGTTCCGGGTCGTTAATGTAAACCAAACATTGTTTTAAATATCTCTAATGTACAAATGCAACCACTTCACAATTATATAATAGTAGGGATTGTCCAACAATGTATAAATGTTGGCACTGCTAGGACACAATCAGTATCGACCGATCGCCCAACAGTTTGTGAATTGGTCTGGACGTTTCTATGTTCAGTACGTACGTACGTTCCCGATCACATATTACCCATATTATAGAAGTATGTGGATATTTATATTTTTGTAAACCCATACTTACACGTAGAACACGCAGACCAATGCAAATAACTATAAAATATTCATACATACAAGTGTTTGCACTGAGCGGGAATCGTACCCGCGACCTTTGAGTTAGCTGCCGGGTGCTCTACCGCTACGCCACAGAGGTCGTTAAGAACTAAAATGAAAGCTAAACGCTTTACGGTGGCTTCAGCAATAGCTTATAGCAAATTAGAACAAAATGCTAATATATAGTATAGCCAAGTGTGAACGTGTCCATACTTAATGTATAAATTAGAGCTCCGTAGATTGTATGGAGTTCGTATGTGTTCTGTGTCAATAGCGACGAGAGGCGACGTCGGTTCTGGAAGGAACCTCAAGCGGTAACACTCGTATCGTTATTAGTTCTCTGCTTATACCTGAGATAGTTTATTGTACGAACTTTAATAAAGGCTCGTGATTCGTTTGAAGTATACTTAGTGCTAATTATAGTACTTTTTATGTTAATTTTAGTAATGTTACTTTTTAATATTGAATACAGAATATTTCATTGGATGAGTTTTGTTTTAATAATAACACTGCGAATCGCAAGTTCTATTCTACACAGCTGAAATGGTGGAACAACTGGCGGGTGCCGAGAGTGACAGGAGACAGTACTGCACCGGACGCTGACGCTATGAGTACATTCTGGCGCTGCATGAGGCCATTATAATATGACTTCACATCGCCTGATGGTGTGATTAAGGTAAAGGTCACGTGAATAGTTACCAATTGCAATAAGCGTCAAGAAAGTCGTGAAATTAATGTTGAAGGATTTGAGATTGACTTGGTCGAAACACTCGCCGGGATATTGGAAACATGATAAAAACTGCGTGACAGACAGAGTGTAGGATTTATATAGATGGAGGAAGAGTGGAACAAGGTAATGAGTTTGTATATTTGGGAACATTGTTTACGGGAGATGGAAAGCATGAAGAAATTGTTGAAAGGAGAGTGACAGCTGGAAATAGAGTGAATGGAGCACTACGCAACTTTATGAGCAGTAGCAGCAGAGTGAATGCAGTAGAAAATGCCTTTAGCTTAACATCAGGCGAGGTGAAGTCAAATTGACGTCCTATATATATAAAAAAAAAACTTTCAATTTTTTTAAATCGAATGAACTAGTGCCGTACTGTATAACGTATTTTGTGACGAAGGGATCTATATTCAACTGAATAAAATCACTAAAACCGATAAGTCACGTGTTAAAAAGAAAAAAAATGAACTTGCGCGAATGGCAATTTTCCCGCCATTTTGCAAAGCCTTAAGTGCGCAAAGGGACTACAGCCCCTTTGTGCCAGAATACGGCTATATCATATTGATTTTGATGTAAAAAATGTTTGTAGTATCTATTCATCAGTAATACCATACCATTATGCGATAGAATAATAAAAAGTCAACGGCATTTCTAAAGTCATTCACTATGAGGAATGAAAAGTGGTCTTCGTTCTTTAAATATTTGAGAAAATAGCGATAATTAAAATTCTATCACCACATCACTAGCAATTTTATTTGACCACTGGTATTACTGTTGAATAGATACTAAAACATTTTTTACATCTATAAAACTACAAAATGAATATGATATAACTAGTTGAACAAGAAATTACTTCCATTTTTTCGTTAAAAGTTAGTTACTCAAAGACTGTAAAGAATCTTTGTAGATTTTACGTCCTTCTGAGCGAATTATTCGAAACTCCGGTTATCACAAGGAAAGTCTGACAGAAAGCCCTAAGCACACTGCAACCTGAGAATACAAATAATCGGCATCTACTTAAGCTAACCACTTAATTTTTTCTTTCAAATGTATAAATTTTTAGTCTGTGCCCTTTTTATATCGATAAGCAGTTATCGACAGTTTACTGGATTTCCTACTAGGCTGCCATACTGCTTTCCATTCATTCATAAAAAATCCAAGTTTAGGTAGGCAGTTTTTTTTCGTAGGAATGGCAGCTAGAGGTTTGCACCGGAGCGAGATTACGTGCTCCGATTGAATTCTCCGGTGAATGGGCAAGCTCCGATTGAATCTCCGGTGAGCACCGGAGAATTATATTTTGTTTTTTCAATTTATACCTATTTCTCTTACTATTCGCAATAATTGATTAAAAATGGCCAAGTTCGAGTCGGACACGCGCACAGAGGGTTACATAGATGTACCTACCATCTATACTAATATTATAAAATGCGAAAGTAACTCTCGTCTATCTATCTGTCTGTCTGTTATGCTTTCACGCCTTAACTATTGAACCGGTTTTAATGAAATTTTGTATAGGGATAGGGTTGACCTTGAGAAACGATATAATTATGGTTCTAAGGTCGCTAAAAGGGGGGTTAAAGGGGGGGGATTGGGATAAGGGAGGAAAATTTGTATGAAAGTCTGTCATTTTTGAAGATATCCTGATGTAACTTGGTACAAAGATGAACTAGGGCTCGGAAACGAGATGAGGCTACTTTTTAACGCGAAAAAAGGGGTTAAAAGGGGGGGATAGGTTGATAACCTGAAGGAATTTGTTACAGAACCGGATTAAAGTTTGAATAAGGACATACGCCACCTTTTATCGCGTAAAAGGGAGGGGGATAGGGAAATGAAAGTTGTATGTGTGAAACTTTGTCTTTTTTAAGACAAGATGGCGGACTCGAAATTTTCACTAAAATCGATATGGGTATCGCTGCCATGGTTTTTGGGGTCGCTGATTACGAATTTATCATCCATTTAGCGATCCAAGATGGTGGACTCGAAATTTTCAATAAAATCGATATGGGTATCTCTTTCAGGGTTTTTGGGGTCGCTGATTGCGAATTTATCATCCATTTAGCGATCCAAGATGGCGGACTCGAAATTTTCAATAAAATCGATATGGGTATCTCTTTCAGGGTTTTTGGGGTCGCTGATTGCGAATATATCATCCATTTAGCGATCCAAATTGGCGGACTCGAAATTTTCACTAAAATCGATATGGGTATCGCTTCCAAGGTTCTTGGGGTCGCTGATTACGAATTTATCATCCATTTAGCGATCCAAGATGGCGGACTCGAAATTTTCAATAAAATCGATATGGGTATCGCTTCCATGGTTTTTGGGATCGCTGATTACGAATTTATCATCCACTTAGCGATCCAAGATGGTGAAATCGAAATCGAACTCGACTCGACTCGACTCGGCTCGGCTCGGCTCGGCTCGGCTCGGCTCGGCTCGGCTCGGCTCGGCTCGGCTCGGTTCGGCTCGGCTCGGCTCGGCTCGGCTCGGCTCGGCTCGGCTCGACTCGAAATCGAAATCGAAATCGAAATCGAAATCACTAGCTTTTGCCCGCGGCTCCGCGAATTCGAATATAGAGAGAATATAGAGATGAATAGGTTTCCGTGTCCTAATCTATCTCTGTACCAAATTTTATGAAAATAACTTCAATTTTCATATAAAATTTCATCCCATATTTCCCCCCTTTAACCCTTTCGCGGACGTTTCTATTTATTTTGTAACATCACTTTGACACTACTTTTTTGTATGAGATGCTTGAGCCGTTTCGACAAAAATAAAAGATATTATACTATCACATAAAATTGCACAGGCTATACCCTTCGCCGGTGCTAGCCGCTGCGTCACTGTTCTATAAGTATCATATTATTAAAATAACTATGCACCGGTTATAGCCTTCATATGCTCTAGCCGTTGCGTTCTTAATAATGGTCAACACGTCCATTGAAAGTGTACACCGGCTATAACCTTTGCCTGCTAAAGACGCTATGTCCCTATTAAAAGTAAGTATGTTAAATAATAGGTCACACCGGGTATAGCCGATGCCTGCTATAGACGTTTCGTCAATTGTAATAGTCGAAATGCTCACTAAATAGGTCACACCGGTCAAAGCCTGCGCCTGCTGTAGGCGTTACGTCCCTAGTAATTTAACAATATTTCTGCAATATTGATACACCGGGTATAGCCTTCGTCTTAGAGCCAAGAAGAACACTGCGCATGACTGAAGAAGAACGCTCCAGATGAGCGGAGCCAGTTTCCGAAGATGTGGAAGACGGGGAAACTGGTCCTCATCGGCATCCGGTGGACGAGCCGTTCGGGTACCGGCCCACAGTGTTGCTCGACGAGGTGGGCAAGTTCTTTGAAAGAGTTATAGCCAAGCGCCTCATCGAGCACCTTTCTAGGGTGGGTCTGGATCTGGCGGACACCCACTAAGGCTTCCGCCGGTGGCGTTCCACCGTGGATGCCATCATGTGCGTGAGGGCTCTGGCGGAGGATGCGGTCGCCCGGGGCGAGGTGATGTTGGCGTTGTCCTTGGACATCTCCAACGCGTTCAACACCTTGCCCTGGAGTTACATTAGGGAGACGCTCGTATATCACGATGTGCCTCTGTACCTCCGCCGCATAGTCCGGGCGTAACTGACGGAAAGAGCCGTCATCTACCCAAGTGCGACTGGATCGCTTGGCGTGAGATGTCGTGCGGTTTCCCACAGGGTTCCACAGGTTCCTCGGCGCAAGCCAGGCCCGGGAGCCAGCCTGACAGTAGGAGGTACTCCCATCGACATCAAGCCCCGGTTGAAATAGCTGGGGCCCATGCTCTACGCTCGGTGGGACTTCGGGGAGCATTTCAAATCGGGAGTTGGCTGCAAAGAGATTAATCAGTAATTTTGCTTTCTCTTGCGGCTCATGGGCCAGAGATCCATCGGGGTTGCTCAGCGAAGGCTGGTGAAAGTTAGCTTGCACGGCTTTGGCTAGTCACCAGTAGCCACGGCTGCCCGTGGGTTGCACCACTAGCTCTTGGCATAGCCGTGCTATGCGTTGGGCATCCGCCCTGACGTAAGCCCTCTTGCAAACCTTTGTGGCTCTGTTGTGCGCTTCCTTGAATTCACCCACGTTGGGATCACTTGTGGCGTCTTCGTCTAAAATTTCTGGTGACTTAGAATGTTGCCATATATTCCTGTGAAGTTGAAGATGTCGAAAAGAGCTAGGGAGTAATCTCCGAAAGTGTCCTTGATTGCTGTTCTTCTTCTTCTGTCGAATCGAAGGCGCCTCAACTCTCAAATTCAGTGTTCCCAGTGTGCCGCCACCTGGATTGCATTTTTGGAGGCGGTCAGTTCCTCCGCTGTACAAGTGGACGGACATGCAGCACATGTCAGCAGGTGGGACATAGTCTGTGGAGTAACTCCACACTCACACCGCAGGTCCGCGCCGTCCGAGAAACCCCATCTTGACCGATTCTCCTTGCTTCGACCGACCTGTGTCCGAAATCTATATAAAGACTTCCACCTGATCCAGGAGAGGTTATGCCCAGGTGGCAAACTCTCCGACAGCGGAACGAATGGGGTTGGTGGCGAGCTCCGCGCTCTTGATTTGCTGTTGCTGTTGCAGTTGCTGTTGATTGTCGGTCATCTGTGAGTCTGGTATTTGTGTTAAAATGCGATGATTTTGTTCAGCGTCAAGATTGTGCAACTCTCCGTAGGACTTTCATTGACACTATCTAACCAATCAATATCTTGCAAAATTGTACGGGATTTGACTGATCTTGGCGGATTAGACCTGTCCTTTTACACTGCTGGGAGTCGTGACACAAGTAGATGCTGTGTGTCACGGAGATGAAAATGTTGCGGTGGATGTGTGGAGTCACGCGTAAAGATCGCATGAGCAAGTCTCACATTCGCGGCAGCCTTCATGTCCGTGATATCGCAGATAAAAAGCAAGAGAGCCGCCTCCGTTGGTACGGCCACGTCTTGCGGCAACCACCCAGCTTCGTTGGTAACAAATGCTTGGCAATGGTGCCCCCACCGGGTCCAGGTAGAAGAGGTAGGCCCAAGAAGTGCTGGCTTGGCGTCGTGGAGGTTGACATGCGTGCAAACGGTCGCACTACCGCGCAAGATCGTGCGAAGTGGAGGAGAAAGAGGTGGACCCTGAGCTCCGAGGGCATAGTGGCCTCGGATGCAATCAGGAATGATGATGATAGCTTTGTTTACATTTTACAATTCTTTTGTGATACCAAATTTTACGAAGAATTCTATAAAAGTAAAAGTATTGAACTATGTCTAAGAAAAATACGAAAATTTTTAATAATTTATACTACTTTATTAGACGATCGCGCGCGAAACTCTTCTAAATACCCGGGTCCTCCTCGCGGGGCACTTCCCAACCGACTGACTAAATCGCCGTACAGAGGCCGCTGCTATAGCCTTTGTGACACTGTGAGTGCGCACACGTACACACATAAGTGTTTGTGTTTATTGGTGTGAAAATACGCTTTAAGTGACACTAAGCATCTCAAAGAATTGAACATGGGGGCACTATAAAATGAACTATACTGTAGCAGTATCGAAATCTACCTGCTAAAGCATTTGTGCCCCAAATGTGATGAAAATGTTCGACGGCCATAACCGGCGCGTCATTTCAAACAAATTGCAATAGAAGGCTGTAGCCGGCGCGTCCGCGAACGTGTTAACCACCCTTTTCACAACCAAATATACCTGATATCCTTTATCAAGGTCTAATCTACCTATATACCAAATTTCAATAAAATCGGCTCGGTGGTTTAAGCGTGAAAGCGTATATTTGTGCAACATAAAAAAAGTAAAAGTAATATGCAACAATCACCGGAGATCAATCGGTTAATTTACAATTGATTCAATGAGCAGTTTTCCAGTAGGTATAATCAGTGGGTTTTTTAAAATTATCAAGAGATGGCGCTAGCATCGCTTTTGGTACTTTTTTATTTTGCATTGTGGAGACCAATTTAGGCTGTGGCAAGAAAGAACTGAACTGACCGAATGCCATACTAAAAAAAAAATACTTTGATTGATTGCCACTATCTTTGGCCACTGGCCACTATTGCCAGAGTTTCTGAAGCGTTGAAATTTGTTTGTATTTAATATTGTACCTCAAAAAGTTGATACCTACATAATTTTTTAGATAATAATACATTGTTGGAAATACAATAATCGTTGTATTCAGTAATACGTAACTAATATTGAATAATGCTGTCACAATGTGCTGTTCATACCTGTGGAAAACCCTTCATTTTTACATATTTATATTAAGAAAAATCCCGTCACTATCTGTAATTTAAAATAATACTTATTTTTATCAGAAAAAAATACAAAATTATTATATTAAAGTAACTGAAGAAAGTAATTTTTCCCGCAAATTAGGGAACACTAGATGTGACACCACACTCTTCTTACCAAAAGTGCCAGTGGCGTCATCTAGCGCATCTTTATGAAAGCTTTATATACCTACTAGAAAACTGCTCATTGATTACTTTCAATCGGTGAATCTCCGGTAATTCTCCGGTTCGCCCGCTCCGGTGCAAATGCAAACGTCTAATGGCAGCTATTGATACTCTAAGTTAATAAAACAAATGATTAAAAAATAAAAAACCCGACTGCCACTGAAAAGACCGAAATAAGTTTGATAGCAGGCGGTACCCATTATTTTTCTTTCGGTTTAAGATTGGCAAATGGGTACCGCCTGCTATCAAACTTATTTCGGTCTTTTCAGTGGCAGTCGGGTTTTTTATTTTTTAATCATTTGTTTTATTTTATACTTTTTAGTTATGATATGACATGTATATCTTTTTGTAATTTACATATCGTTTATACTTGAAATAAAAACTTAAATCAATAAGTAAGAACATTAGCGAGAATGATTGTTTTGTTAAACATCTTTAAATCGTTATATATCCTAAACTATTATTTAAAATGAAAAATGATAAAAGGAACCTAAAGATGATTTTAAAATACCTATTCAACGACACCCCACTTGACATAGTTCATCGACTTTTATTTTTTTCATTTTGACAATATGGCGTCTGGTTGTCGCTGTGGTGGATTTTGATTACTGTCATGTCTTTAGTGACACTCGCAAGGTTAAGACGAATCGATTGACGTATGAATTATCAAAATCGGCCCATGCATTTTATCTCTAGAACGCCACATAGAAACAAACATACATACATACATACATACATACATAGACTGATAAACACATTACCCTCCTTTGCGTCGCGCAGTCGGGTAAAAATACTGCACCTTCGAGCTCATTATTCACTATTATAAATATCTTTTTGTGCAGAAACCATTAATAGAAGTTGTGTATTGTATTAACATTTATTCTTGTAATTCATTGCTCATTACGTGTGTGACTTGAAAACAGTTTAGGATAATAAAGGTACTTACAGTTTGAAGTACTCAGTAAAAGGGTCTCTAATTAAATTAACTATTAATCCAAGCAATATTGAACTGATCTGATATGAACTCAACCATGGAGAAGCTGTCGATGTGTAGAATATGTCTCTCGGACGTCACGCCGTTGTGTTCGATTGTAAATACACATCTACACGACATCTACGAGGCTTTCACCAAAATGCCGGTAAGTGATCCGTTCATTAGACAGTCACAAGCCTGACACTAGCATCTGTAGCGTCCTCACAGTAACAAAGCAATAAAACACCTCATACCAAAGCCAACCAACCAATACCAATGTAACTAAAGTAAGTTTAATTGGCAGAGGATGGCACTTTCATTGATGTTGTGGTCGAAGATGTAACATGTTTACCTAGAAGGAACAGTATTCATGATCAAGACTTGATGACTCCCGGATTATAGTTTTCTGGAATCCAGATTAAAGCAAAAGACTCACTCACATGAGTGTGATGAATATAATTATGTGCTGAATTTTTAGTAATTCTGGCTGATGGGTATGATTGGTAATATGATTATGTTCAACAGTTTGTTACAGAAGACTAGACCAATACAGGTCTGTGACCTCTGTCGTGCAAGCCTCAAGGATAGCTACAAGCTGTGGAGGAGATGTCTCCAGAGTGAGGAGCTGTTCACTCAGTTGCTGAGAAGTAATGTGGTGAGCGGTCTGATATTGACTCATACCTGCAGCAAGTATCTCAACAAGGAGAGAGTCCGCCATTAATGTGGTTTTATTCTTACAGCAAGTGAACCTACAAATAATGTCCAATAAACACTTGGATTTTGGAGATGTGGTTCTGATGACTCCAATTGAATGTGATAATGTTGAAGTCAAACAAGAAGATGCTGAAGGTAACATTGATACTTGTGTACATAGTAGTTGTGACTATAGCAGGAGGCTATTGAACAGCACACAACTTAAATGGAATAGGTAATTTATTTGCAGAATGCAGGTAAACAAGGTGTAAATTTTATATTTACAATGGCCTATTTACACCCTGTAGACAACTGCATTGCTCACTCAATGGAAAGTGGTTACTATTGCCCATGGACATGTGCAACAGGGAGTAACACTTGTGCTGCCAACATAAATGAACAGAGAGTTTCTGTGCCATCAGTGCAGAAGACAAAACCTCGGTCGTATCACTGAAAGTGCTAAAACTCTTCAGTGAGCTCTGGCTACTGCCAACATGTTGCTCAGAATGTATAGTGTGGAAGTTCTCAAACAAGCACCCCGCAGTTATTACCATTCTGTTATTTTACTTGCTCCGGGCATCTATGATGATGGTTTAGTTGTTTATTGTCTTATTGAGTGTAGATACACCAGGCTACCATATTGATTATTTGTGATTAAGCTAAGACAATATCAAACTTGTGGCAGCTATTGCGGCAGCAATTGAATTCATTATTATTACATTTACAGATGAACGAAATGACAGCAGCTCATCTCCAGATT
The DNA here is from genome assembly GCA_914829495.1 of Eilema sororculum. Taxonomy (NCBI): domain Eukaryota; kingdom Metazoa; phylum Arthropoda; class Insecta; order Lepidoptera; family Erebidae; genus Eilema; species Eilema sororculum. The sequence goes on from OU618559.1 coordinate 12,106,678, forward strand.
CAGTAGATTTTACTGCAACATGCAGCTTCCTAAAAGAGGAACCAGAAACAGACAATGAAATGCTTGGTGAGTGTGTGGTGTTTGTATCTTCTGACAGCGAAGTATTTTCACGACCATATGTTTCGGTGAAGAAGACATATCCTAGTAATATAATATTGTACAATATAGGCCTTAACTGTCGGAGAGTCATCTGCGCCCTTCGTGGGGTCACCCCTCAGCATTCGGAGCATTCCCGTTTGTGTCTGTAACCTTTAATTACTTTATAGCAATTTGTGAAGAAGATCCTTTAAAAGGAGATGATCACTTCCAACCATCAGACTCAAGAGAAAGTCTCACGGTTCTAAAGAAAGATCAGACTGACGTCACAGCAGGTAAGTGTACTGGTATGTCAATTTCATACATTCGTTGTGTATAGCAGATGGTGTATGGGACATTTGTATAAGTATAGTGTGTAAAGGTAAAACATGTATTGTCCTCATTCTTAGATGATGCAGCGGTGGAGCAGGATAACACAGATCTACATCATAACGCTCTAGCTTTACACACGGAGTGTGACTTACTGCTGGACATCGTGAAGGAGGAATCAGACGCTGACGATGGTAAGTGTTCTTCATATACGTTAATGATTACTTGACTGATTGACTCACCACCGGAGCCGGTAGGGACTGTGCTCGGCTCTGGGCAACAGATCTAACGAATTTGTATTACTGAAGTACTCACAGCTAAGGACATTTACAGACGCACGAGATGGCTCAGGTTCAGAAGACGACACTGAAAGAAACGACATAACACAATTTGAAGCGGACGATATACTACCAAGTAAGTGTTCCTGCAACTTGTTTGACTTTTATTCGCGTTTGATAGGAATTTACAATCCTACTAATCTATACTATTATTATAAAGAGGTAGTTGTAGTGGATAATCTCGACAGGCGCTCCTGTACGATAGATCCCACTTATGGATCAATGTATGTTTGTCACGTAAAAACTACCGAAAGGATCTGGATGTTTGGCACAGAGATAGATTATTTTCTAGGAATCCTCTCGTATTGACTGACGCAGATGGTCACCGAGCTCGGGTGCTTCGGGCGATATCTGCGTCTGATCGATAAAGAGCCAACGCCCGAGTGCCATCATTGCGACGCGAGCGAGGACACGGGGCTGCACACGCTCACCGAGTGTCCGGCGTGGGAGACACCGAGGCGGGAGCTGGTGGCGGCCCGCCGAGTGAGAGTTCTCACACTCGCGTCTCCTTCTGCGGCAAGTAATGCTAAAGAAGGAGACGGCGGAACGGGAGCGGCGGCGTGAGCGAGACAGACTTGCGCAGGCAACTTGGGCGTCGGAGGGCACAGACCGACCTCCGTCCCCCATGAGCGCGGGCCTGGGGGTGACGGGTGGAGCCGCCGCCCACCCGAGCAGAAGCAGGCCACGGCGGTGACGCGCCTCCCCATTCCGGGGGCGAGTTGGGAACACCGTTGTCCCCCCTCCCGAGGAGGGCCAGACCGTAAGGAATGGCCCTGCGTCAGCCGCGGTGCGAGGGATATGTCGAAGACAACCTCACCTCCGGCCTAGCACGACGACCCAAAGACGGCGTGCGGTTTTAGGCGGTTCGAGTTCAACATAATCTCCCCCGCCGGCTCTGGCGTGGAAAGTATATTACCGCACGAAAAAAAAATTACTATGTTTGGTCGAGCGAGATACCCGACATCCACACAGGCGGAGGCGCGCGTGTTAGATTAACATAAGTATTAAAAGGGTGAATCTAACAGTGTATCTTAATTGGTCAATCTAACTGTGTATATTTATTAAGTGTAAGTATGAAACTATATGTGTATGTCTAAACTATGTATTTACATATAGGTACATCTGTGTATTAGAATATTGATATATAATTATAGAATACTGCTCTGTCAAGAAAGTACCGGGAAAAAATCAATAATACACAAAAAAATTGTTATTTATCCAAATTTATTTTATCACCTTCAAAGTATACTCCTTCAGAAATCCTTCAGAACTTACGCCAACGAATTTTTCATTTCATTTCATTTATTTATTTCGGAACAATGTTTACATTGTATTGACATTTTTAAGTGTAGACAATTATTAATTTACATCAGATACATTCATGCTTAAATAAAATGTCATGCAAATGGTAATTAAATAGAAATACAAAAATAAAAACCAACAGAAGAATAACATGTCAAAATTAAATTTCAATAAGCACAATTTAATGTCAATAAGCCAAATAAAAGTAAGAAATTTTAAAACATCAACTCAATCATAAACGTCAATAAAATAGTAATAGCATACTTGTCACATTCTTAACTTGACATGTCACTCTATGAATTCGTCAATTGAATAAAAACAACCATCCATAAAAAATGCTTTCAATTTCGATAAAAAATTTGGTGTATACAGACTGCTTCTTATATCCAAAGGTAGCTTGTTGAATAGTTTTACTGCATTGTACCTTGAGCCATGTTTGACCACATTCAATGTAGGCGCAATCACGGATGGCATATATGCTTTCTCCTACTAGTATTTTCTCGTAAGACCCTTTCATCTTGAGTTTCATACAAGTGCTTATGTTTTGAGAAATAGGTCATTAAAACCATGATGGCTCCAGCCATCATGGTTTGGACTTGGAACCGTCAATATGTTCAAGTCCCTAAAAAATTTCACACATGACTCCTGCTGTTTTATGCGAATCATCGTTCTTATGGCTCTCTTTTGTGCAATAAAGGCTTTCTCAATATTATAATCATAACTGCCTCCCCAGAATAGAATGCTGTACCGCAGTTTGGATTCAACTAAAGCGAAGTAAACCGCCTTAAGTTGTTCCATGTGTAGGACATCTCTTAGACCCTTAGCACATAACAAGCCGAGTGTATACTAGCTTCCACATTCAACAACTCGCATTTCCAATTTAGAAAGCTGTCCACATGAATCCCACGTATCGACAGTATCCAACTGTTTTTTTGTTAAGACGGCATTGTAGTGTGTCAGAATTATTACTGTTTGATTTAAACAGGATTAAATTCGATTTTTTAGCATTTATTTTCAAGCAGTTATGAGAAAACCATTCATTAAATTGATCCAGTGGCGTAGCTTGCCTTGTCGGGGCCCCGTATAAAAATCTTTTTGGAGGCCCTTATATGGAGGTGAAGATTTTTCACAAAAGAAAAAAAATATTGTGAGTAGAAATATTTATTTATCACATAATTTACCCATTTTACAAATAAAAATCGAATTTTAAATATTCACTCTCCTTGCCTTTTTTTCGGCAAACTGATTAATTAAATCATTTATGGCAGATGATGATTTTAGTTTTTCTAAAGTTTTTGCCTCTATGGACAATAGTGAGATGTCTGACAGTCGTACTTGTCCCATCGAAGTTCTTAAGTAATTTTTTATTAGTTTTAATTTTGAAAAACTTCTTTCTGCCGTTGCAGTTGTAACTGGAAGGGTCAAGAATAAAAAGCATGCTGTGATTACCTCGGGAAAACTGGATGCAAGACTATTGAATTTTACTAGTAATAATTCAATGAGTTCTTTAATGGAATAATTTTTTTTAATTTCAGAATTTAAGCATGTTTTTAGAGCCTTCAATTGGTCACAAAGATTAAGTGAGATGTCTTTACTGTATTTAGCAGACAGTTTTTTCGGAAGCGTTTAATATCTCTTCGCTTGAAGAAGATAGGAGTTTCTCCGGTTGTAATATTTCGAATATACTACTCAGGTTGCAAAGGCTCTGAAATCTTTCTTTAGTTTGAGAAATTAATATATCTAAGCAGCAATAGTATACATTGACTTTGAAATAGGATTCCGGGTCGGAAATTCTCTCATCTTGTGATAACTCATCAAAAAAACGCTTCGTTATCTTTCGCCTACTGTTTTTAAAAACAGTTGTTACCCCCCACTCTTTTGCTAAATCTTTGGATTCATTTAGCAAACTATTAAATGAATTCTGATTTCTTAATTGGCACAGTCTATTTAAAAGATTACTTAATAAAATACTAGATTTCTGTAAGTCATTATTTTCATGCTGTAGAGCTTTAGAAACAGGATTAATAATTTCAAATAGTGAAGAAAAAATGTAACGAGCACTAAGAAATCAAAACTCTCTAAAATATTAATTATACTTTTACATTCTTCACGTTCATCTTTTTTATTTGAAATTAAATTTAGTTGGTACAAAGTTTTCATGATTAGTAAAAAAATTTTCTTTACTGTTAATAAAGCGTCGTTCCTAGAAGACCATCTGGTAGGACATACCTTTTTAAGGGTAATCAAATGTTTTTCAGATGAATCGTCACTTAGCATAGCCCAGCGTTTTATACTATTGCCAAAAAAAGTATATATTTTTTCTAAATTATCGAAAAAAGTCGATACTTCACGAACATGTCTCGCAGCATCGTTCAAAACCAAGTTTAAAGCGTGCGCAGCACAATGAACATAATCGGCATTTGGAGCATGCTCTTTTATTAGGGTTTGTAATCCTCCATACACACCCGACATAACATTTGCTCCATCGTATCCCTGTCCTCTACATTTAGTCAAATCAATTTCATATTCTTTAGTCAAATTTAAAATGACAGTTTTCAGACCTGCAGCACTGCAATCGGTTACTGCTATAAATCCTAAAAAGGACTCACAGATTTTTATTTCTTTAGGCACATTATCATCATTTTCTGTAACCGAGATATATCGAAAAACTACAGATAGTTGGTCAATTTTTGACGAGTCTTGTTTTGTATCCAGAATTATTGTCAGAAATGGAGCTTTTTTAATTTCTGAGATAATATTGTTCCTAACGGTGGTACCAAGCAAACTAATAATTTCGTTTTGAATCGTAGGGCTTAAATAATTTATTTCACCTTTCGGTTTTAGAAGAAGTTCTTTTAAAGTTGCATCATAGTTAGATAGCAGACGTGAAATTGCCATGAAATTGCCAGAATCAGAATCATGCCCCCTCAAAGGTAGATTACAAGATACTAAAGTAATTATAACATTAATTATACGATGCAGTACATCTCTCCAGAATGTAATTTTACTATCGATTTCACTTTTCAATAGAGTATCGATGGTATTTCCTTGCAACCAATTATTATAAGAGAGTGAGGCACTAATATGCTGCTGTGACTTTTCATGGTCAAGAATAGTTTGTGTGAAATTGCTTCTAACCGAAACACCGTTAACCCAAGCAGAGGAGTACGATTTGTTTTGACGATCTGCTAATAACCAACAGAAGTGACAGTACGGTTTGTTTAAAACGATAGAATAACATAACCATGGTCTTATAATTTTTATGCCTGCCTGATTGAAATATGAATAATAATAAGCCGAAAAAGGTCGGTTATTTTCGGGAACTTTTGGAAATGGTCCTTGTGGTTTAAATGGACCCAATTTAAAAATTATTTTTCGTTCGCATTCAGTTAAATTGTCACCAAAATTTCCTCTATCTGATGAAATTATATTACAATCTGCAGATATATCAGAATCGTTGACTTGGGGTTCCTCGATTTCTGGATGGACATCTGATAAAGTATGTGCTTGGCTTTTTTCTATTTCCGGATGGATATGTGACGAAGAACATGCGTCAGAAGAATCTAAAAATAAACGAGTAATTGTTAAAAAATAAATACTAATACTAAACTAAAAAGAGTTATATATAAATAAATAACGTTACTAAGGGTCACAGTTAGAGAGTGTTCAGTTCAGACCCACACAGACTCTACGCGGATTGTGCTCGTACCTATTAGTAGATACAAAATCACCTGCAGCCCGTCCGTGCATTACTATACACCTGCGTGCTATTTAAACGCAGCGCGTAGTGGCCATACAAAACGAGAACCCGAAAGCGAGTCTGCACATCTGAAGTTCTCAACACGCAATTAACGATACGATACGGATTGATAGACAAACAACAAAACAAATCGATCGTATAGATAAGTTAGAAGTTTTTTTTTTTTAATCAAGGCACGGAACCATAAAAACAGTATAATTGTGAAAATCGAGGGGGGAGACAACTTTTTGTGACGGACAGATGGACAGACCGAAATTAAAAGATTTCCTTGTTTAACACTACAGGCCCCTAATAAATGGGTTGGGTAGTACTTACCTTTCCAATCTAAATCACTCACAGTATCTTGTCTCTGAAAAAATGAAGAAATTTTGGGGACTTCGTTTAAAAACCTCGTCCCTTTTCTGTTTAATTTTTCTTTTCTCAGCGCCGCTGGGATAATCTCTTTTCCTTTCACTCATTTCTTTTACAAATCACTACTAATACTGCTAAACCAGAAGAACAATATTGTTTGTACTGAATTACAATGTAATGCACATTTATATAAAGCGCGTAAATAAACAGTGCACTGCACTCCGTGGTTTAACATCCAATGCAAAAAGTACAACAACGTACACGTACATCGCGATATCCATATATAGAATTCCCCGCTGAGTTGAAGATGAAGTAAGTAAAACGGGGAAGCCCCGCAGCCCGCCATAACGATGTAGAGTGTTGCCAACTTTTAAACGCACGCTTAAGGCGGGAAAAAAAGGAATTGCTTTATAGAATTTTGTCATTTGTAAAATAAAATAAATTAGAAAGTTTTTATTCTTTTTCCTTACACACTTTGGGGACCCCCGTGACCCGGGGGCCCCGTATAATTGATACGGCAAATACGGCGGTAGCTACGCCCCTGAATTGATCCAAAGCTTCGTTTACTTTTAGGTTTAAGTCACTTAGGGTATCAGCAGAAACAATGGCATTTGTATCATCAGCAAACACAGTTAGTTGATGTTGTCAGGTAGCTTATTTACTACACTACTTATAAGGTCGTTCACAAATATGATAAAAAACAAGGGACCTAGTATTGAACCTTGCGGAACACCTGTTTTAATGTTAATGAGTTTTGATTTACAGCTTTTTACACATTTCGTTTTGACAGAGCCCACTTTCTCATAGTTTTCGTTACTGACCTCTACAAACATGTATGTGTTTTCTAGATACGATTTTAATAATTGTTTCTCTGGACCCCGAACTCCATAATGGTCGAGCTTCTCAATAAGTATTTCGTGATTAACCGTGTCAAAAGCGGAGCTTAAATCTAGAAATATTCCTGCGACTTTTTGCTTACAGTTTAGCTTAGACAGTATATCGTATACTAATGTATTAACAGCCTCCAGTGTTCCTACTCCCCTTAAATAACCAAACTGTTTCCGATTTAATCTGATTTGAATTAAAGTGTCTTAGTAATCTGTTTTTTAATAATAATTCGAAAATTTTTGATTTAGTCGGTAGCAAAGATATTGGTCTATACATGTTAGGATCCTGCTTTGAGCCTTTTTTATGCACAGGTACAACTTTGGCTATTTTAAACTGGTCCGGAAATACCCTATCTTGGATACATTTATTATAAAAGTGGCTTAAGGGTTCTGCCAAAATGTCAATATTTTCTTTGATAATAGCTATAGGTACGTCATCATAACCACACCAGCGCTTATTTTTCATTTTCTTGACCACTTCATATACCTTCCTCGGACTTACCAACTCCATATTCATTTCATTTCCTATTCTAGTGGTGTTGTCTTGGAGAATCTTTAGAACAACAACAATAATCCAATCATCAAAACATTTTTAAAACGCTGTTTCCGGAATTGAGTTCAGTTCTCGCCGCGAATTCTCCTTTATGTCTTCTACTGATTGGTTTTCAATCAGGTGCCACGAAGTGGTAATTTGAGTGTAGGACAAAGAAAGAAGTCGGCTGGAGCCATATCTGGTGAATATGGTGGTTGCTCGATGGTATTTGTTGAGTGTTTGGACAAAAATTCGTTCACAATGATGGCCTTGTGCGAAGGCGCATTATCGTGGTGCAAAATCTAAGAATTTACCGTTTGACCTTCCGGCAAAAATTCCGAGTGCACAACACCGCGATAGTCAAAGAAAACAGTCAACATGACTTTGACTTTTGATCGACTTTGACGTGGTTTTTTCGGTTTTGGTTCAGTTGGAAGGCGCCATTCCGAAGCTTGTTGACTAGTATGCATGTCAAACTCGTAAACCCACGTCTCGTCACCAGTAACAAAACGTTTCAGGGTCGGTATTGACCCTTCTAGCATGTCCTCAGCGACTCTCATGCGATTTAGTTTTAGGGCAAATCATCCATCACATCTCGACCGCTTTTGAACGATTTGTACCACTCATAAGCACGTGTTTTTGATAAAGTCGATTCACCGTAAGCCTTCTGTAACATTTTCAGTGTCTCCGAACATGAAATTCCATTGGCGTTGCAAAATTTAAGACAAACTCTTTGTTCGATGTTTTTGTCCATTATGAAATTCGCAATACACACTAGATATTATAAAACTAAAAACAGCACTGTTTTTAACATAAATGACAGATGCAACTCAAACTCCGCGCCAAAATGGAAAGCAGTTGTGCCAATCAAATAACAATAAAAAAAAAATGAATTTGGAACCATAAACAAAACATTCATTCCTGATACTTTGTTGACTGAATGTATGTCAGGATCTTGCGTAGCAACCATCAATTATAGTGCTTGAAGTTCACTATGGTCCAGTTATATATCACAGAAACAAAGTGTAACTATTGATCTGAGTTAGGGGAACACTGAGTTGTGTCATAAAATTAATAAAACAACAATCATGACTATATCGTTATCTTTTATTATTATATACTACGTTAGTTCCAAAAGGCTTGTATAGACAGGAAAGAACTAACAAGAAAACCTGTCTGCCTTCCAACCATGATATAGTCGTTCTATAACAATTTATCATAATTACAATCTAGGCTTATAACCAAACATTATTAGAATAGTTAAACAATATAACAATATTAAACTCTTGTATTAAAGGTTATCAGGCTTGTAGCCAACAGTAATACATCTTAGGCATTACACTGGTATCGAACCAGCTTGTACGAGATGATATTATCTTCAAGGCTTGTAGCCAGTAAATACACAATAGATCTCATCAAGTGATATCATTACAGGCATTCCCAAGCGACTACAATATGGGGTTCTTCAAGAGGGGCATAAGAAAGTTTCTTCAGGGTAGGCAGCGCGAGTGTAACGCCCCTGGAGTTGCATACGTCCATAGGCCGCGGTAACCACTTTCCATCAGGTGGGCCGTGTGCTAGTCTGCCACCTAAGTGGTATAAAAAAAAAGGCACTGTTGAACTATATCGATATCGTGAGGCACAATATAACATACTTTGCATAATTATATCATACCCGTGAAGAGTATGATCCAGTAATCAATATTTGCATATCTGCGGATATTACCAAATTATAACAACAATTATAGATCAAGTTGGTACACCTTACATACCCAATAGTATTACACGATATCGACAATAATTCACAGCATATTACACAGTATAAATGTATCCGAATTATATCGTACCTCAAGCTTTGCTGGCCGGGATCTGGCTCACCCGATGACATTCAACATTCGCCTTTTTATAACATTTGATACGTCGCATTGCATCGAATGATTTTCACCTTCCCACGTATAAAAGTAGTGTACAAAGTAGCTCTAATATTATTGAATTACATTACATCGTAATGTATATATATAAATTGGTCACATAATCTATACATTATAATTAATATATCTATCACGCGCATTGGGTAGACTTAGGCTTACCATGGGTCTAGGTAGCGTTTAGCGTTGTGTGTGTGGAATATTGTAGAATATTAAAAAAAGTATCTTTATTGCAAAACTTTCTGAAGTTATATGTATAGCCATTGTGGCGTAGCGACAGAGTGTTCGTTTACCCAACTACTCAGCCAGATATTGCGGGTTCAATACCCGCTCGAGGCAAAATACGCTCTTAAAAACAGTATCTAGAAGTATGTCTATCTACGTTCTAATGTTCTAGACCCAATAACCCAGGCTTGTGAAGTTATTGTTACCTTGAGTCTAGACAGAGCTACGTTTAATACCGCATCTAATCCAAATTCAATATTCATTTATTATATATTAACCAATACTGGCCTGTTGCACTCCCCTGCTAGACCCAGACTTGTTGAAATGTGCACCTTTGCACCCGATCCTCCGCCGTATTTCTCCCAGTTGCCTTTTTCAAGTCGTCTGTCGATCTTTTTATTTTATTGAAAATACTTATTTTCTATGCAAATATAGATTAATAAATCCATGTGGTTTCTTTTTCAGGTGTTCCTGTTTCTGAAAAACCTAGACTAACCACGCAGATGAACTATGAAGATACGCCTGCAAACAACCTTACGAGTTGTGACCAAACAAAATACAACATTGAAGAACCGAAAAGTGAAACTAAAAGAGTTGTGGAAGACAAACAAGTGCAGAAGAATCAGATAGTGGAAACACGCGACCAAATAGATATCAGATTACGTAACAATAAACAAAAAGATAGCACAGCCGATCATAATGACGCTCACAAAGAAACACCTGAAAAGAAAATCAGTGCAGACCAAAGTGTTAATAGTAACTCAAGCAACAAACTTAAACAGTTGTTATGTGACACTTGTCAGAAATGTTTTAGACGTAAAGATCATTTAATTTCACACATGCTTATACACACTGGCGAGAAGCCTTATAAGTGTAATGAATCTAAGAAATGTTTTAATCAAAAGATTACTTTAAATATTCATACGCGTACACACACTGGCGAGAAGCCTTTTAAGTGTAATGAATGTAAGAAATGTTTCAATAAGAAGTGTAATTTAGATACTCATATGCGTACACACACTGGCGAGAAGCCTTTTAAGTGTAATGAATGCAAGACATGTTTTCATAAGTGTAATGAATGTAAGAAATGTTTTTATCGAAAGGGTAGTTTAGATAAGCATATGCGTACACACACTGGCGAGAAGCCTTATAAGTGTAATGAATGTAAGAAATGTTTCACTGTAAAGAGTAAGTTAATTATTCATACGCGTACACACACTGGCGAGAAGCCTTATAAGTGTAATAAATGTAAGAAATGTTTTAGTGTTAAGAGTAACTTAGTAACACATGTTCGTTTACACACCCATTAAAAACTACAGTCGCTCACTTTTTAGAGAACCCTGCGAGTACTTTAGGTGTGCTAGAGTTAAGTGTGGCGTGAAATGTGTGTGTTGTAACATTAAATAATAAATAATACTAATAAATAAATATTCCACAACATTCTACACAACGCTATTGTAAGCTTAACTAGCTTGTGTATTGGAATCTAGAATGCGGATAAAAATACTTGATATATTTTTTGCAAATATATACATATTATACATAGAAACACCCAGACCAATGCAAATAGCCATATTCATGCATAGAATAATTTGCACTGAGCGGAGATCGAACCCGCGCCTCCTGCGTAGCAGTTGCGTTCACTACCGCCACACCACAGAGGCTGTATAATGTACAATTATCACTAATTGTTCTGCGCCATTACAACATTACTGTGGAGCAGTGGTAGAGCGTTCGGCTGCTTAGTCAAAGGTCGCTAGTTTGATTCTTGTCCAGTGCAAATATTTTAAACATGAACTTTGTTCGGTCACCGGATCGCGCTATGTAAATAAATAAGTGCGTGTTCTTTTATTAATTACTCTGTTGCCTTCCGCCCGCGCGGATGTCGGTTAACGCGACTGTGCTCATCTCTCACGTACTGAACCGATTGCGATCAAATAAACGTAAGATTTGAAGTCTGACCAAGCGAATATGTAGAACCGCATCGAAATTCGTTCAGTAGTTATACAAATATACAACAATTCCATAATAATAAATTGTGTTCAGTATCGTTAATATAATTCAAGCATTGGTTTTAAATATCTTTAATGTACAGATACGACCACTTCACGATTATATAATAGTAGGGATTGTCCAACAGTGTATAAATGTTGGCACTGCTAGGACACAATCAGTATCGACCGGTCGCCCAACAGTTTGTGAATTGGTCTGGACGTTTCTATGTTCAGTATGTACGTGCATTCCAGATCACATATTACCCATATTCTAGAAGTATGTAGATACTAGCTTTTGCCCGCGGCTCCGCCCGCGTGGATGTCGGTTATCGCGACCAAACATAGCCTATGTCCTTTCTCATGGTCTAATCTACCCCTATACCAAATTTCATCAAAATCGGTTCAGTGGTTGAGGCGTGAAAGCGTAACATACAGACAGACAGACAGACAGACAGACAGACAGACAGACAGACAGAGTTACTTTCGCATTTATAATATTAGTAAGGATATATTTTTGTGAACCCAACCATACTTGCACGTAGAACACGCAGACCAATGCAAATAACTATACAATATTCATACATACAAGTGTTTGCACTGAGCGGGAATCGTACCCGCGACCTTTGAGTTAGCTGCCGGGCGCTCTACCGCTTCGCCACAGAGGTCGTTAAGAACTAAAATGAAAACTATTAATAAACGCTTTACGGTGGCTTCAGCAATAGCTTATAGCAAATTAGAACAAAATGCTAATATATAGTATAGCCAAGTGTGAACGTGTCCATACTTAATGTATAAATTAGAGCTCCGTAGATTGTATGGAGTTCGTATGTGTTCTGTGTCAATAGCGACGAGAGGCGACGTCGGTTCTGGAAGGAACCTCAAGCGGTAACACTCGTATCGTTATTATTAGTTCTCTGCTTATACCTGAGATAGTTTATTGTAAGAACTTTAATAAAGGCTCGTGATTCGTTTGAAGTATAATTAGTGCTAATTATAGTACTTTTTATGTTAATTTTAGTAATGTTATATATTGAATACAGAATATTTCATTGGATGAGTTTTGTTTTAATAATAACACTGCGAATCGCAAGTTCCATTCTACACAGCTGAAATGGTGGAACAACTGGCGGGTGCCGAGAGTGACAGGAGACAGAACTGTACCGGACGCTGACGCTATGAGTACATTCTGGCGCTGCATGAGGCCATGATAATGTGACTTCACGTCGCCTGATGGTGTGATTAAGGTAAAGGTCACGTGAATAGTTACCAATTGCTATAAGCGTCAAGAAAGTCGTGAAATTAATGTTGAAGGATTTGAGATTGACGTGGTCAAAACACTCGCCGGGATATTTCAAACATGGTAAAAACTGCGTGACAGACAGAGTGTAGGATTTATATAGATGGAGGAAGAGTGGAACAAGTGAATGAGTTCATATATTGAGGAACATTGTTTACGAGAGATGGAAAGCATGAAGATGTTGAAAGGAGAGTGACAGCTTGAAATAGAGTGAATGGAGCACTACGCAACTTTATGAGCAGTAGCAGCAGAGTGAATGCAGTAGAAAATGCCTTTAGCTTAACATCAGGCGAGGTGAAGTCAAATTGACGTATCCTATATAAAAAAAAAAACTATTTTTTTTTTTAAATCGAATGAACTAGTGCCGTACTGTATAATGTATTTCGTGACGAAGGGATCTATATTTAATTGAATAAAATTACTAAAACCGATACTAAGTCACGTGTTAAAAAGAAAAAAAATGAACTTGCGCGAATGGCAATTTTCCCGCCATTTTGCAAAGCCTAAAGTGTGCAAAGGGACTGCAGTCCCTTTGTGCCAGAATACGGCATTGATTTTGATGTAAAAAATGTTTTAGTATCTATTCATCAGTAATACCATACCATTATGCGATAGAATAATAAAAAGTCAACGGCATTTCTAAAGTCATTCACTATGTATGAAAAGCTTAGAGTATATCATGAAAAGTGGTCTTCGTTCTTTATATATTTGAGAAAATATCGATAATTAAAATTCTATCACCACATCACTAGCAATTTTATTTGACCAATCAGATGCTACTACATCCCCACTACGTGCGAACGCAATATAGAGATTGGCGTTTTCCTCATATGATTTTATGAATGAATTTCGTAGCTTCAAGTCTTCATATTTACTATGTCTATGGTGTTCTTCGACGCTATGAACTGCTGTGATTAAAAATCATAAACATAGTAAATATAAAGACTTGAAGCTACTACGAAATTCATTCATAAAATCATAATATGAAAGCAAGATGGAGAATTGGCCAATTTCCTCATAATATGAGGAAAACGCCAATTCTCCATCTTGCTTTCCAACGTAGTGGGGATGTAGTAGCACCTGATTGGTCAAATAAAATTGCCAATGATGCGGTGATAGAATTTTAATTATCGATATTTTCACAAATATTTAACGAACGAAGACCACTTTCCATACATAGTGAATGACTTTAGAAATGCCGTTGAGTTTTTATTATTCTATCGCATAATGGTACTGGTATTACTGATGAATAGATACTAAAACTTTTTTTACTTCTATAAAACTACAAAATCAATATGATATAACTAGTTGAACAAGAAATTACTTCCATTTTTTAATTAAAAGTTAGTTACTCAAAAACTGTAAAGAATCTTTGTAGATTTTACGTCCTTCTGAGCGAATTATTCGAAACTCCGGTTATCACAAGGATAGTCTGACAGAAAGCCCTAAGCACACTGCAACCTGAGAATACAAATAATCGGCATCTACTTAAGCTAACCACTTAATTTTTTCTTTCAAATGTATAAATTTTTAGTCTGTGCCCTTTTTATATCGATAAGCAGTTATCGACAGTTTACTGGATTCCCTACTAGGCTGCCATACTGCTTTCCATTCATTCATAAAATCCAAGTTTAAAGTTTAGGTAGGCAGTTTTTTTGTCGTAGGAATGGCATCTCTTGATACTCTAAGTTAAAAATATGTTATAGTGGTATCGCCGAATGATGATCCCTATGACGTTTCAACTGACAGTTGTATTAGTTATGCGAAACAATTTCGATAAAATACTGTTTTTTCAGGCAAATGTCATGTCATTCAGCCAGGTCATTCAACATAATAAGCATTATTTATTTATTTTGAAAAAAAGACTACGCGCATTGATGGACATAAAACACTAGATAAAAAAGTAACAGCCTTATTATATTTTATTTTACTATACTTTAATTTTTATTCAAATTGCATAATTTAAAGAATTTAAAATTCTTTTTGAATTGAATTTTAAAGAATTCATAATTAGCTGGCAATTATGGATTACATGGAAAAGTATTTAAATGGAGGCCATAGACCTACCGTATTTTTTTAATTCAGTCATGTCATGTCTTGTCAGTCTGTTTTGTCTTCTTGTCACACCGCATCACATCGCGTCATACGAGTGCTCTAACGCCTTGTATGCGCCACGTCTTTCTTTGTTGGCTGAGTTTTGTTTCTGTTTTCGCTGTTTTGTATTATTTGTTGATTTTCTGTTACCTGTTTGTTGATTTTCGGTTTTGCAAAATGCCGAAAAGACAGCGGAAAACTGTTCTCAACAGTGAAGTTCGCGAGTTTGTAGTTCGTTTGCGAGACTATTTTGCTCGTGAACAACAAAATGGCGGACCCTTGTTACCGCTTGACAATGTTCGCGATCGTGTAGCCGATGCTCTAGGAATCGGAAAGGCTACTGTTTCTCGAATAACAAAGGAAAAATTTGGGGAGTCGTCCATGGAGGACAATAAACTATTAACACTAAAGAAAAAGAAAAGGTTATGTCATATAACAGAACCTGATGAATTTGATTTAGATGCTATACGCAATCATATTTATGGTTACTACCTACGAGGTGAACTACCGACCTGCCAGAAGTTATTATCTTCATTAAAAGCTGCAGAACTCTTCAAAGGCGGTGCTACTTCTCTTAGAATTGTTTTGAAAAAATGTGGATTCCGCTATAAAAAATGTGACAAGAGAAAAATATTAATGGCGCGTACTGACATAGCTTTACTACGATGCGATTTTCCTCGCAAAATCAAACAAATTGATAACTGGGAGAAGGTAGTATACCTTGATGAGACATGGCTGAACGCCAATCATACTGTAGGTAAGGCATGGACGGATGACACAGCGAAATCCAGCACAAAAACTCCTGAAGGAAAGGGCCAGCGCTTAATCATTTGCCACGCTGGCACAGCTACAGGTTTTGTGCCGAATTGCCTGTGGGCTTTTAAGTCAGTGAAAACAACGGAGTACCACGAGGAAATGAATTTCGAAAACTTTAAGACATGGTTTATAAAACTATTAGAAAATTTGAATGAGCCTCACTATATTTTAATGGACAATGCTTCATATCACTCAGTTCAAATTAACAAACCCCCCAGCAGCAATAACAAAAAAGCTGAAATTATAGAGTGGTTACACGGCAATGGTGTGGAAACTGACAGTCAGATGTTAAAAAAAGAGTTGGTTAGACTGTTGAACTTTCACAAACAACAGACGCACCCATCATATTTTTTGGATGAATTGGCCAAATCAAATGGACACACGGTAATTCGGTTACCGCCCTATCACTGCCAATATAATGCAAACGAGTTGATATGGGCGCAGATCAAAGGTATCTATATTTTTTATTTATATAATATTATGTATATGCATATATTTCTAAAAATAATTACTGAATGTACAAATATTTTCAGGTCATGCAGCTAGGCATAACACAACTCCGCCATTCACGGCAAATAAAATGATGGTTTTATTGGAAGAAGCTTGCGCTCAAGTGACAGCTGACGATTGGCGAAAAGTGGTCGAAAGAACGAAGAAAATTTGCTTACAAGACTGGGATCGAGATGTACAATACGACAATATCATTGACCAACCGTTAATAATAAACGTCACGGATAGCTGCAGTTCAGACTCAGATTTTGAAGATCCGATTGACCCTGTATCAGATTCAGATTGATATAAATAAAATACAAACTCAAAGCATTTGTTTTATATTTCCAACAAATTATCGACATTTTGTTTATCGATGTGTCCCTTCTTAGTCGATAACAGCTTGACGACGTAACTTTTGCAGCACGTACCATGTACATTTGCATTGAGTTTTTTTCTATTATTTCCGAACATTACGTAATAATTTCTTAATATTCATTTTTATAATTTACAATTGTACACAATTATGATTTTTTCGTCTTTTTAATGGACCTCTAAAGGATTTGATGTGATAGGACGTCAGTACAATGTTAAGCGCTAACGAACTGTCATAGGGATCATCATATAACGCTCGTAGTTATAAAAATACTGCATCTTCGAGCTCATTATTCACTATCATAAATATCTTTGGTATTGTGCAGAAACCATTAATAGAAGTTGTGTATTGTATTAACATTTATTCTTGTAATTCATTGCTCATTACGTGTGTGACTTGAAAACAGTTCAGAATACTATACAGTTTAAAGTACTCAGTAAAAGGATCTCTAATTACTATTATTCCAAGCAATATTGAACTGATATGAACTTAACCATGGAGAAACTGTCGATGTGTAGAATATGTCTCTCGGACGTTACGCCGTTGTGTTCGATTGTGAACACATATCTACAAGACATCTACGAGGCTTTCACCAAATTGCCGGTAAGTGATCCGTACATTAGACAGTCACAAGCTTGACACTAGCATCTGTAGCGTCCTCACAGTAACATAGCTATAAAACACCTCATATCAAAGCCAACCAACCAATACTAATGTAATTAAAGTAAGTTTCAATGGCAGAGGCACTTTCATTGATGTTGTGGTCTAAGATGTAACATGTTTACCTAAAAGGATCAGTATTCATACTCAAGACTTGATGACTCCCGGGTTATAGCTTTCTGGAATCCAGATTCAAGCACAATACTCACTCACATGAGTGTGATGAATATAATTTTATGTGCTGAATTTTTAGTAATTCTGGCTGATGGATATGATTGGTAATATGATTATGTTCAACAGTTTGTTACAGAAGACTGTAGACCAATACAGGTCTGTGACCTCTGTCGTGCAAGCCTCAAGGATAGCTACGAGCTGTGGAGGAGATGTCTCCAGAGTGAGGAGCTGTTCAGTCAGTTGCTGAGAAGTAATGTGGTGAGCGGTCTGATATTGACTCATACCTGCAGCAAGTATCTTAATAAGGAGAGAGTCCTCCATTAATGTGGTTTTATTCTTACAGCAAGTGAACCTGCAAATAATGTCCAATAAACACTTGGATTTTGGAGATGTGGTCCTGATGACTCCAATTGAATGTGATAATGTTGAAGTGAAACAAGGAGATGCTGAAGGTAACATTGATACTTGTGTACATAGTAGTTGTGACTATAGAAGGTGGCTATTGAACAGCACACACAACTGTATAACAATAGAATAATTTATTTGCAGAATGCAGGTAAACAAGGTGTAAATTTTATATTTACAATGGCCTATTTACACCCTGTAGACAACTGCATTGCTCACTCGATGGAAAGTGGTTACTATTGCCCATGGACATGTGCAACAGGGAGTAACACTTGTGCTGCCAACATAAATGAACAGAGAGTTTCTGTGCCATCAGCGCAGAAGACAAAACCTCGGTCTTCCCACTGAAAGCGCTAAAACTCTTCAGTGAGCTCTGGCTACTGCCAACAAGCTGCTCAGAATGTATAGCGTGGAAGTTCTCAAACAAGCACCCCGCGGTTATTACCATTTTGTTATTTTACTTGCTCCGGGCATCCATGATGATGGTTTAGTTGTTTATTGTCTTACCGAGTGTAGATACACCAGGCTACCATATTGATTATTTGTGATTAGTGATTATTTGTGCAATTTTTATTTATTTATTTATTTATTTATTTATCTCATCTACATCTATTCTTACAGGTTACCCTAATACATACCTAATATAATCACTATTGTATTGCTGATATAATCGCAGTCCATACGCAGAGCTAAGACAACATCAAACTTGTGTCAGCTTTTGCGGCAGCAGTTGAATTTTTGATTTTAAATCATTATTATTGAATTTACAGATGAACGAGATGACAACAGCTCATCTTCAGATTCAGTAGATGTTACTGCAACATACAGTTTCCTTAAAGAGGAACCAGAAACAGACAATAAAATGCTTGGTGAGTGTCTGGTGTTTGAATGAGTTTACACAACCATATGTTTCGGTTTTTAAGATGTAGGTATTACGTAGGTATGTGTGTATCAGGTGCAAAGTTCATCATATGTGTGGCGACAGAAAAAGAACACAAATATCACCGCCCCTTCTCATCGCATGGGTGTCGTATGAAGCGACTGACGGAAAATACGTAAAATCATATTATGAGTTTTCCTACCCTCGCAGAGAGGAAAACTCGAAAAGAGCCGACTGGCCAGCGTGGAAGCAGTAGGCCAAAGCCCCCGTCGGTTACACGTAATAGGGGGCGGGCGTTTTGCCGTCAAGTGGGCACTATGTCATTGGCATGTATGTTTACTTTCGGATGAAGGATCCTATCCCTCAAAAATAGATGTAAAATAAAGTGAGAAGACATATCCTAGTACTATTGTATAATATAGACCTTAACTGGCCGAGAGTCATCTGCGCCCATCGTGGGGTTACCCCTCCGCATTCGGAGTATTCCCGTTTGTGTTTGTAACCGTTAATTACTTTACAGTAGAAGAAGATCTTTTAAAAGGAGATGATCACTTCCAACCATCAGATTCAAGAGAAAGTCTCGCGGTTCTAAAGAAATATCAGAGTGACGTCACAGCAGGTAAGTGTACTGGTATGTCACTTTTGTACATTCGTTGTGTATAGCATATGGTGTATGGGACATTTGTATAAGTATAGTGTGTAAAGATAAAACATGTATTGTACTCATTCGCAGATGATGCAGCGGTGGAGCAGGATAACACAGATCTATATCATAACGCTCTAGCTTTACACACGGAGTGTGACATACCGCCGGACATCGTGAAGGAGGAATCAGACGCTGACGATGGTAAGTGTTCTTCATAAACGTAATGATTACTTGACTGATTGACTCACCACCAAAGCCAGTAGGGACTGTGCTCGGCTCTGGGCAACAGATCTAACGAATTTGTATCACTGAAGTACTCACAGCTAAGGACATTTACAGACGCACGAGATGACTCGGGTTCAGAAGACGACACTGAAACAAACAAAATAACACAAACTGAAGCAGATGATGTACTACCAAGTAAGTGTTCCTGCAACTTGTTTGACTTTCATTCGCATTTGATATATATATACTATTATTACAAAGAGGTAGTTGTGGTGGATATTCTCGACAGGCGCCTTCATCCTGTACGATAGATCCCGCTTATGGATGAATGTATGTTTGTCACGTAAAAACTACCGAAAACGCAGACGGTCACCGGGCACGGCTGCTTCGGGCGATATCTGCGTCTGATCGATAAAGAGCCAACGCCCGAGTGCCATCATTGCGACGCGAGCGAGGACACGGGGCTGCACACGCTCACCGAGTGTCCGGCGTGGGAGACACCGAGGCGGGAGCTGGTGGCGGCCCGCCGAGTGAGAGTTCTCACACTCGCCACCCTGCTCACGGCGATGGCGCGGGCGGCCGGCGTCTACTTCTGCGGCAAGTAATGCTCGAGAAGGAGACGGCGGAACGGGGGCGGCGGCGTGAGCGAGACAGACTTGCGTAGGCAGCTCGGGCGTCGGAGGGCACAGACTGACCTCCGTACCCCATGAGCGCGGGCCTGGGGGTGACGGGTGGAGCCGCCGCTCACCCCAGCAGAAGCAGGCCACAGCGGTGGCGCGCCTCCCCATTCCGGGGGCGAGTTGGGAACACCGTTGTACCCTCTTCCGTGGAGGGCCAGACCCTAAGGGATGGCCCTAGGTCAGCCGGGGTGCGTGGGATATGTCGAAGACAACCTCACCTCCGGCCTAGCACGACGACCCTCAGACGGCGTGCGGTTTTAGTCCGACATAATCTCCTCCGCCGGCTGCGGCAGGGAAGGAATACGAGAGGAATATTAGCGCACGAAAAAATAATTGACTATAGCTCGTGCGAGTTAACATGGCACCTGGCCTTGCAAACAACCCTCCGCCCGGTTCTCCGCGCGACGCCCCGCTCTCGTCCTGATGTAGCGTCCGCATCACAGTGACCGTTGTAAATATTAATTTCGCAGTTTTTAATATCGGATTTTTATTAAGTTTTGTTATGTAACGTTTGGAACATTTATATTGATTTATTTTATTGAGTTTTGATCATAATACTGTATAACACACAGATTTACTATATTCTGCATTTATAATATGAGTATGGATTTCATGTATTTTTTATTTGAATTGGATATTGGATTATGAAGGATTCCTTTTTTATATTTCTCTATCTCTGCCAAATTTCATCCAGATTAGTTCTACCGTTGCACAGTGTCTCGCCTAGTACAAGCTAGCGGGACAATATTCATGACGTTATTTCCAGGAGCCAATGATGACGACTTGTAAACAACCCCCCCTCCCCCTAGTAACGAATTTCAAAAAAATAAATTGTCAATCGCCTCATTAAGCAATGATATTTTATACAAGATATGTTACGTTCATAGTAACTGCCTCCTCAAATCTGATCCAGCAGTCTGTCCGTGCACAATAGTTGACATTTAGCGTTAAAGTAGTACGAAAGATGGGATAAACACGTGAGTAAAAAAGATAGCTATAATTCGGAATGATTCGGACGATTGCACTTCTAGGATCGCTTCGAACATAGATTATGATTTTGTTGAACAGAAGGGGTATTTCTTTGGTAGGCAAGAAATGGGATTCGATGAAAACATATTACGTCATTATTTACTTCGGAAAATGATAACAATTAAAAAAGATAGTAAAGAAACTTCTCGAAAATAAAACCATAGTGACACAATGACGTTATAATAAAAAATAAACGCCTTCAAATGAATTTAATTTATTTCTTTTCTGCCTCTTAGAAAGTTTTTTATATCGGGATTATTTTTATGAGCAGAATGAAGCCGAACAGTGGTATATTTGTCAATTATTTATATTCTTTCTGAGCAATGCTCGACCTTATTTCGAAGTATATATCTCAGTGGCTTCAAAGTGATTGCTACAAATTATGCTGCTTTTTGAAGGTGTCCAGTCAAACTCATTTCGTTGTTCCCTAACAATTGCAATTCACTCTTTAAGTCGAACTTCATTAGTCGGAAACCTTGAAAAACAGTTAGGTTATTACAATTATTTAAAGGATAACAAATAAATAAAACAAAAATTTTGTTACTGAATTTTAAATAACAAATAGTACTGAACAACAGGTCAATTATTACTTTAGTAGGCAGTAAAGTGAAAATTACCCTATGTCGCATCTGTACTGATAAAATCTATGCAAGCAGTGTTGTTGTGTCCTTGTCGTACTCATATCAAAAAGTGTTTCTGTCTTTTTTCTTTGCCGCCATTATTTTAAAAATATTATTAAACCAATTTTAATGAAATACACTAATAAATCGGTAATATTGTATGTACTTACATGTGATAGGAGATCCCCCGTGTTTTATTAATTTAATATCGTAATTTGTACACTTTTTAAAAACACACGATGGCATTTTTGTTGCAATTTTATTATGCGCTTACATACGTGACACCTTGGCGTTTGCCAGACATGTACTAAAAGCGATACGTCCCAATCGGGACGTTTTCGCGTCTTCACCAGGCGCAGTCTAATAACATATCTGCCTCTTTTTTTATGTAATATCATTGTCATTAAGGTATCTTACCAGAGGGTCAAAGTAGCTCTAAAAAGTAGGTAATTTTCATTTACAAATTAATTGCATATTACGCATACTTGTTATAACTTATTTTAAAATTGGTAGCAAAGTTAAGCGAGTGAGAGCTGCCATAGAAAGTGAGAAACATGCATATTTTGGCACATACATAAATAGCAGTATCAATCAGCCAAAGAGACTATGGGGCCACCTCAAATCAAGCATTTTAGTTAACCAGAACAATCAGTATGAGCCGCAAAACACGTGGCGCAACCCTGATAAATTAAACCAGCATTTCTTGGACGTGCCAGGCGGGGAGGGTGTGAGCATATCTGATCTCACATTCTATGAATTCGGTCGTTACAGCCATGGCATGGTAGCTTTCACCTGAGGACAATAGATGAAGATGACATTGAAAAAATCATTAGGAGTCTCAAGTCCAATGCAATGGGTGTGGATGATATCTCCTTGGATATGCTTAGGATGACTCTTCCTCACATCCTTACTGCAATAACACATATCATAAACACATCCATCACCATATCAACCTTTCCTAGTGCCTGGAAGACTGCTAAGGTGAGGCCTATACCTAAGCTGCCCAACCCAACCTGCCCGAGGGACCTCCGGCCAATTAGTCTGCTGCCATGCATGTCTAAGATCCTGGAGAGAGTTGTTAGTAACCAACTGACAGCATACCTGGAAAACTCCGATATACTCCCATTAATGCAGTCTGGCTTCAGAAAAGGGCACAGTACAACTATAGTCTGGTAAGCTCGTTCGTGACACTCCCATGGTCTGCGGGCGCGGGGGACGAAAGACAGCGGGGGAGTAAGAGACGAGCGCGGGGTGGAGCCTGGCTCTCAGAGCCGTCATTCAGTTGCGCGTCGTCGCTGTTGACGGCAACACATATTGAGTACGGTCGCACGTCACAAAACGCACACGATATTGATATATGAAGATGAGTCCGCCGAAAGGCAAAGTTATTGGACGTCAAGCTAAACAAATTACTTACAATGTATATATAACTATCTTAAAAATCGCAAAGATGATCCAGCTTCGTTTGAATATCAAAACGATGTTAATTTGGCAAACTTAGTGGCTAATAGAAAGAAAGAAAGAAAGAAAGAAATTTATTTGGCAATCACTCACATAATTAAAATTAGACTAATGATTAATTAGGTAACTTAAAACTAAAAATTGCGTGAGTGCCAAATAGGTCACCATCTCAGCATAAAGCTGCACAACCAAAAGTTGCGCAGCGCTGGTTTTCAGATGGCACCCTATGTAACGCCAGACAGAGGTGCAAAGAATGTACTAACTTGTCTATGCTTAGGTACAATATACTCTGTGTCAGTAACTGAAGTGCTCCCGCGCAAAACGAAAACAGGTTTATCGAATACTTCGGTTAGGAATATTGTTCGCCAAGGAAAATTGCTGTGTGAAAATGATGGTACTGCTACTTTCAAATCTCCAAAGAAAAACAAAATTGCAAAGAAACGTATTATAATTGATAACTTTACGGAAGGTGTTATTCAGAGGAAAATAACACAATATTACACCGTTAAGAAAAGGTCCCTGCTTTAAGAAAAATAAACGCTGATTTAAAGGAAGATGGTATATTAGACTGTTCTCGGGAGTATTTAAGAAATACTTTGCGGAGCCTTGGTTTTACATATAAAAAAATGCCAGTCTAAACGAAAACTGCTCATCGAGCGCCCTGACATTACGTCTTTAAGGTAGCACTATCTTTTAGCTATCAAAAAATATCGAAATGAAGGTAGAGCAATACTTTATCTCGACGAGACATATGTCAATCAATCGCATACTGTGTCTAACTGCTGGCAATCTACCAATGAACGTGGAATATTGACAAATATTGGCAAATGACTTAGGTTAATTATTGTACATGCTGGTGGACGAACTGGGTTCGTTAAAAATGGCCTGTTGATATTTAAATCGCATTCCAAAACGGTGACTATCACGGAGATATGAACTCGAAAAATTTCGAAAAATGGTTAAAAAAACAACTGCTGCCTAATATTCCAAGTCATTCTGTGATAGTCATGAATAACGCAGCGTACCACTGTAAACAAATTGAAAAAAAGCCAACAATGAGTTGTACATAAAAGGTAATGCAAGATTGGCTAACAAAACATAATATTCCATTTGACGAAACGTTGCGTAAATGTGATTTAATTATTTTAATTAACAGTTAAACATTACCAAAACAATATACAGTGGATGAATTTCTAAATCAGGGTGGACACACAGTACTTCGTTTACCTACATACCATCCCGACCTCAATCCAATCGAGATGTTATGGGTTGATATAAAAGGCGACTTGACAAGGAATTATGTCAATTCTACATTAGATCAGAAGAAAGACGCTCTGTGCGGGAATAAAGAACTTTGAATGAAAACAACTGGATGTGTTTTTGGTGTTAACGGTGCAATCTTTAATCGGTGACTGACTTACATAAATCAAAAGCTCTGAAGCACAATAAGTAGGTACCTACTCAACGTAATGAACTTAACGGATTAGATAGCATTATTTATAGGACGCGTGATGTTGCGGTGGCAGATTGATCAGGCGCTTGCACATGCCCCCGGGCGTTGAGGACTTCGTCTTCAACCAATAGGTTATAAATCAATCTGAAACAGGCAAAGGGCAGATTCTATTGAAGGCTCTCCTGATGACGCCAGCAGACGTCCGGATGTCAGCCACACGAACAATCCCATCCGACCCAGGATGAGTTGCTACAACTCTGCCTAACCTCCACTTCAACGGAGGAAGACCATCTTCCTTCACCACAACCATGGAGCCCAGTGTCAACCATTCTTACATGAGCGCCACTTGGTTCTCTGTTGGAGCTCGACAACATACTCCTTACTCCATCTGCTCCAGAAATGCTGACGGAGTTTCTCAACACGATGATAACGTGCGAATTGGTTTGGAGAAGAATCTTGGAGGTTCCGTTGCGGCAACGAAGTGAGTGCACGACCATTCAAAAAATGTCCCGGCGTGAGCGGAGTGTCGTCATCAGGATCCGACGACAATGGTGTCAGAGGACGTGAATTCAAAATCGCCTCGATTTGGGTCAGTGTGGTGTAAAGTTCCTCGAAGGTCAAATTACAATTTCCCAACACTCGCTGAAGATGGTATTTTGTTGACTTGACACCCGCTTCCCAGAGTCCGCCAAAATGAGGACTATATGCCGGTATAAAATGGAACTGAATTCCGTCATTGGCCAAATCTTCCCCTAATGAAGCTGAATTATCCTTTAAAAACTTAGATAAATCATTGTACGCACCAACAAATGAGGTACCGTTATCAGAATAAATATGAACAGGCTTCCCTCTTCGTGAAATAAATCTAAATAATGCAAGTAGATAATTATTACTGGTTAAGTCACCTACAAGCTCCAAATGAACTGCCTTGGTCGTGAAACAAATGAATATCGCTATGTACACCCTTGCTAGCCTACATCCGCGACCTTGGCGACTAGCACACATGACAGGACCCGCGTAATCTACACCTGTGCTCTCGAACGGAGTACCTGGAAGTAGCCGCTGCCGCGGTAAATTTCCCATTAAGGGTGTCACTACATTACCCTTCATTCTACGGCAGAGTGCGCATTGGTGAAAGCACGCCTTAGCGGCCACCAATAGGCCAATAGGTCTCCCTGATCGAAGCTAACAATAGCTTTGGACCTGCATGCATCAATCTTTTGTGTTCATAATTGAATAATAAAGGACATCGTCCGTAGTCGGCTATCATGAACAAGGTGCTTGCAAATGGTTATTAGTGCCATTAATTCAATATCATTTTTAAATAAATATTGGTGTTTGGGTTATGTATCAGGCTATGTATTTGAATAAGTAGTATTTCAATTAGTTTCAAAGTTCACCTTTTGGTTATCCATTTATATTTACTTATAATGTTGCCAGGATATATTCAACAAAAATAATCGTGTATTATCATAATCGATTTATAAGAATACTGTTTATTTTTCTGAAAACCGTTTCTGTTTGAATAATAACTAGTACTTATATATTATCACAGTCATATTTAACATTACATTAAATATTATTTTAACACTTAATTCTAAAATAAATGTACTAAAATCGATATATTTCATTCGATTCTCATTTATCGATACTCATAATTCAATTCTCATAATTATTTTTGGGAATGTATATAGCAACACAGCGTACTGTCATTCGCTTTGTTTTGTTTTGGCACTGTGAAAACGTTGAGAATTGAAAATGAATCCTGATAATATCCCTTATACTAACAATCCTGGCGCGCTTTTGGAACTTGAACCCGATCCCAACGTTGACCCTGGCTTGCATATTGATACTGAACGCACAATGGACTGGATACAATCCAGTCCTTGCTTCAGTGCTTGAATGCTGCCAGTGCGTTCAGTGCTTGAAATACTTCAAATTATGTGACAACTACCATCGTGAGTCACACCGCGAAAATGGCTGCTGCAAAGCAGCCGAAACGTCGGGTTTAAAAGTAATAATAACAAATATATCGCGATAGAATCCGTAAAAAGTGGTTTTATTTCAATTTTAGAGAATGTTAAGTTTAGAGATGTAACAACAAAATTAGCAGCAATATTTTACTTTACTTTTCTCAAAATTTTAGATTACTTCACACGCCTACCTACCAAAAAAAATCTAATATCTCTCGGACTATACTAAAAACGCCGCTCCACGCGTGACAGTAGAACAGCGCTATAATCCGCACGCCGAATGATGATCCCTATGACAGTTCGTTAGCGCTTAACATTGTACTGACGTCCTATCACATCAAATCCTTTAGAGCTCCATTAAAAAGACGAAAAAATCATAATTGTGTACAATTGTAAATTATAAAAATGAATATTAAGAAATTATTACGTAATGTTCGGAAATAATAGAAAAAAACTCAATGCAAATGTACATGGTACGTGCTGCAAAAGTTACGTCGTCAAGCTGTTATCGACTAAGAAGGGACACATCGATAGACAAAATATCGATAATTTGTTGGAAATATAAAACAAATGCTTTGAGTTTGTATTTTATTTATATCAATCTGAATCTGATACAGGGTCAATCGGATCTTCAAAATCTGAGTCTGAACTGCAGCTATCCGTGACGTTTATTATTAACGGTTGGTCAATGATATTGTCGTATTGTACATCTCGATCCCAGCCTTGTAAGCAAATTTTCTTCGTTCTTTCGACCACTTTTCGCCAATCGTCAGCTGTCACTTGAGCGCAAGCTTCTTCCAATAAAACCATCATTTTATTTGCCGTGAATGGCGGAGTTGTGTTATGCCTAGCTGCATGACCTGAAAATATTTGTACATTCAGTAATTATTTTTAGAAATATATGCATATACATAATATTATATAAATAAAAAATATAGATACCTTTGATCTGCGCCCATATCAACTCGATTGCATTATATTGGCAGTGATAGGGCGGTAACCGAATTACCGTGTGTCCATTTGATTTGGCCAATTCATCCAAAAAATATGATGGGTGCGTCTGTTGTTTGTGAAAGTTCAACAGTCTAACCAACTCTTTTTTTAACATCTGACTGTCAGTTTCCACACCATTGCCGTGTAACCACTCTATAATTTCAGCTTTTTTGTTATTGCTGCTGGGGGGTTTGTTAATTTGAACTGAGTGATATGAAGCATTGTCCATTAAAATATAGTGAGGCTCATTCAAATTTTCTAATAGTTTTATAAACCATGTCTTAAAGTTTTCGAAATTCATTTCTTCGTGGTACTCCGTTGTTTTCACTGACTTAAAAGCCCACAGGCAATTCGGCACAAAACCTGTAGCTGTGCCAGCGTGGCAAATGATTAAGCGCTGGCCCTTTCCTTCAGGAGTTTTTGTGCTGGATTTCGCTGTGTCATCCGTCCATGCCTTACCTACAGTATGATTGGCGTTCAGCCATGTCTCATCAAGGTATACTACCTTCTCCCAGTTATCAATTTGTTTGATTTTGCGAAGAAAATCGCATCGTAGTAAAGCTATGTCAGTACGCTCCATTAATATTTTTCTCTTGTCACATTTTTTATAGCGGAATCCACATTTTTTCAAAACAATTCTAAGAGAAGTAGCACCGCCTTTGAAGAGTACTGCAGCTTTTAATGAAGATAATAACTTCTGGCAGGTCGGTAGTTCACCTCGTAGGTGGTAACCATAAATATGATTGCGTATAGCATCTAAATCAAATTCATTAGGTTCTGTTATATGACATAACCTTTTCTTTTTCTTTGGTGTTAATAGTTTATTGTCCTCCATGGACGACTCCCCAAATTTTTCCTTTGTTATTCGAGAAACAGTAGCCTTTCCGATTCCTAGAGCATCGGCTACACGATCGCGAACATTGTCAAGCGGTAACAAGGGTCCGCCATTTTGTTGTTCACGAGCAAAATAGTCTCGCAAACGAACTACAAACTCGCGAACTTCACTGTTGAGAGCAGTTTTCCGCTGTCTTTTCGGCATTTTGCAAAACCGAAAATCAACAAACAGGTAAGAGAAAATCAACAAATAACACAAAACAGCGAAAACAGAAACAAAACTCAGCTGACAAAGAAAGACGTGGCGCATACAAGGCGTTAGAGCACTCGTATGACGCGATGTGATGCGGTGTGACAAGAAGACAAAACAGACTGACAAGACATGACATGACTGAATTAAAAAAATACGGTAGGTCTATGGCCTCCATTTAAATACTTTTCCATGTAATCCATAATTGCCAGCTAATTATGAATTCTTTAAAATTCAATTCAAAAAGAATTTTAAATTCTTTAAATTATGCAATTTGAATAAAAATTTAAGTATAGTAAAATAAAATATAATAAGGCTGTTACTTTTTTATCTAGTGTTTTATGTCCATCAATGCGCGTAGTCTTTTTTTCAAAATAAATAAATATTATGCTTATTATGTTGAATGACCTGGCTGAATGACATGACATTTGCCTGAAAAAACAGTATTTTATCGAAATTGTTTCGCATAACGAATACAACTGTCAGTTGAAACGTCATAGGGATCATCATTCGGCGTGCGGAGTATAGTCCACGCGCGTCGACGCGCGACGCCGCGTCGAGCATTGCAGTGTGCCAATCGCCTAAACATACTGTTTGGAAACACAGAACACGTTACACAAATGTATTATGCACTTGGCACCAGTCAAAACTAACTACCTACTATAAACAGTTGATGTAAAGTAAATAAATACATGGCATTCGTGGATTGGTTCAGTTGCTTTTCTGTCGGCCATCTTAATGTTATTCTTATTATGCAATGCATGCAACTTATTTTATTTTATTACACAAGACAGTGATGTAAATGTGGGTGTTTGGTAATCTGTCATGGTTATGTCAGAGCGGTGCGCGGGAGTAGTTTACCACAGACAATCCGTGAAGGCTTTTTGTTTTTTAAATTATATTAAGACTTTTTCTTCTTGCTGTTCAATTTTACAAATTTGTTTATATCTTTATTTTATTATTAGAATTTTCGAAAGCGCCATATTTTATTACGTAAATTTCTTAAATTCTATAATATTGATTAACGTAATTAAATAGATTTCTAATCGTAATATTCAAAAATAAACAATATTCATGCCATGTTTTACAGGTTATTAAATATTATTTAATAACCTGTAAAACATGGTTATTAAGTATAACGTATTACAGGTTAATTATACCTGTAATACGTTATACTTTCAGCTTTACAACAATGTATTGCACAAGCTTATTATAAGAAAAACATGGCATGAATATTGTTTATTTTTGAATATTACGATTATAAATCTATTTAATTACGTTAATCAATATTATAGAATTTAAGAAATTTACGTAATAAATAAACAAATAAAATAAATAAATAAAAATCATTTATTTCAGGCCATTTAGACCCATATTAAAATTACAAAATACAAATCAAACATAATTAGCTGTAATATTGAGGGCTATTATTCGAAGAACAGATTGGCTTCATTTATAGCCCTCAATATTACATTGTCCGATACATGCACCCGTTCCATGAATGCGGCCTTTGTTTTTCTGACGACAGCATAGAAGTCATCGACTCTGTTCTCCGCGAACATACCGGACGCACTGCACCGCCATGGCAGCCCCAGCATGCATCTAAAAGCGTTATTATACTGAACTCGTATGGAGTTATACGCACGTTTTGTATATTTGCGCCAGAGCTGACATGTGTACATTGCCCGGCAGTACGCGTTAAACAGAGTGACTTTTACTTGGGTTGAACATCTAGCGAAGCGCCTAGCAAGCATGTTACTTTTCGCTGCTAACCCCCTACGCTGTCTCTCCATGTCGTCATTATCATTAAGTTTATCATTTATAATGTGCCCCAGGTATTTGACACTGCTCACCACCCTCAGACCGGAACCACACAAAGATATGTCAGGGATATGCACCGGTGTGTTGTCGTGTTTGAAAACCATAATCTCAGATTTATTTGGATTATACACTAGTCCATGCCTCAGTGCATATTCCTCACATATCCCCAGCAGTTTTTGCAACCCCTTGATGGAGGGGCTGAGCAGCACCATGTCGTAAAATATGGCGCTTTCGAAAATTCTAAATTTATTTTGCAGTCAGTACTTTTAATGTCACTTGTTTGAGCCAGGTGCCATGTTAACTCGCACGAGTAGTATGTTTGGTCGAGATAACCGACATCCACACAGGCGGAGGCGCGCGCATTAGGTAGACTTAGGCTTACCATGGGTCTAGATAGCGTTGTGTGGAATGTTGTAGAATATTAATTGAATAATATTAAAAAAAAGTATCTTTATTGCAAAACTTTCTGAAGTTATATGTATAGCCCTTGTGGCGTAGCGGCAGTGTTCGTTTACACAACTTCTCAGTCAGATATTGCGGGTTCCATTGCTCGAGGGAAAATACGCATGTATTTAAAACAGTATCTAGAAGTATGTCTATCTACGTTCTAATGTTCTAGATCCAATAACCCAGGCTTACCTTGAGCCTAGACAGAGCTACGTTTGATATCGCATCTAATCCAAATTCAATACTAATTTATTATTAATCAACCAATACTAGCCTGTTGCAGTCCCCTGCTAGACCCATACTTGTTGTAATGTGCACCTTTGCACCCGATCCTCCGCCGTATTTCTCCACAGTTGCCTTTTTCAAGTCGTCTGTCGATCTTTTCATTTTATTGAAAATACTTATTTTCTATGCAAATATAGATTAATAAGTCCATGTGGTTTCTTTTTCAGGTGCTCCTATTTCTGAAAAACCTCGGCTAACCACGCAGATGAACTATGAAGATACGCCTGCAAATAACCTTACGAGAAGTGACCAAACAAAGGACAACATTGAAGAACCGAAAAGTGAAACTAAAAGAGTTGTGGAAGACAAACAAGTGCAGAAGAATCAGATAGTGGAAACACGCGACCAAATAGTTATCAGATTACGTAACAATAAACAAAATGGTAGCACAGCCGATCATAATGACGCTCACAAAGAAACACCTGAAAAGAAAATCAGTGCAGACCAAAGTGTTAATAGTAGCTCAAGCAACAAACTTAAACAGTTGATATGCGACACTTGTCAGAAATGTTTTGGACGTAAATATCATTTAATTTCACACATGCGTACACACACTGGCGAGAAGCCTTATGAGTGTAATGAATGTAAGAAATGTTTCAGTCTAAAGGGTAGTTTAGATATTCATATGCGTACACACACTGGCGAGAAGCCTTATGAATGTAATGTATGTAAGAAATGTTTTAGTAAAAAAGGTAGTTTAGATTATCATATGCGTACACACACTGGCGAGAAGCCTTATGAGTGTAATGAATGTAAGAAATGTTTCAGTCTAAAGGGTAGTTTAGATATTCATATGCGTACACACACTGGCGAGAAGCCTTATGAATGTAATGTATGTAAGAAATGTTTTAGTAAAAAAGGTAGTTTAGATTATCATATGCGTACACACACTGGCGAGAAGCCTTATAAATGTAATGTATGTAAGAAATGTTTTAATCAAAAGTCTAATTTAGATAGGCATATGCCTACACACACTGGCGAGAAGCCTTATAAGTGTAATGAATGTAAGAAATGTTATAATCGAAAGGCTCATTTAGATAGTCATATGCGTACACACACTGGCGAGAAGCCTTATAAGTGTAATGAATGTAAGAAATGTTTTAATCGAAAGGATAGTTTAGATAATCATATACGTACACACACTGGCGAGAAGCCTTTTATGTGTAATGAATGTAAGAAATGTTTCACTGAAAGGAGTACTTTAGGTAAGCATACTCGTACACACACTGTCGAGAAGCCTTTTATGTGTAATGAATGTAAGAAATGTTTCACTGAAAAGGGTGGTTTAGATAAGCATACTCGTACACACACTGGCGAGAAGCCTTATAACTGTAATGAATGTAAGAAGTGTTTTAATCGAAAGGATGAATTAGATAATCATATGCGTATACACACTGGCGAGAAGCCTTATAAGTGTAATGAATGTAAGAAATGTTTTACTCAAAAGGTTACTTTAAATAGTCATATGCGTACACACACCGGCGAGAAGCCTTATAAGTGTAATGAATGTAAGAAATGTTTCAGTTATAAGAAGAAGTTAGTAACACATGTTTGTTTACACACTCATTAAAGACTACAGCCGCTCACTTGTTAGAGAACCCTGTGAGTACTTTAGGTGTACTAGAGTTAAGTGTGGCGTGTAATGTGTGTGTTTATAACATTAAATAATAAATTATACTGATAAATAAATATTCCACAACATTCTACACAACGCTTATGTATAGTTGTTATGTATAGTACGTTGACTAGATGGCGCTGTCAGGTCAGTAACTTTAAAAAAGTCCTCTGTGAAATTTATTTATTTTAATTGCTTTAAATAATAAGAAAGTAACTTTTAGTGCTGTTAATCAGGGTGAAATAGGCTAATACCAAAGTACAAACGTTATCCCAACGGTTACTACACTAATAACAAAGTATTTAGTGAAATAATACCTTTGGGCTACGTATGTCTAATACGCAGTTCACCTAGATCGCGTGATGTCTAAATGTCATTTTCAATAGCTTTTAGCCTAAGTGGTCGTATACCTATAGCGCTGTTTGCCAATTTCGCATAAGGACTTTTTCGACAAATGCCTAAATCTCAGTTCACCTAGCTCGCGTTACGTC
This sequence comes from Eilema sororculum, assembly GCA_914829495.1. Classification (NCBI taxonomy): domain Eukaryota; kingdom Metazoa; phylum Arthropoda; class Insecta; order Lepidoptera; family Erebidae; genus Eilema; species Eilema sororculum. Next base: position 12,140,414 of record OU618559.1, read on the forward strand.
TAAATGTCATTTTCATAAATTACACAATTAAAATGATAAATTAATGTGTGTGTAATAAATGTGCTGTGTGTGTGCTGTTTACTGGTCATTCATTTAAATTTAGGTTTTAATTTAAGCATCATTTTTATAGGACTAGTGTTTTACTCTCTGATGGCCTTCCTTTCCTCGCTGTTGAACTGTAATGCAGTAGGTCTATGACTCTTTTTGTCTTCCTCTGTTCTAACCTATATCGCAGTAGGTCTAACTAGCGTTATGCCTACTTATCCTTTTGACTAGACATAACGCGAGCTAGGTGAACTGCGTATTAGACATACATAGCGCAAAGGAAATAATATTAATCGAAAATAACTGTTCTAAAGGTGTTAGTGATAAAAACAAGTAAGTGTTACGTGAACTCAGATAAATAAAAAACAGTAATTAACATTCAAACTACTAGTACACTTAGTGCGAAAACAATTAATTTCTGTGCAAATAAGTTTATTACAAGTGACGAAGAATTTGGAATGTGGAAAAAATTCCATACCACTGAGTCATCATAACAGACTCAGCTGATTTAAAATATGCGAACACTGTTTATAGAAGCAAAATTTTATCAGCAAAAGTTATCGAACCTGTGGTGCAGTGGATACAGCACCATCCTTGTGCGCATATGGCTTGAGTTCAATCCTCAGTGGGACGTAACCTCTTTTTGTAATTTATAAATTTATACCTGATTCAAATAGAATACACTCAGGTGTTGTGTCACATCGACAGTAAAGATTTTAAATAGCTAACTCGTAACAGCGACATCTATAACTTCATAGACAAACTACTTTATCAATCACTTCCACGTATCCGTTAAGTAAACACAGAGGGCATTACGTGTTCTATAAATAAAAAGTAATATGGAATCCACAAATATTACTATTAGAAAACAATGCATATCAAGAACCATTTCACACGAAAGTCTATACGAAAATAGTTTGTTGAATACTTCTACTATGTCAGATGATACGATGAATAAAAGCCTAAACCTACCATCGCACAAGCATTGTTCTCTCGCTGAAGATCTGAAAATTGAAGTTGAAGTCTTAAAATCTAGTTTAGAAATTACGCAAAATGAGCTAGACAATACTATTCTGGAAAATAATGATCTCAAAAATCAGATTACCAAATTAGCCCAGGAAATTGATAAATTAAAACAATTATGCACAAGTCCTTTGACATCAATTAGTAAATCTAAGTCAAGAAGCAACAGGCGTCGTATAACCGACACCTTTGAGAAATATTCACGCACAACTTTAGACTTCAAATCGCCGTCCAATAAATCTTCAATAAGCCTACAGGAAAATATATTATTGAACTATTCAAACACCAATGAAAGTAAAATAAAAGCCCCTGAGCCATCATTGAGTAATACTGATAATAGACTTATGAAAAACAAAACTTTGTGCAAGGGAGACAATAATAAACCGAAAAGCACAAAGAATAAGATACGTATTATTAGTAGCAATAAGAGGAACAAAATTCTACAAATAGCGATGAATACATTTGAAGACTCTCTGCTATGTCATTATCTTCTTCCGAATTGTGGCATCAGTGACATTCTCAAAAATCTATACCAAAAAGTGGATACTTTAACAAAGAATGATTATTGTGTAATTATGATAGGGGAAGAGGACTTTAATAGTTGACAGTCTTACTGTCAACTATTTCGAGCTCGTCTTGGAACTGAGAAACTACCTTCAGAAAATACGGCACACAAACATAATAATATGCCTTCCGACGTACAAATACGAGTATTATGCTGCAGTGTATAACTGGCGAGTGGAGACCTTTGCAAATTTACTTTATCTCGACCTTAACACCCACAAATATGCCACGTTGGTCGACTCGAATTAATTCTAATAAACGACTACACAATGTTTTCCAATTATGATGGAAGATTGAATAATAATGGAATGACGAATATTTTTAGTAGCATACTTTGGGAAATAGAACATTCTACAGCCGAAACCATGGAAACACATCAAGATTTCGAGACAGATGACAACATAAATAAAACTAATTTTTTTCGACGATAACCACGTACTGTGTGTATGTACTTCACCTAAATATTGCGGGTCTGCTAAACAAAACCGACAGACTAGCCGTCAAATTGGAGGAACTGCGAGACGAAAATATTAGTGTGGACGTTGTTTGTATCACTGAGCACTTCATTTTGTCTGGATGCGAAGATTACTTATCATTACCCAACTACCATCTAGCTACATCTTATAGCAGAAGTAATAAAAGAAGAGGATGTGCATGCATTCTGATAAAAAAGGGACACCAATGGCAGGAACTAAGAGAAGTACAAAAATTGGCTATAACTGGTACTTTTGAATGTTGTGCAGTGGAACTGAATGATTGTATGGTTATGGTAATATGTCTGTATAGAGTTCCTATCACAAATAACTTAAATGTATTTTTTGAAAGGATGGAAACACTCCTAAAAATGGTCTGCGGTAAACATAACAGAAATGTCATTATTGCAGGTGACTATAATATCAATGTTCTAGTCAAAAACAATGTTACTAGGAATTTTGAATCATTATTATCGCAGTATGGCATGGAATTAGCTTTACGAAACCCTACTAGACTCAAAGCTAAAACGTGTCTAGATAATTTTATACATAATTTCAATAAAACATGTAATACTCAAATTTTGGAATATGGACTATCTGATCACACCGCGCAATTAATAAAACCAAAATCCAAGGTGAAATTAAGTTTTGGCGCATAAAAAAACGAAAATATAATTTGGAGAATATTAATAAATTTAAGTCATGTCTTGGTGGTCTATCGTTTTCGGACATATACTCTACGGAGGACCCAAATGTAGCATACAATCGTTTTATGGATACATTTAATATATTTTATAACCTGTGTTTTCCATATAAAATGACTAAGGTTAAATCAGTACATAAAGTTAAGTGGATATCTCGAGGTATAAAACGTTGTAGTAAGACTAAAAGAAAATTATTATGGGACTACAGACTCAATCCAAATGATGTTAATAAAGCAAAATATAAAGAGTATGCGCTTAGATACAAAAAAATAATTAGGTTAACACAGCGATCTCAGAACGTACATAGTATAAATACCTCCAAAAATGTGTCAAAAACCACTTGGAAAATTATAAATCAGATCAAAAGAAATCGTCCTCCAGATATAATATCTAAATTAAAAATAGATGAAAACACTGTGATCACAGATCCACAGGAGATGGTCAATGCTTTCAATAATTACTTTGTTGATAAAATTGTACCGATAGCAAATCGTGGCACAATGGTTACAAAACTGATTGATAGAAGAAAAAATTCTATGTTTATGTCTCCCTGTATTCCGTCAGATATAGAGATTATTATATCTTCATTAAAAAACACCAATAGTGTGGGATTTGACGGTATTTTAACTAAGGTAATTAAATCTACAAGTCAATGTATATCTAAGCATTTGGGTCATATCCTAAATTTAAGCATTATAACAGGTATATACCCAAATGAACTAAAGACTTCTGTTGTAAAACCACTCTTCAAAAAAGAAAATAGAGAACTTATGGAGTGCTACAGACCTATCACCCTTACACCTATTTTTTCGAAAATCTTTGAAAAGTATCTTTATAACCAAATTTATAACTATCTAGAAAATAATGACATTTTAGTTGTAGAACAAAAAGGGTTCAGACGGAAGAAGAGCATAAACAGAGCTATTTATGACTTCTTAAATGTAGTAATGACAAGAGTGGATAGTAGTAGGGTGCCAGTATCCGCTATTTTCTGTGATATGACTCAGGCATTCGACTATGTGGATTCTGAAATCCTGCTTGCCAAGCTTGATCGTTATGGAATAAGGGGAAATATCTTAAGCTTAATAAAATCGTATCTGACGGATCGGCAGCAATATGTAGAACTTAAGCGAGTTAACAGTTTAAATAAACGAGAAGAAACATTTGTCTCACATAAGCGCACAGTTAAATATGGTGTGGGGCAGGGCAGCGTCTTGGGCCCTTTGTTATGACTATATATATTTAATATGACTTACCTAAAGTAACCAATCATCCAGTTACATTATTTGCAGACGATAGTACAATTGCTATTGAGTGCAAAAATAGAAAAAATTATGAAAGTGAAATCAATACCACACTAGTAAATATAATAAATTGGCTTAATAATAACAATCTGAAAATCAATCTATCTAAAACAAAAATAATGCAATTCTCGCAAAGACTTGCCACAATACCTTTGAATATAAGATATGATAACATTAAAATAGAGGAAGTTGACACTACAAAATTCTTAGGACTTACTATAGATAATAAGCTGAATTGGCAAACACATACAGAAGGATTATGCAAAAAACTCAACAGCTCAGCATATGCCTTGTTTAAACTTACGCGAGTGTTGCTTTACTTACCGCGTACCATGGATTGACAGCGTCACATCTTAGGTACGGCATAATGTTTTGGGGTAATTCAACCCATAGAGAGACCGTCTTTAAAGCCCAGAAAGCATGTATTCGTGCCATGTTCAGTTTAAATAGGATAGATAGCTGTAAACCGTATTTTCTTAAACATGGTATATTAACGTTACCATCGCTATATATTTTTGAAACGGCTACTTTCGTGAAGTGTAATCCAGAACTTTTCGAGAATCTGGCGGCTACGGTTACACGTAACAGACGGGAAACCACTCGCAGTAGACTTCGCATACATAGAGCCAATACCGCATTATTACATAAAAGTGTCTACTGCATGGCACCAGTCATATATAATAGGATACCTCAAGAAATTAAAAAAATAAATTTGAATCTATTCAAGAAACGTTTACACGATTTGTTGTCAGAAAAATGCTACTATACAGTGAGTGAATTTCTCGAAGAATATTAACATCTCATATTGACTTGACATTGAATTTAAATTATAATTGTATTGTTAATGTAACTGCTGGGTTATTAATTTACTTTCTTATAATCTGACATTTAATACTCTGTAAATCTTGTGGACATATATTTGACATTCTGTATATTTTAATGAAATTTATTGTTTCAAGTAGGTTTTTGATTTTATTGACAATTGACATGAATTTATATTACTTATTGATTGTATTGTTGATGTTATTATTTTGTTATTAGCAAGTATGATAGTAATCTGATTTTGACATTTATATATGTACTTTCTGAATCTGACATTTTACCTTATTCTGTACATCTTGCAGACAGTTGACATTCCGTGTGTTTTAATAATTCTATTGTTTAATTGTTACAAGTAATATGATCACTGTACAAGTTGACTATAATTAATACAACCTACTATTCATAAATTAAGAAATTTTTGCATGCCTATAAGGTAGGCTGAAGAGAACATATCTACTAAGTATTTAAGTGTACTACCTAACACCTTTATATACCTTTGGTCAGCAAATAAATGATTTTATTTTATTTTATTTTATTTATTATAGTGCGTCAAGAAAGTCGTGTAATTAATGTTGGAGGAACTAAAATTTTTCCTTGTACTTGCAACACTCGATAACTGCCAAACTGAGTTGGTTATCAGTTCAAATCAGTTGTCAAATCATATGCAAATCTTAGTTTCGTTGGAGATTTTTCGTATATAGTTTGCGTTTATATAATTACTGTTCATCGTGTAACAGCTTTGAGTGTAAAAATGAATTGATATGTGAGTAATAGTTGTGTGAAACACAGCGGAATTGTGAGCTGGCAAGCTGCTTTCTGATTTTGACGATGTTGAAAGAAGAAAGAAAGAAAAAGCATTTATAGCTCGTGCGAGTTAACATGGCACCTGGCCTTGCAAACAACCCTCCTCCCGCTTCTCCGCGCGATGCCCCGCTCTCGTCCTGCAGTAGCGTCCGCATCACAGTGACCGTTGTAAATATTTATTTCGCAGTTTTTAATATCGGATTTTTATTAAGTTTTGTTATGTTACGTTTGGAACATTTATATTGATTTATTTTATTGAGGTTTGGTCATAATACTTTATAATACACATATTTACTGTTTTCTGCATTTATAATATTAATATGGATTTCATGTATTTTTTAATTGAATTTATTGGATTATGAAGGATTCCTTTTTTATTTTAATTCTCTATCTCTGCCAAATTTCATCCAGATTCGTTCTACCATTGTGTGGCTTGATTAAGTACCTAACAAACATGCATCCACGTTTTCAATAACTGGATATAGAATTTTAGTACAATGACGGTAATCATTACCATAGTAAATACTAAACTAATCCATCAATATAATAATATGAAAATAATTAATAGGACTTTTCCTTTTTTGTATGCACGTGTACTGTCATAATTCACGCAGTAAACTACCACTAAAGGAGCTGACGCTAGTAAAATTATTATTTTCTCTTTGAATTTGGCATGTTTAGTCACTGCTGTGATCTCCTTTGATATCCTTTCCGATATTTACACTAAATGGGGATCGAACCCGTGACTCCTGCATAGCGGCACAGACTACCTAAACAGTTGGAACAGATGACTCACTGCCGTAGATAAAATATGATCCAAATCAATTCGATACCTATTTACCCACGTGATCAACCGTTGCGCGCAAATATCATAACAGTCGGCCATACGATTATTATTACTTTTGCAGCCGCTTGAGTTTATATGTAGTTACGTACTATTATAGCAAACGATATGGTGCTCGGGTTACCTGATATAGGTAGTTAATATATAGTCCTAGGTCAGATCCATGGAGAAGGAAATGATCATGAAGGCAATCGAGTGCCTTTCATACGTCAAAATGACTCATTTGGTCTGTGACGTCACCAACTAGTTTCGTCACCAACCATTTTTGGTCAAAAGTTCAAGAAAAATAGCTTTAACCTGGTTTAAGAATAAGGGGCACAATACAAGGATGTGCAAATTGTACAGATAAACAATCAAAATACTTTAATGGTTTCTTTCATCTTCTTTCTTTTCTTTCATCAATCTTTCATCAATTTCATCAATATATTTATAATAATATTTTCATTTTTAGAAAAAAAAACTCAGAATTTAGTTTCACCAACAGTGTTTTTATTAATTATACCTGTAATACGTTTTGCTTTCAGCTTTACAACAATGTATAACACAAGCTTATTATAAGAAAAACATGGCATGAAAATTGTTTATTTTTGAATGTTACGATTAGAAATCTATTTAATTACGTTAATCAATATTATAGAATTTAAGAAGTTTACGTAATAAAATATGGCGCTTTCGAAAATTTTAAATTTCTTTTGCAGTCAGTACTTTTAATGTCACTGGTTTGAGCCCGGTGCCATGTTAACTCGCACGAGTAGTATTTATAGTTCGTAAAATATAGCTTAGTACCTGTGACGTTTGTCAGAATGACATGTAATAGGGATGGGACGTCTTTAGTATTTTATCGATATTAGAATGAGTTTATTAAAAAAATACATTTTAACGATATTGAAAGAAAGAAAAAAGGAAATGAAAGATGAATTTGAAGGTGTTTAAAAGTTTAATTGTCAAATGGTGTACAGCCGAGATCAACTTCAAAGTCAAATTCTAATTCATCACTGGAGCAGTCCTGTAGATTAATAATTAATTCTTGATCGCATATGTTGTCAAATTGAATATCGCGCTCCCAATCTTTTTGAATCACATTTTTTGTCTTCTCAACTACCTTTTTCAGCATTTACATGTACACAAGCTTCATCTAGTAATGTCAACATTTTGTTTGCTGTGAAAGGCGGTGCTACATTATGTCTGGCAGCGTAACCTAGAAAAAAAAAGGTATCCGATCAAACAAAACACCTACTAAATTCTTTGTAAGCTTTTTATGTATGTTTTTTTAGATTATACGAACCTTTGACTTGAGCCCAGATTAGTTCTATTGCATTGTAATGGCAATGATATGGTGGTAAACGGATGACGGTGTGGCCCATTTCCTTTGCAATTTCGTCTATAATATATCTTGGAGTGGGGGGCTTATGAATGCTTACTAATCTTAGCAATTCTTTCTTGAGCATGCTGTTGTCGGCTTTTACTCCTTTGTTTTGCAGCCAAGTAATAATTTCAATTTTACGATTGCTTGTCGTAGGCGCCTTATCTTTTTGTACTGAATGATACGGAGCGTTGTCCATCAGAATAAAATGTGGTTCACTCAAATTATTTAGAAGAGTTAGAAACCACTCCTTAAATTTTGTAAAATCCATTTCTTCATGGTACTCTGTTGTTTTTACTGATTTAAACGCCAGTAAACAATTGGGCACAAAACCAGACGATATCCCCGCATGAGTAATTAATAACCTTTGTCCTTTGCCTTCGGGCACCTTGGTGGTAGACTCCGCTTTATCGTCTGTCCACGATCTTGAAACAGTGTGGTTTGCGTTGAGCCATGTTTCATCAAGAAAAACCACTTTATGCCAATCTGTTATATTTTTGACTTTGCGCAAAAAGTCAATTCGGGTCAAAGCAATGTCTGTTCGCTCCATTAAAATTTTTCTTTTATCGCTTTTTTTATAAGCAAAGCCGATTTTTTTCAATATTTTGGACAACGATGGTGGACTTCCTTTAAATAAATCCGCGTCTTTAAGCGAAACGGATATTTTTTTTATATGCGTATTACGCACGTGGGAAATTCACCACGTGCGTAATACGCATATATATGATTTCGAATTGCGGCAGCATCAAAGTCAATTTCGGTGACTGGCGGAACTCTCTTCCTTTTTTTATTAGGAGTCGATAATATTTTACCTCCCTCATCTTCGGATCTTCGGCCACCATCTCCTTTGACGATTCTCCATACTTTTCTTTGCTAATTCGAGACACTGTAGCTCGTCCGATACCAAGAGCGTCAGCAACTCTATTGCACACTTGCTCCAATGGTAGTAGCGGTCCGCCATTTTGATTCTCGCGGTCAAAATACTCGCGCAAACGAATCACAAACTCGCGACTTTCGCTATTCAAAACAGTTTTTTTTGTTCTTTTCGGCATTGTGGTGCAAAAAAAAAAACAAATTAACCTAACCTTGTGGGAACTAGTAAGTGACTGGTAGGCAATAGGTAGGCTTCGTTAAATGAAATAGATAGGTAAATACAAGGTTGATTTTAATTCACTATTATAACTTTACTTTATAAACAAACTTATTACTTTACACTTTAACTTATTATGATCTCAGTACAGAACTACAAACTTATTATGATATAATTAATGAACTTGGATGCGAACTTTAAAATTAATCTTTACTGGAAAACGTAATATTAGGACTGCGTGTGCGACAACGAGCGAGCGTGGATTCGCCTTCAGAGACCGTGGCTGACTGGTCGTACGAGCAGTGGCCGGCGGCGGCGTCCGCGCCTTCGGCCGCCCAGCACTGCGCATGCGTGTTGCGCATGCGCGTTGCGCGGCCTCCTACTCGTACGACTCGCTTGTTGCGCGATTAATAAAACTACCTAACGTTTAAGTAGGCACCGCAGGCGCCACATCACCCCCCCCTTGAGCCCGGGCTACGGGCGATAATAAGGGCCATAATGGTCAGGGAAGCGTACCGTACGGCCTGATCGCGTTCTTCTAACGCCGCTGGGATCCTCAGCTTCAGGTGTAGAATTGGTGACGTGTGAACGGTAGAGTGGTGTAGATGTGCTATTTTGTGTTGTCTGAGTACGAGTGTTATTGTCTAGTGTAGTCTGGTTAGTATGCGAGTCACGGAGTATGTAGGCCGGCTTAAGTCTGTCTATTGATACTGTGACTGTTTTATCCCTAAGGAGGAGTTTGAAAGTTTTCTCCCCCCGTTCGAGGACCTTATGTGGTCCGGTGTAAGACGGTTTGAATGACCCGCATGACGCGTTATCCCGTAAGAACACGTGAGATGCCGTCGCGAGGTCCTTAAATATAAATATGGCGCGGTTACAGTGACGCGATGCTTGTGATGGTTGCAAGTTCCTTGCGATCATGCGTAACCTATCCACAAACTCTGTTATGTCCGTAGTGTCATGTGGTTCGGGTTGTAAGAAATCCCCTGGTAGTCTCAATGTCTGACCGTATACTACTTCTGCAGCTGTCGCCTGAATGTCGTCTTTGTAGGCATTGCGTATACCCAGGAGTACCAGTGGGAGAGCATCCACCCAACTGTCGTTCCCGTGACAAGTTATAGCGGCTTTAAGCTGCCTGTGGAACCTTTCGATCATGCCGTTTGCTGCGGGATGGTATGCGGTAGTTTTTCTGTGTTCGAAGCCGGCTATCTCGGACAACTTTTTGAAGAGCGCAGACTCGAATTGCCCCCCACGATCTGTCACAATTTGTGTAGGACAACCGAAACGCGCAATCCATCCATATAGGAGGGCTCTTGCTACCGTTTCAGCCATGATGTCTTTAATAGGTATTGCCTCTGGCCATCGCGTGAAACGATCGATAGCGGTTAGACAATACCGATATCCTTGGGACAACGGAAGGGGGCCGATTAGGTCAATGTGGATGTGCATAAACCGAGAGCGTGGCAGTTTATATGTACTCAAAGGTGCTGAGACGTGCCGTGTTATTTTGGACTGTTGACACGCTATGCAATTTTTCGCCCATTCTCTGCAGTCTTTCCTCATTTCAGGCCAGACGTACCGCTCAGCAACGAGCTTGGCACTAGCGTTCGCCCCAGGATGGCTGAGAGAATGCAGGCTATCGAAGACTTGTCGTCGAAATGTTCTCGTGACATATGGTCTCGGTGTCTTGCCGCTCTCATCGCAGTACAATTCAGACCTCGATCCCGGCAGTAGAATTTTTTTTAGGTGCAGTGAGGTACTACCGTCCAGCAACTGTTTGAGTTCCAGGTCGGTACTCTGCGAGTTTGCTAACTCGTTCAAGTTGACAGGCTGGACGATTTCCTCAATTCGGGACAAGGCGTCAGCTACGATGTTGTCCTTGCCTGAAATATGCCTGATGTCCGTGGTAAACTGTGAGATGAAATCCAGATGTCTGAATTGTCTTGGTGAGCAATTTTCCTTACGCGTGTGGTACGCATAACAGAGGGGTTTGTGATCTGTGTAAATTACAAACTCTCTAGCTTCGACCATATGCCTGAAATACTTGATAGCTTCATATACTGCCAGTAATTCTCGATCGTACGGCGAGTATTTCTGTTGTGCAGGGCTCAGCTTGCGCGAGAAAAAAGCTAAGGGTTCCCAAGCATCACTCTTCAGTTGCTGCAGAACTGCACCTAATGCGGTATCTGAGGCGTCCGTCACAATGGCGAGTTTAGCATCTATGTCTGGGTGTGCCAACATAGTAGCCTGGCAGAGACCGCGCTTGCAAGCCTCGAACGCTTCAGTCTCTTTGGGTGTAAAGCTCACGGGGTGAGAACCTTTCACAGACCCCGCTAGGAGCGCGTTAAGAGGGGCTTGGTGATCTGCGGCACCTGGGATGAAACGCCTGTAAAAGTTTATCATCCCTAGGAACCTCCGGAGTTCACGAACGTTTTTCGGTGGTGTGAAGTTAGCGATAGCGTCAACCTTTTCTGGTAATGGTTTGGTACCTTTTGCAGAGATGCTGTAACCTAAAAACGTTACCTCTGACGCTCCAAACACGCATTTGGATGGGTTAATTACCATCCCATACGTTTGCAACCTAGTAAACACCTCGCGTAAATGATCTTCGTGTATTTTTTTATTTGGGGAGAAAACTAAAAAATCATCTAAGTACCCATAACAAAAATCTAGTCCCCTCAACATCTCGTCTACAAAACGCTGAAACGTCGCCCCCGCGTTCCGCATCCCAAACCCCATGTACGGAAACGAATACAGGCCGAAGGGGGTGGTGATAGCGGTCTTAGGAACATCATCAGGATTGACAGCAATCTGGTTATAAGCGCGAACTAGATCAATAGTTGAGAACACCTGGCAACCGGCGAGATTGTGTGCAAAGTCATGAATGTGACGTATAGGGTAGCTATCGGGGATCGTTCTCGCGTTCAGCATTCGGTAATCCCCGCAAGGTCGCCAACCATTATCTTTCTTGGGTACCAGGTGTAAGGGGGACGCCCAAGGTGAATCGGAGGGTATCGCTATACCGTTTGCAAGCATAGTTTCAAACTCCGCCTTAGCGATTTTTAATTTGTCTGGTGCCAACCGTCGCGGTGTACACGATACGGGTGGCCCAGGTGTAGTGCGTATATAGTGTCTAGTGTTGTGTGTAGGTGTCTTATGAATACCCGACGGGCGTGTAATGTCAGGATACTCGCGCAGTATATCATGATATGTAGAATCACCAATTCTTACCTTAACTGAAGAGACGATGTCAGAAGAAAGGGCAGGCGAAGCCGGAGTCGCGAGCGATGTACCGCCATCAATAAGGCGTTGACCTCGTACGTCCACGATTAAGTTATACCACGATAAAAAATCCACCCCTATTATCGCCTTTGTTACATCAGCAACGATAAACCTCCACTTAAAGTCTCTGCGTAAACCTATGTTTAATTTTAAATGTACATACCCGTAGGTATTTATAACACTGCCATTAGCCGCACACAACTCGTAATCACTTTTACTGTTATTGAATTTCACGAGCGATTTAGGAAAAACACATACGTCACTTCCGGTGTCTACGAGGAATCTGGTTCTAGTCTCCCGATCCGTCACGAACAGGCGACCTGTTGCCCGACAGTCATTGGTCGCCATCACTGACTGCCGGTCGCTTTTCCCGAGAAGTCACACGGTTTTCTGCATTGGGTTGCTTGGTCGCCGAACCTATAGTGGTACCAGCAAACCGGGAACTGGCGATAATTTAACTCCGACCGCGTGGTAGGCGCTCGGTCTCGAGAGAGGCTTCGGTTCCGGTTACGAGCGTGGTCACCGCCTCTATCACGAGACATCCTGTTTACGTTAGCGGCTAGGGCCTGTACCTGCTTGGTTAGCTCTGAAATTTGCACAGCCATTGGATCCGAGCTGCTATTTGAAGGTGAGGTACTCACAGCTGATGTGTACGCTACTTGCGGCCCTGCTACGTCATGAATGGCGTCCGCAAGCTCTGCCAACTCGGCTAGGCTGGCATTTTTTTGTGAAGCGACGATGGCTTGGGTACTGCGGGGCAGGCGTGTGGTCCAAATAGTGCGTAGGAATTCCTCCGGGACGCCTGGCCCTGCCAGGTTAAGCAGATGGCGGTGAAATTGTGAGGGCTTTCGGTCGCCTATTTCCTCGTGCATCAGCAGTTGTTTAATTTTATTCTCACGCGATGCAGACAATCGCCCGATTAACTCCGCTTTGAACCTCTCATATTTATTTGTTGGGGGAGGGTTGGCGATGATGTCCTCCACTTCGGCCGCGTACTGGGTGTCTAAGTTTCCAACTACGTAGTAGTACTTCGTGCCGTCCGTTTTGATTGCGGCTATAGCGAATTGAGCCTCCATCTGTGCGAACCAAAGCGCAGGTTTTTCAGCGTAGAACGGTGGTACGCGAACGCCGACGCGAAAGGACTCGTGCGGTCCCTCCGTCTTACTGCCACCTACACTAGCTCCCGTTTTCATTTTTTCAACTGACTTGTCTTCCGAGTCCATCTCGTTGGTTTTGATCGTCGGGGGTCACCACTGTGGGAACTAGTAAGTGACTGGTAGGCAATAGGTAGGCTTCGTTAAATGAAATAGATAGGTAAATACAAGGTTGATTTTAATTCACTATTATAACTTTACTTTATAAACAAACTTATTACTTTACACTTTAACTTATTATGATCTCAGTACAGAACTACAAACTTATTATGATATAATTAATGAACTTGGATGCGAACTTTAAAATTAATCTTTACTGGAAAACGTAATATTAGGACTGCGTGTGCGACAACGAGCGAGCGTGGATTCGCCTTCAGAGACCGTGGCTGACTGGTCGTACGAGCAGTGGCCGGCGGCGGCGTCCGCGCCTTCGGCCGCCCAGCACTGCGCATGCGTGTTGCGCATGCGCGTTGCGCGGCCTCCTACTCGTACGACTCGCTTGTTGCGCGATTAATAAAACTACCTAACGTTTAAGTAGGCACCGCAGGCGCCACAACCTAACCTTTTTTTTTTTTTTTTTTTCGTGGTGGAATGCGTAGGGAGGCCAGACTACCCACTCAACCACCACGGTGTCCGTCTTCACCACATATCGACGATGGCGACCACTGTTCGGCGGCAGGCCCGTCTCTGGTGCGGCAGAAGAGGAGTCCTTCTGCCACCCGCCTAGGCAAGGCACACGCGACACGACGTGCGCCTTCAACCTCGAGGCCTATGTAAGGGCAGCAGACGCCCCCGCGTCTACTGCCCGGCCCGGTTAGGGGGGGAGGAGTTGGTGGTACCGCCTCCTCCGAGCCCCGGTTCTCTTGCGGCGCTGCGGGAGGGAAAGGGGGTCACATTCTGTTCGCGACAGATAAAAACAGTTTAAAAAAGTGATTCACGTGTGTGAGTGTAAAAATCAATATAATCAGTGAAAGCTAAAGTGAACAAGTGATCATAGTGCAATCGGACCCTTAGATACATAAGAACTCTAAAATTCCGTCTTCCTATTGGTCGAGCCATGAGCCGATCACCCCACCTTATTGTATAGTAAAATTAGTTTTGTAATGTTGGCAGCATGTAAACTTAGTTAAGATGTAGTTTTATAGCGAGAGTAAATCTGTATTAAAAATACCTAATAAATGTTACGAGATCGTCTTAAAATAATGTGTAAAGAATGTGCAATAATATGTAGATAATGCCTAAACATAGTTTTGTAAACAGTACATAAACAGTTTTGTATAATTTAGCTTTAAAGTAGTAACATAGACCCCATTCCCTAACATTTTTAGATTAAAATCGATATTGTGAATTATTAAATATATATACAGTCCAGATGACCTTACCATGGGATGGGTAACCACTTTCCACAACCCTAAACAATAGATACATAAACAATTGTAAATAGATATAAATTTAGTATAAGAAAAATGTTGTGAACAATAGCAAAAACAGTTGTGCAAAATGAATAAAAACGTTCTCGGAATTAGCGGCCCTCGTTAAGGTAAAGTTTCGGAGTACTTAAGCTGGCGCGATCTGTAAACAAATTGCGAATTCTTAGCCGAGTCGCCAGTAGTAGTCTTCGAGACTTTGTCTCAGACGCTACACCCTGAATGGGCCGATAATTCCGAACATAACTATTCCTTGGAATATTATTGTTTTATTTTATTGGCATTTTCAGGAAATAAATCGGAATCGGGCCGTAACTGGCTGATTCAAGCTATCAGTAGAGACGCACGGAAACCACTTTCCTGCACTCGTTCACTATAGCTTACAGTCCACCTTTACCTCAGGGCAGGGAAGTGTGCAAACTGATACCAACGGTCAATCGCTTATCACCCATATAGACACGGACTTAAGCCGACCAGTGGTGTTCAACTCTGTCGCGAGACAGTTTCTGACACCCGCGCGAGGCCGTCCGCTATATTTCTGGTCCTTGCGAGCCGTATATCTGGTTCCTGCGATCTGACGATTGAATTGCGAGCCGGCACATAGGGTCGCTGTCTGTATAGGCAGCTTCCAGTCGGACGTATCGCATATTCTAAGTCTAGTCCATCCAGACCGTTGTGTCCATTGCGAGCCGGCAGAAAGCGTTGCTGTTCCGTAAGGTCAGCTTCCGGTCGGATAAATCGCACATAGCTATTGTTGATTTCCGTGTGTCTAACCCATTTATTTCAGCATTTTTATATTCCAATTAGAATTAATCTAATAGGAATAGTTAGAGTCAGTGTTGCTAAACAGTATTAGAGTCAGTGTTTTATAATTTTAAATAGAGTCAAAATTACGTTCAGTATAAGTTACGTCAGTTTGATATGTGTTTATAACCATATTATATAAGCCAGTAAATAGTGCCAGTTACGTGTGCGCGATTTTATACTCGTTCAGTATCAGTCAGTTAGTACAGTTAACAGTTACGTGTGCGTGATTGTATAGTAAAGTATATAACAGTAAAAATAAACTCAGTGCACGTTACGTTTTGAAAGCCAGTAAAATAAAACAAACAGTTCAGTATAAACTCAGTGTCGTTCGTGCGTCAGTTAATAGTGGTGCGTGAATTAATAACAGTCGTTCGCATTTAGACAGTCGTATATAGTGAATATATAAACAGTAAATAGTAAAATAAACAGTAATATTTTTTTGTGCGTACTGTCGACTTTGTGTAAACCTACGTAAGTGAAACAGTGTCAGTGATCAACATGCCGACCACCAGATCTCAAGGCAAAGCAGCAGAGCAGACACGAGACCCGATCCTGCGCCACGAGCAGCCTCCACGCTCTCCATCAGTACCAGTTGGATCAGAGGTAAGCGCGCCATCGTCCATGGCTCAACCCTCAACCAGTACACCACGGCCCTCCAGCGCTAAGACGCAAACAGATTTAAGTAAACAGCCGTGGTCTCTGGGAGAGAATAGATCAGACAATACGTTACGCCCTGTTGAACAGATAGAAGGGGTACGTACAACTGAGCCAGTGAGCCGTGAACCAGGCGTTACTATAAGATCTAGATCCTCTTTGCATAATAAATCGATGGCGCGCAAACGAGCGTTGAAGGCACAGGAGGATATGCTCAGAATTAAATTACAGTTAGCTGAAGTTACCTTACGTAGGGCTGAAGAATCGGCCGATGACACTGACTATGATGATGATGCCCATTCTAGAACAGAGTACGTTCGTTCGTGGTTACAAGAAGGTTCGCCCTCGATACGACTCGGCAATGAACCACGTATAGTAAGTGGACA
This sequence comes from Eilema sororculum, assembly GCA_914829495.1. Lineage (NCBI taxonomy): Eukaryota > Metazoa > Arthropoda > Insecta > Lepidoptera > Erebidae > Eilema > Eilema sororculum. Next base: position 12,157,160 of record OU618559.1, read on the forward strand.
CCTCCAGAAGGAGACCCACGGAATAGAGCCTCAGTTGGAAGCTCCTATGGTGCCCCGGGTTGGGGGCACAAATCCGAAATTAGATTTAAATAAACTCCAAAAGGAGACTCATCTGGTATCCCGGGTTGGGGATACACCCGCTTATCAAGAGACTCCTCTGGTACCCCGGGTTGGGGGTACAATAGAAAACATAGAGAAACCTTATACACAGACTGCTCCGGCGCCCCGGGCTGGGGGCGCAACAGAACATTATATAGATCAAGCTAATAGTAACAATATGTTAAAACCGTTTATATCTGAATTAACTTCCGCTATAGCCGCACTTGCTGATAGAAAACCGATGGAGTCTTCATTTTCGTATCCATCGGCATCGAAGGTCATAATGACATTACCCATATTCAGCGGGTCACATACCGAGTGGTTATCATTTAAAGCAATATATTCACTAAGAATTATTTTAATGATATAGAAAACACAGCTAGACTCAGACGAAGTCTTAAAGGCAGAGCTTTAGAAATCGTTAGCTCAGAACTGATAGCCAACGCACAACCTGTAACATTAGATTTTATCTACTGTAATTTGATTACTACTAGCGCCACCTATGGCAGTCTCAGTGGTACTCACATCAGTTAGTCGGTGCCTCGGTGTAGGAACTTTTGTGCTAGCTAAGCACTAGATGGCGTTCGATTTCCTGTATGTTTAATTATATGAAATTAGAAATACTCATAGCACCTAAATGGGAAAATTAATTGTTTAATTATAGGCTATATCATTTAGGTTAAAATTAAATTTCCTCAGTTAAATTAAACAGGTTCAAATTCTGCGTGCTCAGAACCGTTGTATTCAAGGAAAGAATGTGAGTATGATCCAACCAAGTCAAAAGGTTGCTGTACTTTGTTTGATTCCTACTTAGCTGGGTGATATTAAAGTTGTTAGGATTTCGACCGTGATTTGGTGTTTTTGATCATCGTTCGCACTAATTTAACTTAAAAAAAAAGTGTGTTCGAGAACCTTCCAATGATAGGGGTATAAAACTGCGGCCCCGGCTAAATATAAATCCTTTTTACTCTCTGAATTGTGACTGGAACGTTTGTATTGCTGTGTCTTGGAAAATACTTTATACTTAACTAAATTCTTTGTTGCCCAGTTTTTGGTAAGTGTTTTTACTTGTATTTATCGACAGCCTTCTGCAATCTAGACGATTCTTAGTGTTATTTCGTTCTTAGGGTTCCTAGTACGGGATTAGAGGACACCTTGGTCCTCAAACCCCTTCTCAGCGTGTTCTGTGGTCGAGTTCCCAACCGCTGTCGGCGCAAGCCTGTAACCTCGACGTGAAGCACCTTGGCTGGTCGAGAGTGCGGCAAGAGACGTGCGCAGACGCCGAGCAGGCCGACAACCGGGGTCACGTATTCCCTTTTTCTCTATTAAATTTATGTAACTTTCCTATATATCTATATCACTTCACCCTGCAAGAAATAACTGTGTCAACGGTGGGTTGACCGAGGTGTACTACAACTACTAGCCATAACACTCTGGCTACCTACTGCAAGCAGGTCACCGTGGTGCAGCTGGTGAAGACATACTCATTTTTGTATATCTATATGTAACTCTATTGTCTGTAATCCTCTTTTGTATAATTTCATCTCTCAGTAATATATGTATGTACAACAGAGGTAATAGTGGTTTTCTCTGAAGTCTCCCTGGTCTCCCACACGCACGCACACTTTTCTCCTCTGTCAAAAGGCGCCCTGGGATCCCATAGAGCTCGTGCATCTCTCTGCTGGGTCAGCCGGTGAGTAGTCCGTCTGACACGTTCAGCGGTTACAAATTGGCGCCCAACGTGGGGCTAACTCTCTTCTCTGTGGGTGCGCTGTGTGTGGGTGTCTGGAGAGTTCGCTTTGGAGGAAACACTACCCTCCGTCTGACACTACCCAAGACGCTAATTGGTTGTGCGGCTGCAGTTACGCATGTAATACTTACCCTCTTTGTGTTTTTTCAGCCAATCGTACCATCATCCCAGTGGCAAGAAAAAACCATTGAGACCCCAAAATTCCAAATTCCAATTTTAAAAACTGCACATCTTTCGGTAAGTTTGGAAACATATTTTTGGCAAACTAGTTTTTTTTCTTTTTTCTTTTTTTCTTTTTTTTCCTCCTATTTAGTTGCTTCTGTGTTGTACAAACATATATATTTATTGTGGTCTGTTCACATAGTAATTGTACTGTGTCAAACTTTTAGTCTAGAAATTTCTGTGTCTAGCATTCATGGTTTTGGGTTTATATCTGTGTATTATTAAGTAGTTAGTAAAAATACATAGCTGCCTTGTACTGTTTAGACTTGAGTAGATTTGTAGTTAACTTTTTAACATTTTGCTGAATACCTACATCACTTGTAATTTATATAAAGAAAATTTCTATAACTTCAACTATAATTTGAACATCTGGTATTCACTTCATTGGGTTGCTGAGCCAGTATTCTGAAGATATTTATCTGGGTGATTCTATAATATCTACCCAAAATCAAGTAACATAATATAAAATAGTAGTAAACTTTTTGTAACTACCTCCTAATTTATTAATCTAAAGAAAGTATACCTGGTGTCATATTTCTTGGACAAAGCTATTCTTAAATTTAGTTAATATAGTTTCTCTATCCTAAAATATTAGATTTTTGTAGCTACCGCACAAATTGTGACCTAGAGGAAGCATATTTATTGTATTATCTGTTAATATTAGTTGATTTTGTCTCTGTGGAAACTTCATTTAACCTACACTTATAATTTATAAACCTGTTGTGAGTTGAATCTCCATTACTGTTAATTGTTTTGATAAAAACTGAATCTTGGACCACTATGGCCCAATTACAGAAGTGTATTAACTACCTTAAGAAAGATGAACTTTTTAATGAACTCTCTGCCATGGGGGTTACAGCGGATCCGGATGCGACGGTTGTTGGCCTGCGGAGTGAGCTGCGCACTGCATTGCGGCTTGTCCGGCGTGGCAGCATTAAGGCCATCGCCACGGTACCTGCTGTTGCCGCCTCTGAGTTGGCTGTCTGTGAGCCTAAAGTTCTCGAGCTGGAAGGGACACTCTCTTCAGGTGAAGTCGTTTCAAATAGTAATTGTCGGACTAAGGTTGCAGTGAGGGCGAACTACCTTCTCACTAGGTTAGCTAGGTGTGGTATAGACTGTCCAGATCTTTTAGATATCCGTGGCCGCTTGGTTAAAATTCTGTCTGTGGCTGAATCAGATACTGACTCTGACTCTGAGGGTTCGGATAGAGAGACTGAACCTATTCATCGTGACCGCGTAGGTTACACCTCGCCTGTGGTGGGAGGGGACCGTTCGAGGCGACGTGACGCGCCTAGTTCCGACACAATTAGTGGTAATTTAGTAATAAGGGATAGACCCGTAAATTTAAACTCTTTTAATATAAAATTTGATGGCTCTGCGTGTGTACGTGTATTCATTGAGAGACTGGAAGAGCTTAGGTGTGCTCGGGAAGTCACCAAGGATAAAATCCTCTCAGCTTTCTCTGACCTATTGGACGGTCCGGCTTTATCTTGGTTCCGCACCAACAAGAATAACTTTACCTCGTATGAGGGCATGTTGGATGAGCTGAGGGAGACTTTCGACCTTCCCGACTACGATTACCGTCTCAGAAATGAAATTAGGCAGCGTACACAGGCCCGATCTGAAACATTAGGCATCTACATCTCTACGATGCAGGCCATGTTCTCGAGATTAACGTGCAAAATGCCCAGTGAGGAACAACTGGACATTCTGATGCATAATATTAGGCCCGATTATATGAAGGAATTGGCTCTTCACGAGGTAAACTCGATAATCGACCTGAAGCGATTGGGGAAGCGCCTAGAACTTGCGCGTGCTAGGGCAGAGGCATTCCAGGAACCAGCGTTAGATAAGTTTGGGATCACCTCGGACTTACACCATTTTAAGAATAAAACTGTTCATAAAACTTCCCAGCAGGTCTCTGCCGTGGCCGGTCCTACGACCTCAAACGAACGAGGATGCTTCCGCTGTGGTGTAGTCGGCCACACTGCATATGGCTGTACACAGTCAAGGGAATTGGTGTGCTTCCGGTGTGGACAGAAGGGAGTCAAATCGCCTGAGTGTCCGAAGTGTAATGCCAAGCCAAAAAACGAGTAAGTCAGGGCCTTATTAAAAGATCACCATTCGGTTCGGAGCGAGCTTCTCTGTCTGATGCATTCTCTGATAGGGTCCTGTTTACCAAACGGGATAATGACATAAGACCGTATTTAGTTGTTAGGATCCTGAACTTAAATGTTCTAGGTTTACTTGATTCGGGTGCAGCTTGCTCAGTACTGGGTAAGGGAGCGCACCACACTTTCTTGGAATTAGGGTTTGAGCTTGGAAGCATCAGCCCTAACTTTAGTTTAACTACAGCAGATGGCTCTCATTTGCCATGTCTGGGCTGTATCTCTCTGCCTATTGAATATAATTCTGCTGTCAGAGTTATTAAGTTCTATGTTGTTCCAGAAATCACTACTGCTATGATATTTGGAGTAGACTTCTGGCAACAATTTCAATTAGGGGATAGATTGATCTCTCAGAATATCAATCTCTCCAACTTTAGTGACTGTAATCCGGTAGAATCTCTGTCTCTTAACAGTGGTCTAGAGGATTACAACAATTTAACCGCTGATCAGAAGCGGGTAATTAACAGCATTATTGAGAAATTTGATACCATCAACACGGACAAGGTGGGTCTAGGTCGAACATCTCTGGCGCATCATACTATAGATACGGGCGATAGTAAGCCAATCAAGCAACGGTATTACCCGCTCTCTCCCCTGAAGCAGAAAGCCCTGGAAGAGGAACTAGATCGGATGCTGGAGATGGGAGTAGTGACCCCGTCTCAGTCCGCATGGAACTCACCAGTGGTGATGGTGGAGAAAGCGAACGGAGACCTGAGATTGTGCCTTGATTCTCGGAAGCTCAATTCTGTTTCTAAAAGCGATGCGTATCCGTTACCTTACATCAACCAAATTTTAGACCATCTCAATAATGCAAAATATTTGTCTTCTATTGATTTAAGTGCGGCGTATTGGCAGATTCCGTTTGATTCGCCCCAATCCGCCGAGAAGACCGCCTTCACTGTCCCCAGGCGAGGCCTTTTTCACTACAACGTGATGTGCTTCGGACTTGTAGGTGCTTCCGCCTCGATGCAACGCCTCATGGACCGTCTATTTGGCCCAGAGTTCGATAACCGAGTGTTCTCCTTTCAAGACGACATAATCGTTGTGGCCAGCACCTTTGAGGAGCATGTGGACCTCTTAAATAGAGTCTATCAGCGCCTTAAGGATGCGGGTCTCACGATCAACATGCGAAAATCGCAGTTCTGTCGTAGCGAATTGAAGTACCTCGGGTATTTTGTCGACAAGCATGGCCTGCGGACAGACCCAGGTAAAGTTGATGTCATTCTCAACTATCCTACACCTTCCAACGCTAAGGAGGTGAAAAGATTCCTGGGTATGGCTGGGTGGTATCGGCGTTTCGTGAATAATTTTTCTAAGATTAGTAAACCCTTATGTAAATTAACTTCTAAGAATATAAATTTTGAGTGGTCGCGTGAAGCTGAAGAGTCTTTCAATCTGCTGAAAGCCGCTTTGGTCACCGCTCCTATTTTGAAAATGCCTGATTACTCACTACCTTTTAGGATTCTCAGCGACGCGTCATCCTTCTCTGTGGCTGCTGTACTGACGCAGACACATGAGGGAGTGGAGCACCCTGTCGCATATTGTAGTCGTTCACTCAACAAGAACGAAGTCAACTACAGTACCACTGAGCGAGAACTCCTGGCTGTGATCTTTGCTTTGGAACAGTTCAGGCAGTACGTGGAAGGACAGAAATGCACTGTGGTTACTGACCACGCCTCACTCCTGTGGTTCCACAAACTGAAGAATCCGACAGGCCGCCTTGCGCGCTGGAGCATGAGGTTGAGTCAGTTTGACTTCGATATAGAACATCGAAAGGGTAAGGACCATGTGGTACCTGATGCTCTTTCACGAATTCAGATTGACACAATCGACACCAGCGTTACTAAGGACTCTTGGTATCTCCACACTCTGAACAGTGTGAAAAAGAACCCTAGGCATTTTCCCAACTTTGATATACGTGATAACCGTCTTTTCAGATTATCAAAAAATAAATACTCTCTGACCTCTGATTTTGATTGGAAGCTGGTGGTACCGTTGGAGGACAGGTTGCCCCTGCTCACCAAGTACCATGACGACATACTCAGTGCCCATGGTGGCGTATGGAAAACCCATAAACGCCTCGCTCTCAACTATTATTGGCCTAAGATGTACGAGAGCGTTAAGGAATATGTAGGCAAATGCGAGACATGTAAGCAGTACAAACCTGTGAACACATCTCGCCCTGGCCTCATGGGTAATCCAAAGCGGGTGTCTAGACCGTTTGAGGCCATCTCTGTTGACTTACTGGGTCCATTTCCTACTTCCAGCAAGGGAAATGTTCACTTGATTGTGGTCTCGGACTACTTTAGCAAATTTGTCATGTTGAGTCCTATACGGATGGCTACAGGCGTTGCAGTCGCGAGATTCATAGAAAAGAATGTTTTCC